>RWGY01000045.1:7232768-7247065 GCA_007726485.1 Eragrostis curvula | reverse complement strand
AAATTATTTATTGAAATATTTCCAAAGAATGTTGGAGTTCTGGGAAAAATGATGAAGTTCAGAGGTGAGTTTTGTCGTTGAAAGGAAAGAAATGTTAAAGGCAAGGTGTACTTGGATGCCATGTGCAGTAATTTTAGCCAGCTCGTTGGTAAGCGTGTCTTGCTAGTTACCTGCATGGAGGCTTGGAAAACCTGAATGCAACAACTTTTTTTTTTTGTTGATAAATTTGCAAAAAAAAAAAAAAAACAGAGATTTATATATAGGCTACTTGTGTTACATATATGTTGTGAAACTTTGTGTTGTTGCCTGATGATGCTTGTCGCTGTAACCGAGCAACGTGATGTGCGGCAACGTACACCACAGGCCTGTTGTCCTGAAGAATAAAGCCTATATTCTATTCTGTTGCTTCTGCAAAAGGATAGTCAGCCTATTTTTAGACCGTGGATAGGGGACAGACAGTCGTTAAAACTTCTTAGTAAAACCTACATTTTTTATTATTCTGTTGAAAAAAGTCAGGTGTCTGGTTAAGCTGAGAAAGCTGTTTGCATATATACATCTAGTGCCATCAGTGGAACAAATTTATTTCAAAGATCCCATCTAAATTCTAGCGGCTAAAGCTGAGGCATGAGCTTTCACTAGTACCAAGAACCCATGATAGTTTACATATAACTATCTAATGCTATGCTGCTGGACCTAGGTTCAAAAGAATTACTATTTTTAAGAAATATTCCTCCTGAACAAAGATCAGCCTCTCTGTATCTGCTTTCATTAAATATGAGATATATTTTGCTTAGACGTTCCAATAGATCCAATGCTAGGCTACGCCTTCTTTTCTCTTTCAAATATCATATTATATAAGATCATGCAGCTTCCAAAATCATAACTCTATGCTGCTGGAGCTCTCTAGGTTCAAAAGAATTATTATTTTTAAGAAATATTCCTCCTGAACAAAGATCAACCTTTGTGATTGCTTCATTATATATTAAGTATTATATCTTGATTTGCTTTGGCATTCCAATAGCAGCGATTGCCTTTCTCTTTTAAACTTTGATATGTAAGACTGTGCAGCTTTCCATAATCATATCTGAAACTTCGAGTACATTCAACATTCAGATCCATACTTGGTGTGCTTTAGTGCATCCACTTCCAGAGTGCAATAATATCTGTAACACAAATCAGTACTTCAAAGTGCTTTTGTTCATTCACTTTATGTTTGCTACTTATTCAGGGGAAGATTTCTACACATATCTTATATCTTAGTTTGTATTTTTTTTTAAAAAAAACAAAAGTCAAATTTAAGCATGTGTTCGAATAAATGAATTCTACTCATCCAAATCACAATTATGTCAGATAGTGCAATATTATTGGTAACAATACACTAATAAGAAGATACTATAGGACACACACGCATGTGCGCGCGCACACACACACACACACACACACACACACACACACACAAAGCAAATAAATATACATATAGTGCAACTAACATTCTTCTAGCTTTTTAAGCACTCTGAGGAACCATGATTTCATGTATACTAATTTTTTAATATAAGAAAACTTCTGTAAATTTCTCAATTGCAGTAAGTACCATCCATTAATTATTCAACATAAAGTTGTCCAATTCATTGGTTTAAAGCTTTTTTGTCACATAGACCAAAAGAATGATTCAATTAATAACTCACTTTCTTCATTGGTTGCGATGTGTGTTCTTATATTACCTATATGCGCTACTATTGTTCCATAAAATGCATTATGTATGTGATGAGAATTAACGAAGACTATAGTAAGACCATTAATTTGTTGGGTTGGAAAATTATCCTATAATATTGACAAGAGTAAGCAAGGTGAGAAATTATTTTGGACATATGAATACATGGTATTAGAAAAACTAATTGTCCTGATAAAAATGACTGCCACGATCCAATGTAGTGGATCCCGATCAAGCGCATTATCAGCTGATAAGAATCACAATAGTCTACCGATAGAAACAGCATTATAGCGCACATCACATAGCGTTTGATAAGCCTACCGCACTATGAAGAGGACAATAATAATTGTCTTCAATAGGAACAAAAATAGTTGTGGGACCACTTGTGAGGCTGACATGTGGGACCAGACACAAAATTTGTAGTTTTCTGAAACGCACGGTCAAAATAGTTGTAGTTCTCTGAAATAGGTTTCAAAAGTTGTAGTTTTCTGAAACCTTGACACAAATAACTGTAGTTTTGTGCAATTCACTCGAAAATGATTCAATGACACATTTGGTAGCGCCTTTTCTCGTCGAAGGAATAACAGAGATATATTGTGGACATGTAATTTATTGTGGATTGTATGCATTATATGCCTACCATATAGGACAAAGAACAAAGACAAATGGCTTTATATTGTTTTTGTTACACCAAAATAAGAAATGCAAGGTCCTCATATTTTAGTCATTTTGTGTTGAACTACGGTAGAGGAGACCCAATATTATGTTGCTATGTTTATTTAGCATATGGATTTATGTCATAGGAAGCCAAAATTTGCTGCTGTGAAGAAGGTATAATGTTTTTAGGGACACATACATAATAAAATAGTTACCAAAAAAAACTAGCTTGTGTTGAACTCCTTCAAATAATTATATGGACTGCATAGGAAATTTTAACCGAATGTAAATGACTTTATTCATTTTTACCTATATTTTTATTCATAACATCTAATCCAACGTTCCAATTACCCTCACAATTTGGTCACAATTGGGTTCTAATTTTATTGAGGGGAAGTAGAAAATTAATACTATAAACTTATTTCCCTGCAATGAAATTATTTACTTACTTCTACCAATATATATTTTGTTTACCATCTAAAAAAATTCAAAACTGCAGATTGTTAGAAATTCAATATAGATCGCATACATGAAGAATGTTTTAAATGGATGTCATCATGCATATTCAGTACACTGCAAATTAACTTCCCCGTTCCAGTTTGTCTGTGGCCCCTGATCCAGTACAGAACCAACGGGTTGGGAGGAAACCAAAGGAGAAACCAATAAGAAGATAGTAATAGTTTAGTTTCCTCCCTTTTCTGGTGCATATCACAAGTTGAGATAAACGTACACAAAGGAACGACACAAATAGCAGACTAGAGGAGCACATGTTCTTAATACATGTAGTTCAGAAAGTTTAATGCCAGATTACAATTGTACAGGTTTCTTTTAGTATGCGGCATATTCCAAGCAATGCATGTGGTACTTTGAGGCCCCTTCTCAATCCACAGAGAGAAACTGATAAAAGTTGAGCCATTTTAGTTTTTTTTTTTTGGGTGAAGTGAGCCATTTCACTCTTCATCCTGTTAAAATGATTTTTTTTCCACAATAAGATTGTGATATAGAGCAAATAAAAACTTTGAAGATGGCTAGAGGTTGCTTCAGCATGCAAGGACTTAATTTGTTCATTGATATCCATAGATTACTCTAATAATATACTTCCTCCATTTCATTTTAGGTGTCATTCTAGCCTCAGACACGAGAATTAAGGAGAGATGAAAAAAGTGAAGAGTGCGCTGAAAACGATGAACAGTGAAAGAGGAGAGATATAGAATGAGAGATGATATGCACCCGCGTATGGATTACGCGAGAGCAACCTTTGCGGCCCGATCTTCTCGAAGGATCCAACAAGAACTTGATAACTATTGATCCATGACCTGACGAAAAGGCAGTGCACCGCGAGATTTCTCACACGACGAACTACCGAGACAATCGCCCTTCCACGTACCAACGAAGCTAGCCCACGCAATCACGCCGTATAGACGTGAAGGCACGAACTAGGTGAACCGTAGTTCGGCGTTCTACAACTCCCTCAGGAATCGAAAGAACAAGTGTTGCAAGCCTCTCAAGACTCACGGAAGATGAACAGCACACTCATGTGTATTCTCTGAAAAATAGCAGCCAAAAAGTCCCCCGTAGCTGCCTATTACAAGCTCTTATATACTACTACAGAGAGTGCTTTCAGTTTTACATTAAAATAATTGGAAACTGAAATCCCTTAGTCTCTCACGCCCATTAGTGTTTGGCTAGGCTGCTGGACTTCCTTGTATGTGAGCAGGCGTGAAGAATAGCAAGCACCGGATTGATTATTTTTTAATTGTCTTGCTGATAACATTATTCACTTGAGCATGCACGTTACTAGCTTCATGGCAGAACTTGGTACAAGAGCTCCTGTCCATTATTCCATCTTCACTTGGCAGTAATCGAGGCACCTCTGAAATTAAAGAGAAAGAAAATATAATACTTATTTATAACAAATATGATATAGAAAATTAGGGATAGCTTTCACCTATTCATATTTGTCTCAGCTTATTCAACTATGAACCATCTTTCAAATATTTGGTTTCATGTGTTTGGTAACAACAGGCTTGGAGGAGAGAAATTATCATCATCCCACACTCTCTCATATATGCCATCATTCCTTAAAACATTAAAACAAGAACTCGGCAGTACGGAGTTATTGCGAGTAATATTATTTAACAAAGCAAGGTTAGTGTTCACCTGATTGTGTATTTCCTTCTCCAATTGTTTAGCTCTATTCCTTGTTATTGGTCCAGTAGTATTAGTAGACATGTCCTCATCAAGAGAGCTGTATCGAAAAGTGAGAATGACACCTAATATGAAAAAAAATATGTGCTCATAGAATGACACTTATTTAAAAAGGAATGGAATGAGTACTGGTTAGTGTACACATGATACATCAAAACTGTTATTGATGCAGAAACATCCATACACAACATTCAGGAAGCCCTAGATCGAGCTTATTTAGGCTACTACATGAGGGCCATAGAACAACTTGATAGACTTATTGTATATCACCCAATAGAAAACATCCAGGAAGTCACAGTACTTATTTAGACAAGAACTAGCTGCAACCATACAGAAGCCACGGATGACGGCCAAACTGGCTCATGAAGTTTCTGTACTCTTTGGCAGACATGGTGTGGTCTGAATCGCTGAAGACACTGGATGAATCAGTACTGGTTGCACTTGCTATCAGCTTCCGTCCTAGATTCTGAACTTTTGCAAAGTTGGTTCTTTCATTGCTTACATAACTTGCAAGCGAGGTGGTTTCTTCAGCCATAATTCCATGAGAACTCGCTTGATCAAAGTACGCAAGTGTCCATACCATCGTCATCAAAATTAGCACAACCACACTTGAGGACTTCATCTGCATATATTATGGATGCATGTGCTTATGATGATAATTTCTAATCAAAATATCTAGATATTATTTTGGACCAAATCGAATGAACAGATTGATCTCATCAATGGGAAAAGGGCTATGATGATTAATTGAAGGCTTGAATTGATGATAACTGAAGACAAGGTGGGCTATATATAGGCATATTGTTAGGAGTGTACATAGCTGGAAGGCACACCAGATTCTATGCAATGGGGAAAAGCTTGGCAGTGATTTGATATATTGTGCATAGTCCTTGCTAGCTTTTTGCCACTTATTTTTTTTCTCTCTATGAATAAGATGAGAAATAAGGTGTCCAATCAGGGCCATAGTACAAAATTTGACCTAAACTGTAAGCCATAAATGAAAATATGACAGAATACACTATCTACATACAGAGGTCCTTGACAAGACCCAAGCATAAACCACTATGAGGCTAAACCTCAGGCCCTTGTCAATAATGAATAACACATTATTGCATAGTAGGGATTTAAATAAGAGTTCGCTGATGACTTAATGATTTCAATACAAACAACACCCAGCAATTAAATCCATAATGTAAATTCATTTGTACAGTAATGAATTAGTCATGTAAATTACTAATGTTGACATCATGAACTGCAACACTACCTTAGTTATATATAACTAAGCTAGTAATTTAAATCCATAATGTTGCGGTTCATGATTTCAAACAAAGGTAAGAACATCATGAACTGCAACATTAGTATTGTATACAATATCATGTATAACTAAGCTAGTGTACTAGCTTGTGTGTTCCATGCCAAGATAGCTGAATTTTGATTTTATTGACATATTACAACATAGTAGTTCAATAAAAAAAATACCTTACCGATGAAAACATACAAGTAGAAATCAAATGAGCTTAAAAATTTGGATGTTAATTAACAGAATATATTTCAAATAGAGCTTAACTTCATATTAGAGGATTGAGTTTTCCATCAACACAGGGAAGAGATGACACATTGTAATCCTACATATCCTATATCTTCTACACTACCTATTACTCTCCTTCTCCTTCTAATGCCCTAGGACAGATATAGAGTCCTCCCTTTAACCTAAGAAAGATCAGTTCCTCCAAAATTCCCAGATTTTATAGAAAATCCAACACTTTCTCCAGCTCCAGCACAGATGCGAGTGCCCTCGCGCTACCATGCTTCTCCAACTCCAGTTGTTTCTCCTGATCTCCGTGTGGTCTTCCTCATTATCTTCCAAAGGATCAGCATTATTGCAAATATTCTCTGTATCGTGATTGTTATCGCTCCTCCTCTTCCTCCTGTCTGATATTCTTCTTTAACTTTAAAGCCAGATGGCAGAGAAGTCATCTCTTGTAGAAATAGAGTTCGCCTTCGTTGAGCGCTTACATGTGATTAACGAAGTCACCTTCTCTCGTTGGTTTCAACCTTTACGGGCTCTTCCTGCTCTGAGTTCAACTGAGAATTGACAACCCTTTTGCCATCATTAAAAAGGGGAGGGGAGGGGAGGGGGGGGGGGGGGGGGGGGGGACTATATGAGAATCTGGTCACATATATTTCCGCCGACGCTAGTAGGGTACTGTGCATCTTTCATGGTTTAAGACTAGGACTATGAGAGATAAAGGTAGGTCTTTTGTGATTCTGGAGTCTCTATGTGATCAGCTGTTGTAATTCTAATATGGACCTTATGGTTTCAAGTAATTTTTTCATTAACATGGAAAACATTATTCGAAACCAACACTAAGCTAAACAAATATATCACAAGAAACCACAGAGCTGCATCATTACCTGTATGAAACATTCATCTACTAGAGTTACGTTATGGGCATGCCAGACAGTAGGTTGAAGGTACCACAATATGATTGAACTGATGGGATACACGTGCATTCATGGAACTTGTTCGCTGAAAATAATGAGACTGGAAAAAAAGCAACAAAGTGCCCTGTAAGCTTTGTTAGTCTATCAACAAACTGAGAACTCGTCAGTGTCGGTCGTTTGGATTCTTTTTTTTTTTTGTGACACAGAGACGAATGGAATCCTTGCCTTTTGAAGTAGGTAAACTGTCCCGTGTGTCATTTTAAGCTACATGCAACACGCATCTCTATTTCAGATATCATACCCATTCCTGCTAGGCTGCTAACTAGAAATTCCATAAACTTTGATTCAAACAAGTCATATCACCAATCATGTTGTGCGCACGTACAACATTTCGTACTCATAGGGCGAAGCCAGGCTCATCATTCACCGGTGTCATCAACATTATTTAACGGTGTCAGTACCATTAGAAATTGTGTTTTAGCTGAAATTTACACTGATTTTTCTGGAAACCGTTGGTGTCAGCTGACACCAACGGCTGACTGTAGCTTCGCCCCTGATATGTATAAACCTCATTAATGTTCCAAGGAATTATCTTACGTTCTTTGTACATTTGTGCACGGATTGCTGAAAATACAGTGATTTTACATCTAAATGGTAACATAGAGTGAAGTTATTAGCTCATATATATTACGGGAGGCTTGGTTGTCTAAATATAACTTCAGATTTATAAAGTGATCCGTGTCCGCAGATTCCACAGATAAAGTTGCTGAAACAACCGCAGAGTTCCTCTTGCTTCTTTTGCATCGTTAACCCTATAACAGAGAGGCTTACTGACCATTCATTATAATCATTGTCGGTTGTATGACAGACTTTGCATCGGCTCCACGACCTATGATTGAACGTTCATACTCGTTTTCCGAAGGGAATGGGTGGAGCACGCGTGAGATGCTCAAAGTAAGTGTCTAATAACGAGCAGGGCAGCGAAGGGTGTCTGTCCTCAACTGATGCAACACTGCTCACGACATGCGTAAGAAATGGCCAGAGCTGCGTCAGCACGCCGGCCATTGTCTGTGTGCACACTGCAAACAGAAAAGATAAAGAGCATTTTCTCCCGTTTTTTCCACATCCCCCCTTGCTTTCTCTTCCCATTTTTCGAGGAGTACGAGATGATGAGTATGTTACTGACCTGATCACTAGCAATCATGGGAGCACTACATTCCAGAGCTGTCTTGTTATTTCACATTTTAAATAAACTGATTCACTAATACATCCAAAGTTGTTTCGTTAACCTTTTCAATTTGTTGCAGAGGCAGATCCACCAATAGGGCAACCTAACCTTGCCCCTGAGTACCCCCTGCTCCTCCTCCCCATAGAGCTCTTGCCCCTGTTTCCGTCGGGCTGGTGTTCATCATGGCCGTGGCACTGCCTTTCTCCTGGTAGTAGCAATTGGGCCAATGTGCCACTAAGACAGATCAGCATGAAGGGCCACCAGTAAAGGTAATATGGGACTGTTTGGCTCCAAAAATTGATCCATGGATTTTAAAATGGGTACATATTCGCTAGCTTTTTTATTGCAAAGGGACAACTGATAGATTCTGATTAGTTGGGACTACTATTTGTAAAGCTTGATCAGAAACTTCAGTGTCTTATTAACACTAATAAGATATTTCAAGACTTGAAAGAGTGGAAAATGAAGTTCCCTAAGCCTCCTAGAAGACTTAGACATGCTTAATGTCTTAGAAATGGTTTGTGTATTATTATAATTTCTCTACTTTTTACAATGTGGTAATTTAAATTTATCGATAATTAATTAATTATCTTTGAAATTGAAAGGTTTATCATTCATATTAACGGGTGGAGTTTCTAAGTAACTATAATACAAAATATGTTTGTTTTGTTTTGTTCATCAATGACATCATCACGTGCATATATCCATATATGTATATTTGTATTGTCCAGTCTTGATTTTTGTTCGAATTTATGTCAAAAATTCTCCCTACCTTTTTTTTTTTCTAGATCCGCTACTAGTTTTTTGTCCCTATTAATGCAAATAGGACAAATTGAAGCTACAATAAAATCCAATAACCAGGAGCTAGAAGAGAAATAAGCTATAGCTAATGCCTCTCATGTGGGCTATGCACTCTGGACCGGAACAAGCATGCGTGTGACATGTGCAATAATCCTTGTGAGACTTCCGCATTTCATGCATGCATGGGTCCTACTCATGACACTGTCATATGAATATTTAAATCCATCCTAACTACGTGGCGAAATGGTTCAACTCAAGGCTGAATGTGAGAATGTGTTGTGTAAAATTTAGCTACCAAAAACACACCCATTCCTTAATTTCCCGTTGTGAATTATCTTGAAGCTATTAATTGGTGCTACGTGGTAGTTGTTTTTTCACATATAAATGTTTTTTTTCGAATGAAAGGGGATTTTATTAAAGTAAGTTGAAATACATACCCCTTACATCAAGATGTTGAAAAACAAATAAAACACAAAGAAGAAATCTAAGTATTTTACTCATCTTCAACATCACTTCCTTGATTGTAACCGCCAAAGAGAAGCCATGTCCTCTCCAACCGCCAATGAAAGACGCCAAACATTGTTGAAGCTGCAAGATCCACCGCCTTAAAACTCATTTTGAAGACGGATCTAGTATTTTGAACTCTCCATCAGTAGAAAGAGAAGAAAATCCAATCTCACTAGCCCTTCATCGTGACCGGATCGAACCACGACAAAACAGGTAAGGGGCCGGAGAACCTTATTCCACGGCGGCAACATCGTCTCTGCCTCGCTGTTGCCGTCAAGACACATAATTCTCTATGTCGTATTGCCGAAAAGGATGCCTCCGTCGTCGCCGCCGCCGTCGTCACCTTCATCGGAACTGCCATGGGAAAACCAACAAATCCCAACCTCTTCAAAGAGGAGAAGGGAACACCAAGATCCTAACACCATAGAATATGGTATGTGTAGACTCAGCCCTAAATCTATGACTCAACTACTAGCACTACTACTAGAGAGACGGAACCCCGCTCTCTTTAGCCACGGACGAGATCGCCGGAGGCCAAGAGAGAGAGGGACCCAAGCGGTGGTTGCAGGGGGAGAGAGAGAGAGAGAGAGAGAGAGAGAGAGAGAGAGAGATTTCACATAAAAAGTGAGTAATATTTTGATGTTTCTAGCTTCGTATACATAGTACACACGTAGAGTTATTGGTTTTGAACGTGTGACCTCCATTCCAATGTATTTGGAAAGGAAGGATTCGAACATAAGTTGAGAAGACAATCATCCATAATGTTTATAAACGTACCTTAGTGGGCACTTGTAAGTAGAGGTTTTACCTTGTACTTTTGTTGATATGGGATAAAACATAGAAACTGTAATTTTTTTTGTTTTGCGATTACACGATACAACTCAGACACTCACAACGCATGCACACTCACATCTATATATGAACACATGTACGAAAACTCTACCCTTATGAGTAGTTTTGAAGACTGAGCTGGCAAATCCTCGAGATTGACGAAATCACCGCTGGTGCCTCGCTATCAACGGGAGCGTCGCCTACCACTAACAACACAAATACCGTTAAATCCTAAAAGATTCGCTCCCACGGGAAGTCAAACCCAGAACCACACATGCTATTGAGGCTCTTATAACCACTCAAGATGCGAAAATGTCGCCGAAACTGTAAACCGACCGTCATGGACGTTTTAGGACCTTTTCCAAGACATGTGGACGAGATTATCTTATTGTACATAAGCAGCGAGCCGAGGCGGAGCAGGGATCGTGGGAAACGATGTGAATCTTCAGATACTAGTGGTATACGGCGCGCCTTCGCGCGCCGCTTGTTGTATAGTCTCGTGATCTGGAATAGTCGGTAAGAAGAGTGCTTTTTGCGGGTGTCTTGCTGTCTTTTTTTTTTGGATAAACTATATTCTACTTGAGAAATAACTGCGTGGCGTTGCTGGTTGCTAGGCAGTCATACACGCCGCACAAGAAACATGCATAAAAACATCATATAAGTGTAGATGGCCTTGTTAAGAAAAGTATACGGGGTTAAAAAAAATCTGCTTGTGATCTTGCGAGTTGCAACTCTCTGCAACTTAATCGCCAAAAAAAAAAGAAGAAAAAAGAAAGCTCTTCTGCAACTTCACTTCCTGCTGTCCTTCCAGTCCATTAGTGCTCGGTCACTTCTGCAACTTTTGACTTCTCTTCATAGCAGTGCAGATAATTTCCCAAGTCAATTCCAACCTTTCTCAGTCAATTTTACTTCTCAGAATTGGAATCGTAAGTAGTGGAATACTTCAACTATTCAAGGAGCACTATTAACTGGAAACTGTTTAAAGGGCGCATGAAGCTGCTCATTACCTCAATAAAATATCATGCAGCTATAGGTTGAAAACCACCGTTTGCCAAAAGCTTAGCAGAATCAGGGCACGGAGGAGTAAGAAATTTAGTACTGGTTCATATCCATAACAGACCAATAGAAATATGAGAACAGAATTTATACGTATGATGAATAGTTAGGCCAAAGCAGTAGTTGGTACTTGCTGAAGCAAACTTGAAGGACTTAGTTGATTTGATACTTGAAGGACCAAAATGAACCTTAGGCAAAGTTGAGAGATGACATTGACTATTTTGCCTACTTTCTTAAACAAAGCTAATCAAATAACTGCAGAGGATTCACCAACAAATGTAACGTCAAAGAAGTTAAAATCAACTGTGGAAGTTATATTCCCCAGCACAATGAATGCACCATGGCTACTGTCGGTGATTTCGTTGCAAATAACAATTATAAAAATAAGAACATTTCCTAATACATACAGATATTTTTCTATCTAAAATAATTTCATTCTTCAGCAATTGTGCATGACTTTGAGAAACCATTTAGCACAATCTAGGTACCCAAACTATCATACAAGGCTGTTATTTAGAAAAAGAATATGAATTCATTAGGAAAATTTTAAGGTCAGATGATCAACGATTAATTCACTCCAGAAACTGCAGGTCATGTTCCCAAATCCTAAGACCTTACTTATTACATTTCCCACACCAACTTAAGGACATATTTCCAAAGCCTAAGCCCTGCTAGAAATATTGACAGCTAAAACAAATATCCAATGCACATTGAAATCTGAACCTGCTATCATGAAACCTCTATTCCAAACATCCAATTGATCCATGAAAGTGAGTACCACACACATTCTCAAGTGGATGAGACACGGATGATGCAAGCGGTGTGGACAAAACATTAAGGCAGGTGTTTTGTATAAATGATGAAGCAATCTCTAAGATAACGTCAGAAAAAGGGTAACCCCTAAGCTCCACTCATTCTACTCTCTATACCAAATTCATGGCATATTTTAGTCAGTAAACACATGTGCACGAATAATTCTAGAGATACAAAGTCATGTTTACTATCAGCCAAGTAACAATACGAAAATATTTCACAAAGTCAAACAATATGCAGCCAAAAGGCCCAAATAGTCCAATCTTATACATTTAACAGTCAAATATCTTTAAGGGCTTAACTGGTGGAAGAACACACCTGCTGCAATTATATTTAGGATAATTCAGCATTGGGTATTTCGGAGATTGTTGGTGCATAGCCAGTGAGCCGTTCGCTGTTATATATATGCAAAGATTATTTATGCATAGCATATGAATTTTTATTGTTATATAAAAGCCTATACATGGAGATTTCCAATCACAATAATTTATGAACAGGTAAAACAAAATTCATCTATGAAATCTCAGATAAGACATTCAGGTTTTCTATAGCCATATAGCATGGTTTAAGGGTGCATAAACAACTAATCATTCATACAGCATGGTTGAGTTAGCACATGATTAGCATCTGCAATCTTGCTAATAAATAAGGCACCATAAATAAAAGGGCAGTACACATGATACTATGATACATATGAAAATAGTCACATAATCTCCTCAGGCAACAAAGGCAATGCAACTAAGTGATTCATATCAGTCGGGAGCACAAATTAGTGTTGCCAAAAGAAAATGAACACCAAAGACACCCCACTGCGTATTTGCTAAACACCGAATATGACTGATACTGCTAAATTAATTATATGATCCCACCAATAGTGAAATAGCAAGCAAATCATGTATTATGGTTCAACGGAAAGACAGAGGCACCAGTTTACGTGGTAACGTTTTTTTTTTCTTTTCTTTTTTGACTCCTTAGAACAGAGACAAGCAAAACAGAAAGAGGTTTATTTCTGGTATAAATCATTTCTCTCCAACGTAAAACTGGCACTTCCTAAAAGTACAGAGAATAGAGCCCAGAAGTTAAGCTATTACAAGATAAAAAGGGGAAAAAGAGATGAGAGAAGTCCATTGGCATCCTATCAAGTTATACCCTTGTTATCTGCTACTCCATCCGCTTTTGTTTTGATGTCGTTTGGACAAGCTAGTTAGTGCAACTGTGCACCAGCGAACATGTCCTAACGAAATCCAAAGAAAAAAAGGAGTATCTATTAAGGCAAGGCAGAAAAAAGTAGAGGTACAAGGTCAATTATTTTATGATTCATGACAACATAGAGTACAGTACACAGTATTTCAATGTGTTTCAGTAAGTATCTGCCTTTATTTTGGATGCCCATTGATAACAATCTTTAAGTGGTATATCTAAATCAGATGTGTCTGTTGGGGACTACACTGAAGCCCCCCCCTCCCCGACCCACGCAAAGACCGACAGTCAAGGGCGAAGACAAAACGGAGAAGCAGACAGCGCAGGAGCAATACTCGAATCAAACCATCAGGTTAAGAGCTGTGCTAATGCAGCCAATGGCATACATGTAAATATGATCACTCTCCCCCTTATAAATATGGAGGGAGATGATCCTGTAATGACATCTGTTTTCCCGGGCCACGAGCCAAAGGAGGAATCATTCGCACCGCACTCAAACCTCTCTAATCACTCGACCCCTTCGCCCGGCATCGCGGGAGAAGGAGAGCTTCGCGCAACAAACTGCAGGGAACCTGAGCAAGAACCCCTTCGTCCGGCATCGCGGACCAGAAAAGAGGGCTTCGCTCCAACCAGAAGGCAGCGACGACGAGCAAGGAGGGCTTCGCGAGGTGATTCGAAGGCATCAACAACCTTCGAGGGCTTCGCCAGAATCAGAACGTTTCCATCAACCGTTGGAGGGCTTCGATCTGTCCCATAGAGATCTTCGATCCCCCAACATTTGGCGCCGTCACGCGGGGTGAACCCACGACCACAATCAACATGGCCAAGGCAAAGCCGAGG
>RWGY01000045.1:6852714-7232743 GCA_007726485.1 Eragrostis curvula | reverse complement strand
CGCCGAGAACAAACGTCAGCGACACACAACGCACAGAAACCGAAGCCGAAAACGAAAGGCTAGCGAAGGAAGCAGAACTCAGACAGCAAGAGAGCAAGAAGAGCGGGACAAAGCTGCAAGAGCAGAAGGAAGCAAGAGCCGAAGAGGTGGCAAGAAAAGAAGAAGCTCTAAAAGCGATGCAAGTAAACAACGCTGAGACATCTCAAGCAGCAAGCTTCCCAGCAGGAGGACGACGAAACACGCAACATAACCGAAAGGCTTCGCATAATAGAGCAAGAGAGAATCGAGAGAGAGAAGAAGTCGGCCATCATCGAAAAGACAGCGAAGCTGAAAAAGACATGCTCGAAAAAATAGTGCAAGCCCACAAGAGATCAACGAAATGGACAGTAAGTTAAACAAATACATAAGAAATGGAAAAACCTGAGGAAGCAAGAACAAGACGCGCATCACAAGCCTCGCAAGCAAACCGAGCATAAGATGGTGTACGAGTAGCAGCTCTGGCAAGGCCGCCAGCCATGCTTCATCTACAACGAAAACTCTCCCTTGAGCGAAGAGTTACAGAGCGAACCTTGGCCGGTCAATTTCAAAATGCCAAAGATAAGGCGTACCAAGGAAAACATGTCCGAGAGAGTTCCTCATGTCTTTCAAAGCCGCAGTAGAATCGGGCGGAGGAACAAATCAACATACGCCAAATTTAGAAGAGAGTTCATAAAAAACACTTCCAAGGCTTCAAGCATCCGAAATTCATCAAGGAAGGCTATTTTCATGCAAGCAGAAACAAGACGAAAGGCTTAAGAGAGTACTGCAGAGGTTCATGGAAATAAAATCAAGAGCAAAAGATGTAGGGGCTTCGACAGTTATTGATGCACTAACGGAAGGCTTGAGGGCTGGCCCTTTCCATTCTGCACTAACAAGGAAGAGACCCAAAACCATCTTCACACTGTTGGACACCTTCGAGAAATACGCGAGATCAGACGATGAGTTCCGAGGAAAAAAGAAGACGAAAAGAAACAATCCCCGCTGGTCAAAGATGAGAAGAAGTATAAAGAAGAAAGGAAGCGAGTCGAAGCAGAAGGCACGACGATAGTAGAGACCAATTCGAAAGATCATAACAATCGAAGGATACACAACCTCGAAAACAGAGAAGAAAGGGGCGATGAAAAGAGAACCAAAGACGATGAAAGAGGGAAAGAGCGAAGCAACCATGATAGAGACGGCGAAGACAAAAAAAGAAAAACAATCAGAGAAGCAGTTCTCGCGCTCCATCTACGGTTGCATGGCGAAGGAAAAGTCCATACAACAAAGCAGTGCCGAAATCTGCAACATGAATCCTTCCTGCCTAGTGCCTAAGGCTATCTCCAACGGAAGGAGGTACCCAAAACACCAAATGGGCACTAAAACACTGAAAGGGTATGTACCAAAAAAGTTCAATCTCCAACGGAACCACCCATTCTCCACATCGTCTCGTCGCATCCCCCCCCCCCCCCCCCGCGCCGCCTCGTCCTCCTCCCCTCACCGGCCTCGTGGTAGGTGGTGAACCCAAAATTGGCGCTGCGCCATGCGCCTTCCCCGTGCGCGGGAGCAGCGGCTTGGAGCAGGCGGATGTTGGTATTTCTTACGACACGAATAAAATCCGCAAGCGCACGGAATACCGTTGTAGCACTTCACCCGGGAGTATTCCAAGGTATCGTATTTGTTTTCCCCAAGGAACGGAGTTATCCTGCAACAAGGTTAGTTCTACCCAAGGACAACCAAGACAACTAGCAAATTAGGATCGAGAGGGTGATTATATCTAGTTATCCTAGAGGATAGACGAACTCAAGCTCTACTTGTCTACTTCGGGCGCCGGCTTAGGCCTGGTCTGCCAAGCCACTCCGACCTGTAGCTCTACTATGTACCCGAACGTGGAGGGTTCCTTTGGACGGACAGGGCTGTCACTTCCTGCCGCCTACCTCTACAAACCGTGGAGCACACAGCAAACAAAGGTAACCTCTAGCCTAGACACCACGTCTATGCCGTTGATTACTACTCTAACCTGGGCCCAAAGCTGAATTTAGAAGGCTAGAGCACCCCTTGCGGAGCGATGATCCCGTAAACAAGTATAACAGGAATTACGCCTAGAAAAGTAATATTGCTCGCTAGATAAATAATCACCACGTATAAATCACAAAGAGTGTTTACACGCCAAGGTAAAGAAATAGAACTAAACCTTCACCAAAATGGAAGGAGTATTCCTTTCTCTCCCTTGCCCTCTCTCCTATCCTACTAGTGTACAAAAGGCTCTCAGCCTAAGGATTGGAGTGGAGCTCTATTGGAGAGTCTTGCGTCTTGTGGTGTGTGTTGAGAGGGAGAGGTGCCCCTTTATTTATAGCCTTGGAAGGTCGGCAACTTTGAGGCGGTTCCCGAGGTCGGTGACATTTAATGCAGGGGGAACCGACCTCCAGAAGTCGGTGATGAACCGCCATAAAAAGATGGGCCAGTGTGGCCTCCCTGGCAGGTCGGCCGACCTGGCCAGAGGGGGTCGGCCGACCTGGCCTGGGCCCCTCTGGGCCTGGTCCTCCTCTGGCTGCTTCCTTGGCCTGTGTACTTGCCTAAACCACGTGCATTGCTTGATCTTGAAGCTTGATTCTGTGGTTTTGGGCTTTTGGACTAAGTTCTTCAGTCCGGGGAAAATCCGTCGATTGCAAAGTCCACGTTTAGTGCATGTTTTCCCCTGTTTTTGTATGGATTGCACCTGTACTTCATAATTCACCAAGACTAGTGGAATTTGTTAGAAATAAACCCTATGTCTACACTTGGTGATGGTGTTAGGTTCAAAAAGGTGCATAAAGTTGACGGTAAAAATGGGTCGTAAGGACCGTCAACAAGATCCCCCACACTTAGCTCTTTGCTCGTCCTCGAGTAAAGCTATGAGTGGAATTTGGGGAGGACTCATCCCTTTTGATGAATGAAACCTGCACACAAGCTATTACAAGCCACACCTTTTTACCTGCGAACATGATGGTGGCTAACATGTATTCTTGGATGATTGAAAAGTGGAACGGTCCATTACTCAAATCACCTCGCTTTCATCCACTAAGTACCTTGGGGTTTTTGGAAGAGTTTTGAAAATAAAGCAACATAGCTCTTGCTCCTCTATTGATTCTCCCGAATCGCTCAAACGTGTATTTTCCTCACCAAGGCATTGATTTGCCTCTTTTATCCTACTTCTAAGGCTTGTATGTGGGGCTCAAGGTAGGGATAAAAAGAAGCATACTTGTATCACAAATATTGCTGAACCAAAAGAGTGGATCCACGGAGAATTCAAATCATACAACCTTGATCAAGAAGTGCATGTGTGTATGGATTGTGGAAAGTTTGTATGTGACGACTCCTTTTTGTGGATTTTTACCTCTCTCTATCTTGAATTTTCAAGACATGGCTATCATTTTTTTTTTCTTTTCTTTTCTCTTCTTTTTCATACTCCATGTGTGAGCATTTTCTTTTCTTTATTTTCCTCATCTTTTGTGAGGCTTCTTTTCTTTTGCATAGCCATGTCTCGTTTTTGCTTGTTTGAGAGAGAGATAAAGTAACATGAATGTGAGGAGTGTCTTTATTTTGGTGGATGGGTGTGCTAAATCCCAGTGTAGGAGTTTAGCATGGGGCATGATGAGATATTTGGTAGATGTGGATGTGTGTACGTGATCTTGATCAAAAGAGCATGACAAGTATCTCACTAGGGTCACAAAATTTTGGAAAAGCTCATTGCAACACAAGCAGCATATGTGTGTAAGTTTGAAAATTGTGATCAACATATGGCATTGGTAGGAAATCATATACCAAAAGAGGAGCAGCGAGCCATGCTATTTTAACTTTTTGAAATAAAATTCCCAAGGACTTTGTAGATTGAGCAAAAGATCATTTCATCGAACCATATCACACTCGCCAATTATCTAGAAAAACATGGGTTCCTATGGATAGGTTGTTCACAAGCAAGTGGTGATGAAGCGAGTAATAACAAGTGTGCAAGTTCATGTTGAGAACAAAAAGGGAGAGCATTGGGATTCATAAGGATGCAAGTAAAAGAAATTTTCCCAAGTTTTAATTGGTCAAGTTTTAATTTTTTCCGCGTCTCTTGACAGATAATGTAGGCAAAAAGGGAGTGTGGGAAACAAACTTGAGTACCACGAGGAAGCAGAGGGCCAGTGGGACCCACCAGGGGTCGGCCGACCAGGTCAGGGGGGGGGGGGGTCGGCCGACCTGGTGTGGCCCCCGCTGGTGCCCAAATTTTGCACAATTGTTGGTGTTGTCCTTCCCGTGATGGTTCTGAGTGATTTGCTCGTGTTTGTTTCTATTTTCGCAATGTTCTCCCCCCACACTTGCCTTTTTGCCTGTTTCCTTCAAAATAGACAAAAATATTTGGAAACACCAATTGCTCTACCGGTATGCAAGCCCGGGGAGCACTAATTTGATTGAATTTAGAAACAAATATGAAGGCGCATTACAAACTTGATGAGGGAATTAAAATGATGAAAGCAAATGCAATTAAACTAAGTAAATGCGCCATGGGAAAATGATGATCGCGGGAGGTTTTAGTCGTAGAACTTTTCTTCCTTTCCCGCGCTCTTGAAAAGACGCTTCATCTTTGAGTTGGTGCTGCGGCGATGGTCATCATGGGCATCTCGTATTTCAGCAAGAGCGTCTTTTATCTCCGCCACTTTATCGTTTAGGCGTTCATGAGCGTCGCGGAGATCATTATGTTTAGCGAGGAGACGTTGATAGGGACTCTTTTTCGGGGTCTCTTCCTCCTCACTCTCATACATCCCCCCTGCCCTCTTGATGGGAGGAGGAGGGATATGCCTTTTCACCTTCTTGGGTGGAGTGGTGCTTATGGATTCAAGGGCGCCTCGCTTCTCCGCCGAAGTGAGTGGTGGGTGGAGCTGCTTTCCACCACCACGAATTCCCTTGATCTTGAACCGAATGCCCGCCTTCTTGGAGGGGCTAGGCAGGTTGCGCCTCTCATATTGGTGATGCACCACGTCTCCATTCCTTGCGACGAGGGTGCCGACATACTTCTCCCCTGGACGGAGAGAGCCTTCGGCCTCATCGTGACTTGGCTTCTTGGGGATGGTTTTCCCCTTGCCGTAGCGTGGTGGTGCACTAGCGGGAAGGTTTTTAGAGGGGTCTTTTGCTGGTGGTGGTGGTGGTGTGATGGTGAGAGGTGCTTCTTTGACGCTCATGGCTTTCTCACGGGTTGGAGTGACGGGATCAAGGATGTTTTCAAGGTCAAAGAAGCGGCAAAGCTCACTAGTGGTAGCGGGGACGTCAAAGCTCGGGATGCTGCTGTCCATGGTGGTGGCAAAGGTTTCTTTGGGCGAAAAGACAATGGTGGAAGAGAGGTGCAAGTGAAAAAGGGTGGAAATCACCTTTATTTATATAGAAAACTATGGAAAGAATTAATTCTGATTTTTCCGCAGCGGAGCAAGAGCTAAATCAGTGGGATTTGAGTATGTGAACGTTGGAGCAGAGTGTGAGAGAAAAATGGGACCGTTGGGGCTCCCACAGGAGTCGCCCGACCTGAAAAAGGGGGGTCGGCCGACCTACTGTGGGCCCCTCTGGCCACCTTCTTTTTCTGGCTAATTTCTTGCTATATTTATTCAAAGGAAAGTGCTGCTACGGGTGATAACATAAATCAGAGGATATCATGATAAAGATTCTAAATTAATCAAGTGCATGACATCAAACTCTTTATTCGTATCGGGTTCAAAATAAATTTTTAGACGCTGGCCATTTACCTTGAATACTTTACCTTCGTCGTCTTGGAGTGTGATTGCTCCGTGTGGCGAAGTTTCAATAACCGTGTATGGCCCGTCCCATTTGCTTCTCAATTTTCCGTGCCCGAATAGTTTCACCCGTGAGTTGAATAGCAAGACTTTGTCTCCAACTTTGAATTCTTTTACTCTTACTCTTTTATCGTGCCACCGTTTAGTCCTCTCCTTATAAATGGCTGAGTTGTGGTAAGCTTTGTCTCTCCATTCTTCCAACTCAGCTATCTCCATTTTTCTCTTCCATCCGGCACCTCGAAGGTCCATATTCCATTTTCTAATGGCCCAATATGCTCGATGTTCCAACTCGATGGGTAAATGGCATGTTTTTCCATATACGAGTTGGTATGGTGACATGCCTATGGGTGTCTTGTATGCTGTCCGGTATGCCCATAGTGCATCGGGTAGCTTGCTTTTCCATGACTTCCCCATTTCTAACACGGTCTTTTGCAGGATCCGTTTGATTTGCTTGTTTGAAGTCTCGGCCTGCCCACTTGTTTGAGGATGGTATGGAGTGGCTATGTTGTGTCGTGCTCCAAGTTCTCTAAGGAAGCTTCGGAAGGTCTTATCAATGAAATGAGACCCTCCGTCGCTTATCACTAGTCTCGGTGTTCCAAATCTTGGGAAGATAATCTCGTGGAGCATCCGGCGAGCGTGCTTGGAGTCGGCAACTCGGCACGGCATTGCCTCTACCCATTTGGACACGTAGTCGACTGCCACCAAGATGTATTCACAGTCTTGTGACTTGGGGAATGGCCCCATGAAGTCGATGCCCCATACGTCGAAGAGTTCGACTTGTAAATTGAAGTTGAGGGGCATTGCATCCCTTGCCGTGATGCCTCCAAATCTTTGACATTGTGGGCATCGTCTGACGAATTCTTTTGTGTCTTCGTACATTGTTGGCCAAAAGAAACCACTTTGCCATATCTTGGCCTGAGTACGAAACACTCCATGGTGTCCCCCGTATGGAGCTGCATGACATTTCTCGATGATTTGTGTGCTCTCGGGTGTCGGCACACATCTTCTGAGCAGTCCATCGGCGCAGACACGGTAAAGGAAGGGCTCACTCCAAAGGTGACGACGACTCTCATAGATGAGTCGTTTCTTGTTTTCTCCCGGTGGTACGTACCCCGTCACTATGAAGTTCACAATGTCGGCGTACCACGGATGTGAGTCCTTGACGTGGAGTAGCATGTCGTCGCGCAAGAAGTCATTGATGGGTAATTCCTGCGGGTTAGTGAATTGCATGCGCGACAAATGATCCGCTACAGAATTTTCTACTCCTTTCTTATCACGAATTTCTAAATCAAACTCTTGGAGTAGAAGAATCCATCTTATCAAACGGGGTTTAGCATCTTTCTTAGAGAGCAAAAATTTCAAAGCAGCATGATCGGTGTAAACGATAACTTTTGCTCCAGCTAAGTAAGATCTAAACTTATCAAAAGCAAAAACAACAGCAAGGAGCTCTTTTTCAGTGGTAGTATAATTCAACTGAGCTCCAGACAGAGTTTTGCTAGCATAAGAAATTGCATGATGCTTCTTATCTCTAGTTTGACCAAGAACAGCCCCCACAACAAAGTCGCTAGCATCACACATAATTTCAAACGGAAGCGTCCAATCAGGGGGTTGGATGATTGGAGCGGAGATGAGTGCATTTTTGAGAGTATTGAAAGCATTCATGCATTCATCAGTGAAATTAAAGGGTGCATCTTTTGCAAGCAAATTTGTAAGGGGTCTAGCAATTTGAGAGAAATCTTTGATAAAACAGCGATAGAACCCCGCATGTCCAAGAAAACTGCGAACACCCTTCAAATTAACGGGAGGTGGAAGCTTTTCTATAACTTCTAATTTCGCCTTGTCCACCTCTATCCCTCTTTCAGAAATCAAGTGCCCAAGGACTATGCCTTCTCTAACCATAAAGTGGCATTTCTCCCAATTGAGCACTAAGTCCTTTTCTTGACAACGTTGCAAGACTTTGTCTAAATTTTCTAAACAATGATCGAAGGTTTTCCCATAGACAGAGAAATCATCCATAAAAACCTCCATAATCTCTTCGATCATGTCAGAAAAGATAGACATCATGCATCGTTGAAAAGAAGCAGGCGCATTACATAGCCCAAAAGACATTCGACGATAAGCATAAGTTCCGTAAGGGCATGTAAAAGTCGTCTTACTCTGATCGTCGGGATGGATGGGAATTTGATGATATCCCGAATACCCATCAAGGAAACAAAAGAAAGAATGATTTGCCAGCCGTTCCAACATCTCATCGATGAAGGGCAGTGGAAAATGATCTTTCTTTGTAGCCTTGTTAAGTTTTCGGTAATCGATGCACATTCTCCACCCCGTGACGGTTCGTTGAGGGATCAATTCATCCTTGTCGTTATGAACGACCGTCATTCCTCCTTTCTTAGGCACAACCTGCACTGGGCTCACCCACTCGCTGTGTGGAACAGGATAGATAATACCAGCATGCAAAAGTTTCAAGACCTCTTTCTTAACGACTTCCCTCATTGCATTGTTCAACCTCCGTTGAGGTTCCCTAGAAGGTGTGCTATCGGGATCTATGGGAATGCGATGGGTGCAAAGAGCAGGGCTGATTCCCTTGAGGTCTCCTAGCGAGTAGCCAAGAACGGAGCGACGTTTCTCTAACACGGCTAAGAGTTTAGCGGTTTCTTCCTCCGAAAGCTTGTCACTTATGATGACAGGCGTTTCGGGGTTTTCGTGAAGAAAAGCGTAGCGTAAGCCCGGTGGGAGTGCTTTGAGCTCTATGGGCGGTGGCGGCGAGGCTAAGGTTTCGGGCAGCTCAAAGGTTTCTTTCGAATCGTCTTCTTCTAAAACAAAATTGAGAGCATCTTCTTCCAAGGACGATTCGGGGGTTTCATGAAGAAAAACTGCCATAACTTCCTCTATGCAATCGTCTACTTCGGGGGACTCCTCGGCAAAAGTATTTAGCGTATGAATGATAGGGATAGAAAAAGGTTCCTTGTCGAGGGTGAAGTCAAGGGTTCCAGAAGGCGATATTTTTAAGAAAAGCTTTTCTATGGGATGGCCTACAAGAACATCAAAATCCAAAACCCCGAAGACGTGAAAATCCAGCGATACTTCGGCATCATCGTGCTTAATGCAGATGTCTCTAACGATCCCCAAACCCTCAAAGAAGTGCCCCGGAGAGGTTCTAAGGAGTTTGCTAGTGGGCGCCCAAACTTCATTCCCAAACATGGTTAAAGCAAAAGATTCGGACATGATGTTGGCACCCACTAAAGGATTATAGAGAACATCTACCTTTGATCCCCGAATTGAGCTTTGGATGGTTGAGGTGGGATGTTCAAAACGAATAGTATCAGAAGAAAGCTCATTTTCTCTCAACCATTCATCGCTTATGATCGATGTCAACTCCCAAATGGTTTTCAAAAGAAAATCTTTTTCTAAAGGTTCGGGGGTTGGTGCAGGGAGTTTTGGCCTCTTTTGACAAGAGTAGTTCGAGGAGTCTCCAAAAATTTCAAAAATTTCTTCCTCGAACTCAAACGGGAACTCAAGAGGTTCATCATCCTCTATCATTGTTTTTGTGTTAGATGGGGACTCGATTGTTGGGTCTACCATTGTAGGCACCAATTGTTGTGTTTCTTGCACAACGAGTTCCTCATCTTTTGACTCCGGCTCAACTAGTAAATCAGCGGAAAAAGAAGTGTTTTCCACAATGCGATCCAAAAGTTCGTGTGCTTCCGCTATGGTCTTATGAGTAAAAGATCCACCAGCGGCCGTGTCAAGATAAAGTGCGGTATCGCTGCTCAATCCCGAATAAAAATGTTGTAATAAAACGGGTTCGGGGAGCAACAATTCAGGTCCGGAGTCTGTTAATGAACAGAACCGAATCCATGATGCACTCAAGGTTTCCTCTTTTTCTTGCCGAAAGTTAATTATTTCCGCTCGTAGAGAAGTGATACGGGATACGGGGAAGAACGCTAGACAAAATTTGTCTCGCAATTCTTTCCAATCACCGTTCACTCTCTTAGCGGTGTAAGTGTACCATTGCTTCGCCCTCTCATTGAGAGAGAAGGGAAACAATTTCCACTTCAACGTTTCTTGTGTCATGCCATGGATCGATCGGCATGAACACAAATGCTCAAACTCTCGCAAGTGTTCATAAGGATTTTCATGTTTAAAACCCGAAAAGGATAAACCTCTTATCATCGAAATAAAATTGGGGGAAAACTCATAGCCAAATGAAGAAATGGGTTGTGATGATGATGGTGGCTCTAAGAGCTCGCCCCGTGGAGTGGAAAAAGATTGGACGGTGGGTTGTGGTTCCATGAAAAATATTTTTTTTTGAAATTTAAAATTTAAAGAAAGTAAAAACAGAACGGTAAGTAAGATAGATTACGAGGGCAAACCTAATTTGCAGCAGAGATATCAACCGTTCCCTGGCAACGGCGCCAGAAATGCTTGTTGGTATTTCTTACGACACGAATAAAATCCGCAAGCGCACGGAATACCGTTGTAGCACTTCACCCGGGAGTATTCCAAGGTATCGTATTTGTTTTCCCCAAGGAACGGAGTTATCCTGCAACAAGGTTAGTTCTACCCAAGGACAACCAAGACAACTAGCAAATTAGGATCGAGAGGGTGATTATATCTAGTTATCCTAGAGGATAGACGAACTCAAGCTCTACTTGTCTACTTCGGGCGCCGGCTTAGGCCTGGTCTGCCAAGCCACTCCGACCTGTAGCTCTACTATGTACCCGAACGTGGAGGGTTCCTTTGGACGGACAGGGCTGTCACTTCCTGCCGCCTACCTCTACAAACCGTGGAGCACACAGCAAACAAAGGTAACCTCTAGCCTAGACACCACGTCTATGCCGTTGATTACTACTCTAACCTGGGCCCAAAGCTGAATTTAGAAGGCTAGAGCACCCCTTGCGGAGCGATGATCCCGTAAACAAGTATAACAGGAATTACGCCTAGAAAAGTAATATTGCTCGCTAGATAAATAATCACCACGTATAAATCACAAAGAGTGTTTACACGCCAAGGTAAAGAAATAGAACTAAACCTTCACCAAAATGGAAGAAGTATTCCTTTCTCTCCCTTGCCCTCTCTCCTATCCTACTAGTGTACAAAAGGCTCTCAGCCTAAGGATTGGAGTGGAGCTCTATTGGAGAGTCTTGCGTCTTGTGGTGTGTGTTGAGAGGGAGAGGTGCCCCTTTATTTATAGCCTTGGAAGGTCGGCAACTTTGAGGCGGTTCCCGAGGTCGGTAACATTTAATGCAGGGGGAACCGACCTCCAGAAGTCGGTGATGAACCGCCATAAAAAGATGGGCCAGTGTGGCCTCCCTGGCAGGTCGGCCGACCTGGCCAGAGGGGGTCGGCCGACCTGGCCTGGGCCCCTCTGGGCCTGGTCCTCCTCTGGCTGCTTCCTTGGCCTGTGTACTTGCCTAAACCACGTGCATTGCTTGATCTTGAAGCCTGATTCTGTGGTTTTGGGCTTTTGGACTAAGTTCTTCAGTCCGGGGAAAATCCGTCGATTGCAAAGTCCACGTTTAGTGCATGTTTTCCCCTGTTTTTGTATGGATTGCACCTGTACTTCATAATTCACCAAGACTAGTGGAATTTGTTAGAAATAAACCCTATGTCTACACTTGGTGATGGTGTTAGGTTCAAAAAGGTGCATAAAGTTAACGGTAAAAATGGGTCGTAAGGACCGTCAACAGCGGACACAAGCTATCTCAAAAACGAAGCATCAAAAATCGAGAAACAACGGATTCTGAAAAGAGAGGAAGAAGAACACGAGAGCTTCTCAGAATACAATTCTCTAATGGTTTCTTCACCGCGCAACTCGAAGTGCAAGGATGATTAAATTAGGATGCAAAATCACCCATGTTCTCAAGAAATCAATGGCATGTTTGAAACGGAATCTCACAGCACAAAACCAGATCAAATCAAAAAAGGTAGGCCGAGCTCGAGCAAACCTCGCGCCGCCGCGGCCTACCCCGCCGTCGCCCGCCGCGGCCGGACCTGCGCCGAGCTCGCGCCCGCGGCGTAGAAGAGAAGGGGAGGGGGAGGGGCGCGGCGCCGCCCCGCCGAGGACATCCCCTTCCCTCGCCTCCCGCCTCCTCTCTTCCGACGCCGACGAGCCTCTCCTCTCCTCTTTCTGGCATCACGAGCCGAGCCCCGACGTCCACAGGCCCCGCCGTGCTTCAGGGCCGCCACGCGCCGGAGTAGGCCGCCGCGAGCCGGAGCAGGCCGTGCCAGGCCCCTCCCGCCGTGGCCCGCGACGCCGGCTCCCGCAGCCACGCGAGTCGCGGCCCTCGCCGCCTGCCTCGCCTCTGCTCATGGCCCTCGCCGCCTGCTGCTGCTGCTGGTGAGCCGGCCGTCGGAAGAAAAGAGAGTGGATAGAGGAGAAAGAAAGAGAGCGAAGCGGTACGAGACGGCTGCGTCGCGGGCGTGATCTGCTGTATTTGTGCGTGCCAGGGGAGGCGACTCCAACAATACGTCTTCTGTTTGGATCCTCTGTTGGAGATGTGTTTTTGATGTTTGAAGTCCCAAATTCACTATAACTCCCATTTTGGGACTACGGTTGGAGATAGTCTAATCTCCAATCCCGAACCCCCATTCCTTTTTAATTTTTAACAGTGGACAGCCCTGTCTGGAAGCGCGGATTCGATTCGATTGCACAGTAGTATATCAGTCCGGGGTCTTTTAATTTCTTTTCAATTGAGAAAGTCTGTTGATATATTCAGTATAGTCATTGCTCATGAGTGTCATATCAGTTTCACCATTGTTTCTTCCTTTTTTGGGGGGAGGGTAGTATCACCATTGTTTAATCAGTAAATTTTGAATTTCAATTATTCTGTTTTACCTCAGTAACATTTCATTTCATCTGCATTACCAATGTACTGAATTCTGTGCCCTCACTTAAAAAGGGACAATTTGGCAAGGATGGAAATTTTCAGCCAGATATAAGTGATAAAATAGATAACTGTTAATTGGTGGAGGGGAGTGCGCGTATCTTTCTGCTGTTGAATGATTTTGAGTTGTTGCACTTGAGGTGAGCCTCCTACAGTATTACATTTCATCTGTCAGATAATACCAATTATCATGATTGTTGAGGAGGGTGGAATGTATCTCCTAGTTTGAATCTGGGTTCAGTACACGATTTTCAGTCAATTCGATGCTTCTTGATGTCCTGTTTTCTGTATTAAACTATCATGAGCTGCTTTTGTTTTGTTTCCTTGATCATGAACTACTCTGACCTTATGAGAGTATAGAAAAATCGTAATAAATTCCTTGTACTGTATCCATATGACTAGGTGATAGAGGGAGTGGCAACTTGGAAATCTGCATGCGACTGAGATCAAAAGGGATATGCGGATGAGAATTGTCGAGGTTATAGGACCTCGATAGATTTGTTATGGGGGCGAAGGGACCAAGAATACGATGGTGAACACGAGACAAGGAGTTTAGACAGGTTCGGGCCTCCCGGAGGATAAAAACCCTACGTCCTGTATGTCGTGGTATTGATTGGATATGTTTGAGAGGAGATCCCTGCCCGCCTTATATAGTCGGGGGTACAGGGTTACATGGAAAGAGTCTTAGTCGGTTACATCATGGAAATACTTAGAGTACAAGGCAAGAAGCCTTTCCAATGTCCAGCCGAGTAGTAGAACCCTCCATCTTGTATCGTGGGTTACTCGGTTTCTTTTGGGCTGGTCCGACTACCCTTGTCAGGCTACTCGGCCCTTTGATCTTGAGGGTACCCGGGGGTTATGGTAACGACAGTAGCCCCCAAGTGCTTTTTGATTGATCCAGTGAATTGCTTCCGACTAGTCTTCTCTCCATGTAGGAATTGATCTCAAGTGATATTGAGAAATTAAAAAGGACTTGACCTGAATCAAGTTTGAGGTACTTGACCTCGGGTGGACCAAGGTCAACAGGGCCTTGAATTAGACATGCTGTCAGTTGGCATCTAACTCTGAATGATATCAGAAAAAATTGGATAAATGCTTGTTGAAGCGAGTTTGTATGTAAATGCCGTGTATAAACAACACTCAGCTTTCAGAGCTGATTAAGTCCATAGAGGGTATTTGAATAAAGTCAGCATCCGAGTCTGTCGGCTAGGGCTGAAAGCATACTATGTAAATAGTACCCAACTAACTGAGTTGGCCTAGACTGAAAAGCATGCCTACAAAGTTGAAAATTATGAATGCACGACCAGTGCATCATACTGATGTAGCCCTCGAGTTACTGTGTAATTCGTAGAATTGTATAGTAACTCAAAGTGAGCCTGAACCAGGAAATACGATCCTGATCCGAGGTTGAAAATAAAGTCAGCATCCGAGTCTGTCGGCTAGGGCTGAAAGCATACTATGTAGATAGTATCCAACTCACTGGGTTGGCCTAGGCTGAAAGCATGCCTACAGATTTAAAAATTATGAATGCACGACCAGTGCATCATACTGATGTAGCCCCCGAGTTACTGTGTAATTCGTAGAATTGTATAGTAACTCAAAGTGAGCCTGAACCAGGAAATACGATCCTGATCCGAGTGAATGAATATACGATCAGTGCATCATACAGATGTGTTGAAGAGTAGCATCCATTATATAATGAACTCATGTTTTCCTGCGCACAAGGCAATTAGAACAGGAAGTCACAATGAGTCTCAGCCAAGAACTTCTCATTCCGAGCTGGTGTCTAGGTCCATCCAGCTAATCAGCCAGGGATGATTACAACCCGTAGCCCCCAAGCTGTCTCTCAACGAAAACAATTGAGATTCAGAAGAGGATAAATTCTAGGTATTATCCGACTTAAATTGTCAAGGATATAAGACAACCCGTGTGCCTGGCAAGTCTGCCGAGAGAATGGTGGAACTCACGTAAGTGAGTCCACGTGGACTAACCCCCGAGTCTGTGGATAATCAGAATGATTATGTGCAGACTCAAAAGAGACCAGAAGCATTAAGATTACTGATAGTACAGTTGTTTTGAATTTTCGTGGAACTCACGCAAGTAAGTCCACGTGGACTAGCCCCCGAGTCTGTGGATAATCAGAATGATTATGTGCAGACTCAAAAAGAACTAGAGACACACAGACTGAAATCTGTACTGTTAGACTGAAAAATAACTGAGTGTTATACAAATAATCCGAGAGATTAAGTGTATACTCTAATAATGCACATTTAGATTTTATCCGAGTCATCCACCCTTATCCTCCGAGTCACAAGTTTACTGTGACGAGTTTGTCGTTGATGCAGGAATCTGGACAGGCTATAACAGCCGAGTAATTTTCCATCGATGATTTCGTTGCGCCACTGTTGCTGTTGATAAACAACATGCAACAGAGCGTTGCTAATAGGACTTCCGATAGACAGGGCTTTCATTCTGATGACAGTAGATTTTGATGGACAGCCGTGCTGCGACATCTGACCCAGCTTGATGCTAGTCATTAGAGCAAGCTCAATAATGAACATATAGCCAGCCGTGGACTAGCCCCCGAGTCTGCGGATAATTAGTATAATTAAGTGCAGACTCAAAAGAGAAAATCCGAGTAAAGTCTGACTGATGATACAACCGAGTGAATAATGGAACTTACGTAAGTGAGTCCATATAGACTAGCCCCCGAGTCTGTGGAGAATTGGAACAATTATGCACAGACTCAAAGAAAGACTAGAAAATCTTGTAATGACACCTTGATAGGCCTGACTGATGATACAGCCAATTAGAATTATGGAGCTCACGCAAGTGAGTCCATATGGACTAGCCCCCGAGTCTGTGGAGAATTGGAACAATTATGCACAGAGTCAAAAGAGACTAGAATAGAAGATAAAGCCATGTAGGCCTTGTCAAAAAACGGTCGAGAAATTGTCTGCTATTTTTGATATTGTGCCACTGTTGTAGTGAAGAATATGAATAAATCTTTGATCTTGCCGCCGTAGCTGAGTGAAATAACAACTGGATAGTTGTAGCCGAGTGGCTCTGGCCATGTAGTAGTCCGGCCGAGTGATTATGGCCTGAGTTTTCTGCGTCGAGTGATAATAACTCTAGGCCATGATGCATACTCTGGACGCGATGGCGAGGCATGCTGCAGCACAGCGGAGAGCAAGCTCCAACTATGACGAGACAGCCACAGCACAATGGAGACTGGGGTCGGCGTGAAGCCTTATACTCTGGTAAGGGTGATAACTGTGTAATAACAGCGACACACATACCGGACTGGATCGAATATTCTACTGCCACCGATGCCTTCGTTGATTGAACCTCCGCAGCTTCTGTGTTCTTGTACTAGTGTTGAACTTAGCATTGGCTCGTGAGCAACATATAGCAAGAATGTATGTGTGCTTCGAGCAGAACTTGTGTGATAAATTCCTGTAGATAAAACATAATAATAGATTATGTAGTAATCTGTAAGAAATAATCAAATATATGACCGCAACATCAGGGTTGATTTTAGTCATCATGATTAATTAATGTGTATCGGCTCAGCCGGTTTTTTCAACTCTGATAGCCAAGTTATGGCGTACAGAAGTCTACAGTATTGACGTAAGTCATAAGATTAAAGAGTGAGTGTTTGTCAAATGAGCCTCTTTGACTGTTTTCAGAGACCAGTTGTCGCCTTATATTTATGCACTCTTTGAACTCAGCCGGCCCTGTAGGACGTGGGACACTGGGTCAGCACACGTTTAGGGAGACGACGGCGTGGACGAGTTAGAGCTTCACAATCAGGACAGACAAGGCTTACTTAGTCGACAAGAGATACTCAAGACATAACTCATGATGTTTATGTAGCCCCCGGCTCTGTAGGCAATAAGTATGTTATTGGGTACAGAGCCAAGAATGATTAAAGGGGGAAAATGATATTTGATTTATGTGAAGGCACACGAAAATGAGGAGTGTAAAACTCGGATAAATGATATAACAAGTGTAAAAGCACTTGAAATATGATGAAAATTAAATAAGTTACTTAGCTTGTTTGATAAGCTGCGTTGTTTGTCGTGGAGCTGAGAAGCTGCTGTGACGAAGTCATCAATGCCGTGACGATGGCTTGGCTGTCGTTGTAATATGCTGAGAGCACCTTGGCCAAATGGTTGTGTGACCGATGTCGAGGCTGAGTGGCTGATGAGGCGGAGTAATCGCCGCAGCCCATTGTCGAGTGGCTGAGGGGCAATCATCGCGGAGTAGTCATCACACATCTGTTTTCATAGAAACAACTCGTGCGTGCAAGTTATAAGTAAATGCAGGTGAGGATAACGTAATGAGCAAATCATTAATTAAATTGTCTAAAAATAAAATAATATGGAGAGCATATGTAAGGACAAGAAGTTTTCTTCTCTGTATAGCTGGAGCTGTTTCCGGGTTGCTGATCACCGTGGGTGAGTAGCAGCCATCATATGCTGAGTGAATGTTGCCATACGCCGAGTAACCAATGTAGGCTGGTGAGTGGTTACTGTCGTCGTGGCCAAGTGATCATTGTGGCACGCCGAGTAGTTCCCATGGACGTCATGACCGGGCGATTGTTGCCGTAGTACGCCAGAATGCGTCGTGGCCGAGTGATGGTACCGCAGCTCAACAGGTCATGTGACTCATATAGAGGTGTTATGCCGAAGGATAGCACCATGGGGGCTGGCTGGTGCTACGGCGTTGCTGCTGTGGCCGAGAGGTCGTCGTTGTACGTCGGGTAGACGCTATAGCAGCGTAATCGTCCTTGTACACCGGGTAACCGCCATGGCTGAGTAGTAGTCAACCTGTCAAAGCCAGCTACTCGGGCCTCCTAGCTTGATGTAACTCAAGCACGCGAAGCTCAGAAAGCCATCACGTGATCAGTTGTTAATCAGATAGCTTAAGAGTAATATAATACAGAAAAAATAATAAAGGATGGGAAGAAGCTTCTCTTGTGTGCATGCTGATTTTGCTCCCTTATCCAGAGTAGCCTGCTCGCTTGAGATTTGAGGCCCTGGGACTTTGAAGCAACAACGCAGTTTTGTCTTTGGATGATGAGTCGTGCTTGCCTCGGACTTGGGCAGAAAGTTCATACGAACTGGAATTCCGTCTCCGAGACAAACACGGCAAGTCGGCGAGTTTACGAGCTGCCTCCAGATCCTTGTGTATGTAAAGTTGAACTCCATCTTGCCATATACGCATGCACGCCGGGTCGACGGGACATGCGCCGCCGCGGCCGAGTGACGCTATATGTCGGAGTGATCACCGCCGTATGTCGTGGAGTGGTTGTGGCGACGGAGAGATCACCATGTATCGTACGCCGAGTAGTTGTCGGAGCCTGATGTCGCCGGCACCACCGGGTAGTCGCGTAGTCGACTCAATCAGCCCCGGCCTCCGCGATCAAGTGCACCCCGTACATGCAAAAATAGAGCACTAATACGTGAGCCTTGTATTCAAAACCAAACAGCATCACGTGAGGACGAATAAGCTAGATTAGCAATAAAATAAGGAAAGTTTGAATAGAAAAGAAGGAATCTTCCCGATTAGGCGAAAGTGCATATACGCGTAGCTGTTTGGAACAGCACGACAACACATAGCCTTGGAACTTGAAGCGATTCGGTTTCGTTGATGGAAACTTGAAGCTCCGTTTTCAACTTGAACTCCAGCTTGCCTTGCATGTAGATGCGTTGCGTCGGCGAGTCGTTGAGTTCTCCTTGGAGTAGGTTTTAGTCGCCGTGAAGTTGCAAGACCACACGAGGGGACAAGGGCGTGGCCTTGCAAAATCGCCTCGGGACTCGGATAGATTGATGCGCATGAGGGGACTGGATGACAACATTGGCAAGACAAGCTTCAGTATGAGCTTGCTTGATCGTTGCTGCGCGAGCCCCCTGCTTGATCGTCGTCTCGCCGCGTGAGCCGCCTGCTTGACCGACGTGACGACCAGACTTGTAGTAGATTTTGTCCATCGTACTCGACGGAGGATTCCAGCGTACCCCCTACCTGGCGCGCCACTGTCGAGGTTATAGGACCTCGATAGATTTGTTATGGGGGCGAAGAGACTAAGAATACGATGGTGAACACGAGACAAGGAGTTTAGACAGGTTCGGGCCTCCCGGAGGATAAAAACCCTACGTCCTGTATGTCGTGGTATTGATTGGATATGTTTGAGAGGAGATCCCTGCCCGCCTTATATAGTCGGGGGTACAGGGTTACATGGAAAGAGTCTTAGTCGGTTACATCATGGAAATACTTAGAGTACAAGGCAAGAAGCCTTTCCAATGTCCAGCCGAGTAGTAGAACCCTCCATCTTGTATCGTGGGTTACTCGGTTTCTTTTGGGCTGGTCCGACTACCCTTGTCAGGTTACTCGGCCCTTTGGTCTTGAGGGTACCCGGGGGTCATGGTAACGACAAGAATTGTACAGACTCCAACCCCTCGCTGCCTGATCAAACTATGACTGAGCGGAATTTCAAATTTTCCCGGGTAAACACTGTAACAGTCCAACTGCATGTGAAGAAGTCCCTGAAACAACCTTTAAATTATTGTTCTTCTAATCGAAAGCAATGAAATATTTTTCCCACTTACATTTTAATGGAGACTTGGGCAGTGGGCACAAATCAATGAAACAAATCGGCAATGGCTCATTGTATCTGCAATAAATATGGGATGTCCTTTGCAATGAAGAATTCTGCAGCAGTCTTTAGATCTAGCTATAATGAACCAGAAAAGCTTACAGCTACTTCAATTGCTGCAGTTCATCAAGCTAAGAAATTTCTGACCGCAGTGCTAATAATTAATAAACTCTGTTCTGATGATACTTGTACTGTTAATCAACACATGGAAACGAATTTGCAGCTATCGTATTGGAATTAATATTTGACGTCTGTAGACCACAAAAGGTAGTAGAAAAACAACCAGAAATGTCATTGGTAGCTGATGAGGTAAGAAAAGGTGTGTTCTTAGGATGTTGACTAGCTACAAATTTAAGTAGTTACTCCCTCTGGTTTTTAATTGATGACGTTAAGACAACTCTTTTGTTCATTTTTGAGCTAATAATTTTGTCCTAATGACATCAATAAAAACCAGGAGGGAGTATAACATACCTGCAATGGGATCTCAGATGTGCAAATGTTCCCCGGATGTTTCATTGTTCCAAATATGCATAGCACCATTCCACTTATTTCATCAAAATTTTGACATTTATTTTAGCATGAAAATATCATAACATGTGAAAGGTTACATCATTTGAAATTACAGGAACTTGAACAGGAGGATCGGAATCTCGTCCGAAGTGAAGGAGAAGACGAGCTCAATGAATACCACACAGATACAGCCGAAGCAGAAGTTGACGGTGATGAAGACTATTTTTTCCCAAGTCCCGGAGAATTGGAAAAGGCTAGGCCTCCAGAGGTTGGCATGGAATTTGCATCACTACAAGATGCTCACCGTTTTATCAATGTCTATGGGCATGTTGCTGGTTTCAGAGTGATTAAAGGAACAAACTACAAGCACAAGAAGATAACATTTCAATGTAATAAAAGAGGGAAGAATACAGAGAGAGAAGCAAGACAAAGGAAAAGGAGAAAAACTGCCATTGAGAAAACAGGATGCCGCATGAAGGTGCAAGTGAAACTTCTTGCAGGGAGATGGGAGATAAGCACAGTTATGCATGAACATAACCACCCACTTTGGAGTTCACCTATGTTGATCAGATTTTTTATGAGCCACAAGTACATGTCTGAGGATGAGAGGAAGAAAGCCGAGTTAAGCCAGCTCAGATAATGGAAATTTTCAGGAACTTAAAGGGAGCATTACCTGGCAGGAAAATCAGTGTCAACAACATGGAACAGTCTGACAGGTTGATGAATACTAGGAATACAGATATAGAGAGGGTGTTAGAACATGTTAAAAGATTGCAGAAGGAGCAACCTGGGTTGTACTACTCTATGAGGACTGGTGAAGGTAGCACTGTAAGTAGTATCTTTTGGACAAATGCACGAGCTAGACTTGATTATGCATTATATGGAGATTTCATTTCTTGCGATACAGCTTATAGCACTGTTGAATACAACATGCTGTTTGCACTGTTAATAGGAATTAATGGGCAAGGTGAGGCAATTGTTTTTGGTTGGGCTTTGCTTGAAGATACGAAGGCAGAGACATTCTCTTGGTTATTTGGGACATTCCTGGATGTGATGGATGGAAAGAAACCAAGTATAATAATGACACATCATGATTCAGCTATGCAGAAATCAGTTGCAGAGGTATTCCCCTCTGTTTTTCATAGGTTCAGCATGTGGCATGCGATGAGGCAAGCTGCAGCTGAATTTGGTGGTTTTATTGCAAACAAACCTGGGATGGAAGATGAACTTAGAGGATTGATCACAAATTCTTTAACTACCGATGAATTTGAGGATAGTTGGAAAGCTATGCTTGAGAAATATGATGCAGCATCAATCACACACTTGAAGCTCATGTATCAGACAAGATTAATGTGGGCTCCAGTTTACTTCAAACATGTGTTTTGCCCATTTTTATGGTCTTCTGGGTGTACCAAGGCCACAAATTCAATCTTCAAGGACCATGTTCTGCGAGAGGATACGATAGAAACTTTCATCAGCCAATATAACATTTTTCAAGAGCAGGCTGTCAGCATGGAAGCAGCTCGGTACGAGTCAACTCCAAAAAAGCAAATGTACTGCACTAGGCAATTGATAGAAAGGCATGCATCAGATATATACACGACGGGAATATTCGTGAAATTTCAGAAAGAGCTTCTTGATGCCACAGCTTTCAATGTTTTTGAAAAAGTTAAGGACGCCCTTTATACAGTGAAGAAAGTAATGGATTATGAGGAGGCTGAATTTCCTAGGGACTCCTTTTCTGTTGAAGTTGACCTGGAAAGAAACATGTTTAACTGCATTTGTTCAAAGTTTGAGCGAGATGGAATACTTTGTTGCCATGTTCTGAGGCTTTTCACACAATTTGGGATTAACACAATACCTGAACATTACATCAAGCGAAGGTGGACAAAGAAGTTCAGAGAGCAGGAGTTACAGAAGTGCTGCATAGCAAGCACAGGATCAAATGTTTCGGCAAATGCCTTATGCTATCCTGCGCTTATGCAGATGGAGGAAATTTGTGCTGCTGTAAGCAAGGATTCAACTCACAGTAAAGTTTTAGCGGAAGAGCTTGAAAGGATTCAGCAGAAGCTGTCAAGTAGAGAATAGCAGGCAGAGGACATGATGAATGAAAGTGCAAGCAGCCAGAAGATGTGACGAAGCAAAGCGAACGAATAGCGAGTAAAAAGGGGAGCAGTGGAGCACCAACGCAAGGAGGAAAGTTGTGCGTGAAGAGTACGTGCGATGCTCTAGCATATGGCTGCAAATCAGTTTTATTAGTTCTGCTGTTAGGAAGTCAATAGTTTTGCTATTGTGATGATAACTCATTAGTTAGGACCTAGCAGTAGTTTGAGTTGGATTGTTTCTTCCTTAGTGGAATAGTTTTCTAGATCCAGGGCGCCTTATAAGGAGGCACTGTGATCCTTTATACCCTGCCCTTGTGTGGTTGCCAATGTCAATGTGGTGACATGTCACTGCCAGTGTGGCGCTTTGCTGGAATGGATCCTAGATGTAAGTCTTCAATTGCTTAGACAACTGTATCGGGCCGAGTTAGCTAAAATACACCTTCATTGCACCAAACTAGTATGGCAAATGAATTAGACATTTCATCCCCAACTGTATGTGTTCCCCTTTCACGGAACGCCTCGCACCTCCCTTGTCTTTTTTTTTTTTATGGGAATTTACAGTAGGGGAAGCCCCTACTGTGCTATTTTATATTAATTATATATAAAAGAAATGAACCAAAGGCATTGGCCAAGGGGCCAGGATGCCCAAAACTGTACAACTAGAGCCACAGTTGGCCAGGAAAGGGAAAAGAAGTCTTATCTAGTTATCTGTACAAGTTGATTGTATGAATGAACTTATCCTTGCTTGTTTGTTTCGTCCTGTGAGATTGTAGGAGGGACTCATCCTAAAAGTTCTTTTTCCATGATTCGAATGACGGCAGTTATTGCAATATCGTTTGACGGCCCGGCAGATATATTTGAGAACATATTTGAACTAGGCTCATTTGTTAGGTAAGGAGAACAAAGGCTAATGGGATTAAGGGTGTGTTTGGTTTAACTTTTTAGGTGCTGTGGCATTCTAAAAAAGCTAAAAGCCAACCAAACAGACCAGCTTTCTTACATGTGCTTACAAAAAAGCTGCTTTTTTGTAGTTCATTTCTGACAGCATGTAGGAGGTGCTTTTAGCGGCTGTGTGGATGGGAAGTTCGAGTTATTTACCCACTGCCACTAGTTATGTTGTACCGGTTCGCTTCTTTTCTTTTTCCCTTCTCCCTTCCCGACGACCCTGCCCCCGGCGACCCTCCCCGCAGCGGCCCTCCCCGGCGACACCTCCCCGCGGCAGCCCTCCCCGGCGCTCCTCTCCTCGGCTCACATCCCTGGTGGCCCTCTCCAGGATGAAGCAGCTCGTCTACGAAGCACCTTTTGTATACGATTGGGGTGGGGAACAACAGCTCGCCTACGAACCAGCTCTTCCAGGACAGCGGGATGGGGAACCGGTAGAGGGAGAGGGACAACACGTTGACCCCGTCGTGTACGGCGTCGTCCATCCCAGCAAGTCGGAGCTGAACCAGCACGACAAATTGCCATGGAGTTCAAGCCACCATGGCTGCCCCTTCTCGAAATAATCCGCATCTCCACAGTTTCAACTCAAAATTTTACATAAGACGGATGCTTCATGGCCTGGAGATTTGATTCCCCCACTTCTCAGGAATTATTCTCCCTTGTCTCAGTGTCGATTTGAGGTCCAGAGAACGTCAATGGTGGCTGGAGAGAGATGAAGGACATTGAAAGAAGCTTCTGCAAACAGGCCCTCATACAAACTTGTAATTAGTCTTGGTATTTTTATGTCTTGACATTTTTATATAAAATCCCCCGAAGTTAAGATAATTTTTGGAAAGCTTTTGAAATTTAGACGATATGTTATCGTGGATGCAAACTTTAAATAAATTAAGTTTTTTTAAAAAAAATGATGTTTTACATGTAAACATTTGCACAACACATTGTTTTACAATCAATTTGCATATAAATTGTCTCTCAGATGTTTAGGGGCATTACAGACATTTTCACAGCTTTTTCACAGCCACGGTTATTTCAACCAAACGGCTTTCAGCTTTCTCCACAGCTCATACCTCACAACAGCTTTTTTCACAGCCAACAGCCCACAGCAGCTTTTTTCACAGCCACAGCACAACCAAACACACCCTAAATTACAAGAGTCATCAAAGATATCATGAAAAGGGACTTGCTAAGGTTGTGATGGCGAGGAGGATAAATGAGAAAAAAGGAGGCTATGAAGTCAGGAGATGAGGGCCACGAGTGTCATGGTGAGGCTACGAAGTCGGTTTTGTAGGAACAATTCCTTGTACTGATTCGTTCCGAGACATGAACGGGTGGTTCCAGCTATGTCACTCATTCCATGCTCCAGCGAGATGGATTTGTTTCGAAGGGTTGAGGATATGGATCCGTTCCAAGTGGATAGAAGGTTGGAATGACCGTTCCGACCCACGTTTCATTCCGGCGAAAGCAAAACCGAACATCCTTTTCTGGTCCGGCCTGGATTCAAACATAACCGGACTGCTCCGGCCGGAACAACCCATGTTTCGGAAGAAACCGAACAAGCTCTATACCTATATGGAACTGTACCCGTACCCACCAGAGACCTGAAACCCAAGAGGCTTCCATTGACTCTACCATGTCAAAGAAAATGCCTTGATCGCTACATCACGGTTATATGAGATTTATAGACATCAACGAGCAAGGGGAAGAAGAAACAGGGCTAGCCGCCACGCCTCGACCTCGAGGTTTTTTGGCCCTGTCAAAACCGGCCCTATCCTTGGCGCCGCGTGGGCACAGTCCGCCAAAGGCCAGGTTGCCCTCTCTCATGGGAACTAGCCAATATGCCCGCGCTACGCTGCGGGTCACCGGTTGAAAAAGATCGCTTAATTAATAGAGTGAAAAATTAATTATTTTTATTCACTTGATTAGACCGTGGTGAATTTGATTGTTTGCATCACTTTTAGGGAAAGGGAACCAAGAACCTTAATTATTTTTCAAAATAAACACTGAAGTACTTTAAAATTGGAATGGCACACATTCTTGGTACAAAATTTGGGCATCACAAAGTAAGGCATGATGTGTGGCGTATATGTCATGTATAATTAAAAAACTCTAGTATTGTTGGCTTGCTGTTGCAGTCACACTAAGACCCACACTACCTTTAGCAAAAAGACCACCATCATCATGATAGTGCCACATACAGCATTCCCAAAAGCCAACACCACCTTTAATGCTCACCCTTAAAGCAGCCATACACTATGTGGTGAACCAAATGCCAAGCTTTCACTAGCCTTCCACCTTCCACCACTATAAAAGGATCCTAAAAGCCCCATCTACTTCTCATCCTCCCTTGAGAAAAGCTCCCATAAGTCACTTATAGGTTGCAACCCACCACCTTACCCTTTGGCCAAGCTCAATCAACCCCAACCAAGTCCATGGAGGAAAACACCTGGACTACCAGATACTGCCTGGATGAGCATGGCTTCCCCAAAAATCCTATCCGCTACCATGACCAAACTTGGCATCCTAGAGCGTCCAGAGTACATCGGAAGAGAATATGAAGAGGCCGGCACCGAGCGTTGCGAAGTCACCGTCCAGATTGGAGCCAGCAAGGATCATCTAGCATTAAGGTCTTGGAGTGTGACAGCTACTAGGTTCCGTTTCAAGGACACATACCAGTTGGTCGCTCGCAAAGCTTTGAGGTACCTATGCCAGATGTATGAGGATCCCATTGGCCGTACCAGCATGCGGTTCTTTCTGCCTCTGGACAGAGATCGGCCAGTGTGGAAGTCTCGTATGGATAGCTTGGACAAACTCAAAGGTGATTCAATGGTTGTCGTCATGGCGCGCTACCTCCTCACACTGGATAAGTTGTTTGACCAGCAAGCAGCCCAGCTGCGAGCAAGTATCCAGCGAGCGGAAGAAGTTGAAGAACAGTACGGGAGACTACAAGTCCAGCTCACAGAGACAGAACTCCAAGCCGCGGAAGCCCATAGTCGTGCAACTGCAACTGAAACAGCCTTGAGGACTGAAGAAGATCGCCTTTCCCGCACGATCAGACAAGCCTACATCACCGGGCGTTCATTCAACAGAACCCTACACATCGTCGACAAAGGAGAACATCCAGTCTTGGAAGGGATCCCCGTTTCCTCATCCTCAAGCTTCAAGCGAAGGTTTGTAGGAATAACACCCCTGTCAACTGAAGTAAGAAGAGATGAAGAGGCCACTCAGTATCCTCTTAGTGCCAGAGAAGAGGAAATTGAGTCAGCTCCCATGATCCGGTCTTTCCTGAAGGAACAAGGAGGTCGCACCCCAGCCCCTACACCTACAACCTCTCCTGTCAAGAAACCGAAAGACCTCGTTGAATGAGGAATTATTGAACCCAATGGCATCCACCTAAAGCATAGAAGTCGCCACCCAGGAATGAAGCTACACCGGTCGGAAGCTCAATGTTTTCATGTCGTGTATTCCCTAGTTATCTCCGCCTAATAGTAGCGCAGCCATCCTAGTATAGACTAAAATGTGCACTACGCACAAAGTATGTTGTACCACATGGTCCACATCTAATGTATTGTAAGTGTGTACTATAACCATGTTTGTGTGAACTATAACCATGTTTGTGTGAACCACTGGTTTTTATTGGATATTTGATTGAGTGATGTCGTGTGCTCCAACAAAACACTCAGTCAAAGTTGTTTGAGTGTAACAGGAGTCCTTTACAATTTTGTCTAATGGTTTCTTAGCAGGGTAAACGACGTTATTTATCAAGGGAAGATGCACTGCTAACCTCTCCACTGCCGGTGTCCTATAGTGTATATCAAACTCAAACATGTGCCAGACGGCCTCGTGTGATGACAGATAACGGCAATCAATGTACTCTCGAACCTCGTCTACTTCTTCAGATTGTTTCTGCTGGTCCAATGGCTGGGCACTAACGTGGCCACCAATAACCTCACTATTTGAATCGCTACAAGGGACGTCGGTTCCAAGGTTTTCAATGACAGCTCTAGCACCATCTGGGCCTTTTGAAATATACTTGAATAGATACTTGATGATTTCTGTTTTGTTACACCATTTGACATTTATATGAGCCCTAAATCGTTTCAGCAAAGCCAGGTTATAAAGGACAACACATGCATTGTCAAGTTTAACCCCGTATCCCTCAACAAAATGACGCCTGTACTGCACAAAGCCATCCTCACCAATAATAGTGTTTGATTGGTATTCTTTAGGGAAAAATTTCGAGCACTTATTGTCTCTCATGCATGGGAACTTTTTATTAAGCTCCCCACAGGGTCCATGTACCATGAATTCATCAACAAGGTTATAACCCACAGGATATGCTAATCTATCAGGTATCTCTGCGCATATCACTAAATCAATAAAGGTTGGATGGGGTCTTTTTTATTACCTTGCAGCCAAACCAATATATATATATGCACGTGCGGGAGGCCGCACTTTTGAAATTCAACAGTATATAGTACTGCAAAAAAAAAACAATGATTAGAAACCACATCCAAAACGCTAGTGTTAACTCACAGGATACGTGCTGCTAGCTGGGTACGCACAAGAGACAAATAACAACACCCACATAGAACTGCTGCCCTACGTTTTCTTCATGCACGTTTCTGTTTTTTCTGCATGCACACAGGTTGCACGTTTCTTATATGATTGCTTACTGCAGAGGGGACAACTACAGTCATCTCTCTGCATGCATGCAGCCAGCTTCCAACACGACCAAGCATGCAGCTAGCATTCAAATGTAACGTGACTAATACTAACTATCTAGCCTCTTTATGAGAGGTAAAACCAAAACAATAAATTATTGTGTGATGCCTTGTAAGGGAAACAGGATTCTAATTATTGCAATATAATACTACAAAGACGTCTATAGTAGCTACAACTTGAACAGGCTACTTTATATCACCAAAAGATGTGTAAATACTTTGTTTTGGAGACAAGAACTATACGTTATAAACTCTCTAAATATACATGCTTGTGCCTTGCCAAAATAGGTGCCTTTCTTCAGCTCAGAAACAAGCTCCTCGACCTTAAGCTTGAAAACTCGGCTCACTATGTCAGCGTCCGGCCTCTGCCCTAGAATGAATGCTAGCGCATCAGCTATTTCCTGCCACTTTGGATTACTTGTGAAGGTGATAAATAAGTCTGGAGGTCCATAGAACCGGCAAATTGCCATCGCATCTTGATAATTTTGTACCATATACATTTTGCTACCAGTAAAGCTAGCAGGTAAAATAACCCTTTTCCCTACATTGCTTACGTCAACATCACCCTTGTGCAGTGCATCCTGAATGCCCTTGTATACCTCAGACCTCAAGTTTTTATTGTTCTTTACGATATACCTAAGCCTGTTCTCCTCTACAGACGCATAGGCATCAACAATGTATTGCTGAAATAATCGATCACCACGTATTAATGTTGTTCCCTCGCATCTACGCTGTTGTAACCGGAAAGCGTAGTATTCAAGCATGGTGACCTTGTCTCTAGCTCTAACACGCAAGACTCCCGACCGACTGTATTTAGTTCCTAGTTTGAACCCTTGCTCACCGTAAGGAAATAGAATCGGATATGTAATGCCATATAGTTGGCATGAAGGTTGCTAATTCTTCTAAGCCCACCACCTCTATCCTGAATGATTATATCAGGGCTCTTTTTCTACTATGAGAAACCGCCTACAATTAAACCAGCTATCTCCGATCCTGTAGGCACACTATACTGAGGTGCAGCCTTGGACCTATCATGCAATAGTCTGAGGCGCAAAGGTTGGCAGTGACTCTGTCCCAATAGGTCTCTAGCAGCCCTAAATGATTTGACCAGCTCATTTGATTCGTCAAACATCCACACCAAGCCCTCAACGATTTGTTTATCAACTCCATTATCATCATCTCAGTCCCTATCTCTATCAAAAATGGACATTCGGTTCCTTATTTCATTTTGTGTCAAAAATATAGAGCTGGGCATAAACAGGGGCTGCACCCTCATCTGGTAGCAATGATCCAATTCAATGATGAACCTGTCCATTAATTTTAAAAAATATGGCCTAGGACCCTTGTTTATATATTCGTATCAAATTTAGCCCCCAACGATGTGAAAGCAAACATAGAGTTATATGATCTTATTGACTTAATAAAATATCTAGATAAAATGTCGCCATTAGGATTCAGCAACCCATCAAGGAATGGAGGAGGATCCTTTAGAAAAGGTAAACTGACCTTACCTCCTCTACAACAAAGATGAAAACGAACAAAACCCCCTTCACCTGAGTATGATTTTTTCACATGTTCTTGGTACCAAAACTGGGCACCACAGTACTGACACTTACATTAACTGTGTGCAGGAGGCCTGTAGTATGAAGTCTCAACGGAAAGGGTTGCTACAAAAGGAAACCAGACAATACAACCGTCAAAATATATACAAATGCTCCTGCACATTACTCTTACACTAATATTCACAGATCACTCTATACATCCTGTTTTCTAATGATGACCGTCAAAATTAAACACAAAAGGTATATAAGTTACCTTGACTTTTCGTTGGGCTAGAACAACGTTCTACATAATAAAATAACAGAAAAAATATAATCAAATTTTGAGTATAATAATTCATGTGTGTACATGGGACTTGCACCAGCAACTCACTTTCGTTCTTTGCCTGTATTATTTGTCTACGACGTTGCTGCCTTTCACGTACTGTGCTCCCAACAGAATTTGTGAGTCCACCTGTAGCTGCAATAGGAAAGGACTCACTATGAAGAGTGATTGCGCCCAATAGAGACTATCCTTATAGGAATAGCAAACTCCACTACCACATGCATTGATGGAAGGCAAAATAAAGACTACACAAGGTGAATCGTTTGCAAATAATTCATACTATATATGAGAAATAACTCATGATAAACAAAAGGACTAAGAAAATAAATTACACAAAGCACGCATGAGATTTTGCACCAAGTGAAAATATATCGTAGCAACACGAATGTAACAGGGCACCTGGCTTAGCAATTGATTCTTTGTTGCGCTTCCTCTTCGCAGGGAGGCTAGTGGAAGGTGCACCCTCCATGCAACATCCGCATACCTATGTCCATCAGGCAAAAAAAATACCATGAGCAAACGCATAGAAACGTATGATGCACACTAAAGAGAAATAAGGCAAAATGCAACCAGAAAGTAGCATAAGCTAAGTATAGTCAAATCAAAGCGAGCTAACGTGTTTTTCATATCATCAACATGAGTATTGTTTGAGGCGTGAAGTCTTAATTTGGTTTTAGTAACTATCTGATCTTGATAGGAAGCTCACAATGGTGCCTTGAAACTCTATCGAGATGTAGCTTGAGTAGGCGCTCTGTCAAACATGGAACACATGCAGTGGTGGTGGGGTGGAAAAGAATGAACCCAGCACCATGCTTATATAGACCAGAGCACCATGCATGGCATGCCGGTCCAGCAACAACACTACAAAAAAGTAGCAGCCTGAATTTATGTGACATGAACCTACACTGGCCAAAGCTGCTTGACGGGTCACTTCCACACATGAAGGCTCTAGCTGGCCGGCAGAAAATGACACTAATCCTACTGTTAATTGAATGAAGCCACCATCAGAACCATTCAAACGATATCTAACGGAGCAATGTGTATTAGGCTAACATGGGCAGTCTCGGAGGCCGCGGAGACGGCGCGGCCTCATCTTTCTAATAGAATAGGCCGGGATCCCCGCCAGTTTTGGGCTCCAAACGAGGCCAATGGTTTCAAAACCCGCGGGGCTCTGGACCCACGGGTCCAGCGGCCCATCCTCGTGAAAAATGGAGAAAGAAAAGGATCAGCCAGCCTCGTCCGGCCTGCCCAATCCACCGCACATCCGCACAAACCCTAACTCGTCCACAACATACTCTGCTCGCAGGGGCAAGTAGGGATGAAAGCAAAAACGCAATTTATCGGGTAATCGGGGCTTGTTTCTGATTTTTTCCAACTGTAGTAGTTGAAAATGATATACCGAGAAAATGGAAACAAAAATGGAAGTATTTGGTGGAAATAAAAATGAAAACGATTTTAGACTTTACCGATCGTTTCCGATAATTTCCGTTTTAGGCTGGAAATTACCGTTGATATTTTACCGCTTATATTAGTCTAGCCAATTAAATATACTAAATTGAAATAGGCAATAAATCAATAGTGGTTTAAGCCTAACTTTAGTATTCCATTCTAGCGTGCCAAAAAAGATCGGCTTCACCGAGAAAGCCGAATGTAATCAGAGAAAGAAATCAAGGCTACTTTCCCTCACGTGAAATCAAGGCTCCCTTATCTATTTTAATTTGAAAATGTCTTTTCAAATGTCTCATGTATTTTATGATACATTTGTAGCTATTTCAAATACCAACAATATATATTCACAATTGATATTTTTATACATGATGTGATATGGCTAATACACGGCTGTGATTTGCGTTGCCGATAGTTAATATCGATTCCCGATTGATACCGCATATTTCTGTCGTGGTAATTCCATTTTTGATATTCCCATAATACCGACACCGTATTTGCTTCCGCAAGTACCGTTATCGATTTTGCTACCGAGAAAAAAAATATGAAACTGAAAATGATTTAGCCTTTTTCCGGCCGTTTTTCGACCGCTTTCATCCCTAGGGGCAAGTGGGCGACCCGAGCTCGGCGAAACAAACCAGCGCGCGGGTGGCGTCCGGGAGTCGGGCCCAGCGGCGGCGCAGGAGCTCGGGCGGTCAGGCGGCAGGCGCCACCCAGTGGCGGAGGCAGAGGGGGGCGAGCAGGGGCCTGGCCCCCCCTATGCTTGAGGCACACACCATTGCACACAAAATTTGACCATGTATTTTGATGTAAATTTTTGATTTGGCCCCCCTCAAGACCTATATACTACAGCTTGGCCCCCCTCATGCTCATTTTCTGGCTCCGCCCCTGGCGCCACCAGTAGCCCGCAGCCGGCGGCGGCAGAGGTGAATCCCTCATTCTTCATCCCCATTCTTACTTGGGCACTAGGATGCATTTGCTTCTAGCGATGACGGCGAATAGGTTTGATTGTGTCGTGGATACGGAGCCATCCTCCCGCTTCGTTCAGAGGAGACTTGATTTTGTGGTAATATGCGCAGTTCATATTGTTAATGTCCGATCTTGGCATTGTTCAGGATCAACTATCAGTATCACCATTTGACTCTTCGATTTGAATTAAATGATTCCCTTATCTTGTTTTGTACTTCACTTATATTAGGTCATCTTCATCACAAATTTTTGCTTTGCTTCAATGCCCACCATGCTGCAGTGCTATGCAAGAGCTGAAGTACCTGAGTAAAGGCCAGGTGCTCCGTGCCTGTACTTAACTCTTATGTGTTAATTGGTCAAGAAAGGAAATTCGAGCCGGAAGTGTCATTTTCGTGTTGGGATCTGATTAAGCTGCTGGGAGATTGGGGTACACCCGAGAAGTATGACTTTACTTGGTTGTATTAGGCTGTGCTTCCTGCGGTTAGGATTGTTCTGTTAGATTAAAGATTGCCATGATTATTTTGTTGAGGTTGAATTTGATTCTGGGCTAACCTAGGCGCATGGTTTCAGTCGATTTTGTGCTCCTTTGTCTTTTAGCTTTTTGTGTTCATGGTATGGACTGTGAGCTACTCTCAACTGATGACAAGCTAAATAAAATGCAGTTGTTTCTACCAATATGACTTGTTGGTGTTGACTTATTGTTCTGAAACCATTGATGTACCATATGTTGGGGTATCGAAGGTCCCGGTTGGACTCAGCGAAGCCCTCTAACAGGTTGTGCTTGATTGTCTTGTCGCTGCGAAGCCTTCAGAGTACTTTGACGTTCAAAGGTCTCTTTGCGAAGCCCTCTTGACGTCTTGCCGTCTGTTGGCCCCTTGGCGTAGCCCTCCTGATGTGTCCGCGGTGCCAGACGAAAGTTTGTTTGCCCAGGCTGTTCCTTGGGTCTTTCGTTATATGTAACACCGAAGCCCTTAATCGCCCGCGATGCTGGGCGAATGGGTTAGAGATGATAGAGAAATGTGGACGGAGTAAATGAGGTGTCTTTGGCTCGTGGCTCGAAAAACAGATGTCATTACAGGATCCCCTCCCTCCATATTTATAGGAGGAAGGAAATATCGTTATTACAGTTGTGTCTTTAGTCGGTTCTATTACGTCTCTCAATTGTATGCTTAGACTTGCTTCTGCTCAGTACCCTTCGTGGCTTCTTCCAAAACCTTCGGCCGATGATATTTACCTTTCGGATGAATCAGGGAGTCTTCGGCATCATCTCCAACATTAGCCCTCCTGAGGTTGGCATGGTATTTGCTACAATTCAAGATGCTCAACGTTTTATCAATGTCTATGGGCTGGTTACTGGATTCACCGTGATTAAAGGATCGAATTACAAGCACCAGAAGATAACATTTCAATGCAATAAATGTGGGAAGCCAACAAAGAATGAAACAGGACAGAATAAAAGGAGAAGAGATCTCATTGAACGAACGGGATGCCCAATGAAGGTTCTTGCGAAACTTATTGATGGGAGATGGGAGATCGCAGACGTTGCGAGTCAACATAACCACCCACTAAAGAGTTCGCCGTTATTGAGCAGATTTTTTATGAGCCACAAGTACATGACTGAGTGTTAGACATATTGATTAGAGCTGTATTAGCTTAATTAGTTTCTGGGCCTTGCGCCTCATGCAGCCCATGCACGGCATTGTACCTAGGGCTTGCCTTGATGGCTCCCCTATATATTTGTACGCCTCACATTGTTTCGGTAATCAATCTGCGTTCTATACGCTTTCACTGAGGATGAGAGGAACTTCTCAAGAGCATTGCAAGAAAGCAGAATTAAACCATCCAAGATAATGGAACTTTTCACAAATTTGAGGGATAGATTCAAGAATATACCTGTCAGCGTCAGGAAAATGGATGGCAACAACGTAGAACAGTCTGACAGGCCGACAAAGACTAGAAATAGAGATATAGAAAGCGCACTAGAACATATCAGAAAATTGCAAAAGGAGCAACCTGGGTTCTACTACACTGTAAGGACTGAGGAAAGCAACACTGTGAAAAGTATCTTTTGGACTGATGCGCGAGCTAGACTTGATTATGCTTTGTATGGAGATTACATTTATTTGGATATTGCTTATAGCACCGTTGAAAACAACATGCCATTCGTGCCTTTAATTGGAATTAATGGGCACGGTAAGACAACCGCATTCGGTTGGGCTTTGCTTGAAGATGCAAAGGAAGAGACAATCTCTTGGTTGTTTAGGACATTCCTGGATGTGATGGATGGAAAGAAACCGAGTATAATAATGACGCATAATGATTCAGCTGTGCAGAAATCAGTTGCAGAAGCATTTCCCTCAGTTTTTCATAGGTTCAGCATGTGGCATGTGATTAGGCAAACTGCAGCTGAATTTGGTGGTTTTATGGCAAACAAGCCTGGGATGGCAGATGAACTAAGGGGTTTGATCACAAATTCTTTAACTACTGAAGAATTCGAGGATAGTTGGAAAGCTATGCTTGACAAATATGATGCAGCATCGAGCACACACTTGAAGCTCATGTATCAGACAAGATTAATGTTGGTGTTGGGGACTACACCGAAGACCCCCCGACCCACGCGAAGACCGACAGCCACTGGCGAAGACAGAACGGAGAAGCAGGCAGCACAGGAGCAATACTCGAGTCAAACCATCAGGCTAAGAGCCGTGCTAAGGCAGCCAATGGCATACATGTAAATATGATCACTCTCCCCCTTATAAATATGGAGGGAGATGATCCTGTAATGACATCTGTTTTTCGGGCCACGAGCCAAAGGAGGAATCATTCGCACCGTACTCAAACCTCTCTAATCACTCGACCCCTTCGCCCGGCATCGCGGGTGAAGGAGAGCTTCGCGCAACAAACTGCAGGGAACCTGAGTAAGAACCCCTTCATCCGGCATCGCGGACCAGGAAGGAGGGCTTCGCTCCAACCAGAAGGCAGCGACGACGAGCAAGGAGGGCTTCGCGAGGTGATTCGAAGGTGTCAACAACCTTCGAGGGCTTCGCCAGAACCAAGACACTTCTATCAACCGTTGGAGGGCTTCGATACGTCACACGAAGACCTTCGATCCCCCAACAGTTGGCTCCAGTTTACTTCAAACATGTGTTCTGCCCATTGATACGGTGTGAGACCACAAATTCAATCTTGAAGGACTATGTTCTGCGAGAGGACACCATTGAAACTTTCATCGGTCAGTATACCCTCTTCCACAAGTAGGCTGTTAGCATTGAAGGAGATAAATTTGAGCCAGCATTGAAAAGTCCAACATACTGCACTAGGCAGCCAATAGAAAGGCATGCTGCAGAAATATACACAATGGGGGTGTTCTTGAAATTTCAGAAAGAGCTACTTGATGCATCAGCTTTTGATGTTTCTGAAAAAGAGAAGCATACCATTTATATATTGACGAAAGCATTGGACTAGGAGTCTTCTGAATTTCTCAGAGACTCATTTTCCGTTGAAGTTGACCTGAAAACCAACATGTTCAACTGCATATGTTGAAAATTTCAGAGAGATGGGATACTTTGTTGCCATGTTCTGAGACTTTTCACACAGTTTGGCATTAACACGATACCTGAACACTACATTAAGCAAAGGTGGACAAAGAAGTTACAGAAGCTCTTTGAAAAGACCGGATCGAATGTTTCACAAAACGCCTTGAGATATGCTATGCTCATGGATACGGGTGCTGAAATTTGTGCTACTGTAAGCAAGGATGCAAATCATTGTAAAATATTTGTGGAAGAGCTTGAAAGAATTCAACACAAGTTGGCAAGTCGTGAATAGCTTATTTGGAACATGAAAAGGGGAAAAAAGGGAGCACCTATACAACAAGTGTTTCTGCGTGTGTAGTGTGCTGTTTCAGCATGAGCTTGGTTCCGGAAGTCTCCCTGGCTTGGTTCCGGAGCACGTACGTACTTGTGGATGTTGCCCGTGGAGGTCCTGGGCAGCTAGCTCGTCTTGGAACACGACGGTTTTGGGCACGGGGCACCACGCGACGATCTCGTCAGCGGTCACGGTCACCGTGCGTGCTGTTGTTGCCTTCCTTGTTGAGGGCGACGAACGCTGGTGGGGTACGGTGGCGCCGTCGTTGGGGACACGGCAGCCGGTCTCGCTGTCGACGACGTCCAACGCCTGCCACGCCTTGAGCCGTGGGTGACCTCGAAGCCGGCCGGCCGTGTATAGTACGCGAGCGCACAACCTTGTTTGATCCGGCCGGGGGGATCGAGCCGTCGTTGTTGTTGGCCATGGCCAGCGGCAGCATGTTAATTGAGCGCGATGGGCGCGGCGCAGAGGTGGTCCACGCGCGTTGTGACGGCCGCCACGCCCCCACGGGAAGCTCCATAGGAAGCTAGCTAGATGCCGCGCGCGGTGGCAGGCAGTGCACCACACCTTTTCGGACGTCGTGCCGGAGGTGCACGTAGTTGAGCACCATGTATGGGATCCCACTCGCTCGCTAGCCGGCCGCACCTACGCGAACTATATATCGTTAGTCGCAGTGCCCGAGAAATGAACACACACACACGCACACAAAGGATGCAATCATGCATGCATCAAGGATGGACGTACCGAGATGATTGCTTACGACGTCGAGCGCGGAGGCACCGCGCCGGAACGTCTGGGACCAGGTGAAGACGGTGTCGTGGTAGACCACGGAGGTGGTGCAGTCGCCGAACGCGCTCCAGAAAGCCGAGCGGCGTCAGCGGGCACGAGTTCGCCGGGGTCGTGCCGAGGCGGTCCATGCTGGCCGTCGGGAATCGATCGACTTCGCGTCTGGGATAAACGTGACACCTGTTAATTAATAATCAAGCAAGGAAGAGGTAGGCAGGTAGTATGCATGCAAGTTGCTCAAGCACAGCTGACCCACTCATAATCTGATATATGTACCAACCTACTAGTCAGTAGTAACAAATCACCCGTTCACAACATCTTGATTATGAGCTAGAGCGCTGTCAATTCGTGAAATGCCAAATGCTTGGGTTTTTCATCGTGTTTTGCATGGGACAACGCGCGGTAACGTGTCGTTTCAGCAACCGTTCCATCTCGCTTCCACAGCCATGTGGCAGTATGAGTTGATCGAGTAAACCAGGTTTTAAAATTTTGGTTTAAAAAAGAATACCGCCCAAGGCCGGTAAGACCAACATGGCCAAAAATCGGCAAATTTCAGTCTGTTTTTTTTCAAATTCGAATGAAATTTGACAACTTTGCCAAAATTGGTCCAAAACCGACCAAAACTGCCCCCCCCCCCCCCCCCCCCCCCGTAAGATCAAATATCGGTGGGGACTAATAAAAACAAAATTCGCGAAAACTGTCAATTTTTTTCGTTGTAGTAGAACACTGCGCAACAAGCGTCACCAATTTTGTGCTACACCTCTAGCGCGCGTGCAATCCGTGCCTTCAGTGTGCTTAATTGTTTGCCAATCCAATGACATGTGGATGTGGCGTCGAAGGAAGATAGGTGCTGAGGCTCGGGAAATATGCAAAGTTCTTTATAATAAATGATATGATGGGAATTTTATTGATTTTACCAGCTACCACTCCCCAGTGCTGCAACCAATACCCTCCTGTCCCAGCCATTCACAACTCCGAGCACCTATACTGCACGGCTCAGCACATCAGCACGATGCGCCGTTGTACAAGCCGCCGGCATACACCACTAAAATCATGTATTGTTATCGTTAGACTAATCGTTATAAACAATTCCAAGTTTGAATTTTGAAATACTTGCACCATATCTTTTGGGACAGATGGCCCGCAGGTAAAAGGGGAATATGTGCATGTTCCCGCGATTTTGTACCATATCTAAACTGTGTCAATCGGGGCCTACCCCTTTCCATTTTTTTTTTATCATCGTTCAATATGTAGTATTGGTATACCTAGCCCTAGGCTCCAGCGATGTCCTTGTGCGCCGCCACCGTCTGCCGCCAGCGCACGAAACCAACCAATGCCGGATTCGAGGGACTGGGCGGCGCTGCCCCGGGACATTCTGTTCACGGTCTTCCTCAAGCTGGGGCCGCACGAGATCATGCTCGGCGCCGAGCTCGTCTGCACCGCCTGGCGGCGCTTCGCGCTCGAGGAGCCCGCCCTGTGGCGGTGCATCGGCTGGGACGACATGGACGAGCTGACGATGCGGCTCCGCGTCGACGTGGAAGCCGAGGCAGCGATGGATCGCGTCGCCCTGGCCCGTTCCGCGGGACAGTGCGAGGCGTTCAGAGGGTATCTCGACTATGAGGACCTGCCCTACCTGGTCGAAAGGTACGTATTTTCCGGTCCCGCGCCGTCGTCGTCAAGATTGCTGATTACTATTGCCTGCACTTGCTGTTCGATCGTTGGGAGATTTAAATCTGCATTTACACCATTGATTGAGGGGAACAAGATTTTCTTATTTGTGTACCATGATGACATGATAGTAAATTTTAATCTCTCCTTGGCTGTTCTCAACATGTCCTCTAGTCTTAGGTAGATGCACTTTACAAAAGCTTGATGCCTTCAATTATCATTTCGAATGATCATTTTGATAATGAGTTCAAGGGTCCGACGTCCCCCTGAAATTTCATTAAGAAGAAGCAACAGCCCACCTAACCCTGCTGGGCCGAGCCCAAGAGCCACAGCCCAGCAGCGAGGTGAGCTAGAAAATCCGGCGCTTGGTGCGTTTCCTGGGATTCGAACTCTGGTTGGCACCGTGAGAACAGCGACCAGCGACCAACTGAGCTGAACACCCTTCGCGAATGATCATTTTGATCGTTTGAATCTAGGAGAGTTCTCCGCATTCTGAAAAATCCTTGTATTCCTTTCCTCATTATTTTGCCCATATCTTGAAATTTCCTGATTCTGTTGCTGCAGATTGGTGTTTTCAATGTAGCTTTGTAAAGTTAGGCATGTTTAGTCTATGCACCAGCTTATGCCAAGCGCTGCTTCACTGTAGTTAGATCGATCATAATAAGTGTTGTGCTGTTTCTTCCTCAGAATAACGCAACGAGCAGAGTTTATTAATTATGGGACCAGAACCTGCTCAGTCTCCCTAAGACTGCCATCAATGCAAAATATTTACATTCGGATTCTGTTTTGGCTGTCCACATATTATTCGCTCAGGATCGTTAATCGTGATATAGCTGGTGCAAACTGAATGTTATATGCTGACTTAGCATTGTAGCAGCCATGCATCTCCATTTCCGGAAAATGTGATCTGTTGGATCCTTCCTTGGAGTAAGAAAATATGGGCAACTTTCAATCTGTCTTGCCTACTCTCGAATTTGGATCATTGGTTAATTATTGCCCCTGAAATTTTGTTTCAATTTGCAGTTTCATATTTTACATGTTAGATTGCAAGATACTTAATTTTTTTTATGTGAGATGGTTACGCCAACTAGCATAGACTTTCAAGAAAATGCTATTTCTTATATATCTATAAATGTGTCTCTATGTTTATTTCATAAACATTTTCGTTATATTATCCCTAGGTCTCATTAGCATTACTAAGTACACATATTATCTAAGATAATTCTTGCCTGCAGAGCACCTTCTTTGAAAACCCTTGATGCTAGACAGTTCAATAACTATAATGGCACCAAGGAACTGATTGTTGCACTTGAGAAGCTCCCTTTCCTTGAGAATCTTCAAATTTCCTTGACATGTATCCTCGAATATGGTGACGAGATGCTTCGGTCTGTATGCCAAGCTTGCCCTAATCTCAAGAAACTTGTGCTGATATATGCTGAGGTGTTGGACCTTGATATCTGCAATGCGGATGATTATTGCATGCAGCCAATGGATGGAGAGATTCCATTGATGCATGAGTTACACACCTTAGAATTGTGTGAGTGCGACCTCAGTGCAAGGGGTCTAAATAGCATCCTGGACAGTTGCCCAGTACTGGAATCTCTGCAGATTACAGGCTGTTTCAACAAACATGACATCGATAAGGAGCTACAAGCGAAATGTGCAAGGGTGAAAAATCTGAGTCTTCCTACTAATTTATATCATTCAGATCGTAGCTATTTAAGATATCTTTGCATACCCCGAAGATTCACAGGATGAAATTTTTGATGACTCCGATGATATATTCACATGAAGACGAAGAGGAATGAGAAAATCTGGGAATACGCGGACTGGCCGGGATATTGCTTACAATCGTCCTTTGGTTATCTTTGTCTAATATTTAGTTGGGATTTTCCTTTAGTGATGTTTCCACAATATATGCAAAGTGCTTGTTGATTTTTGTAATAATGACGGAAATATGCAAATTAAGTGATTCATAATAATGACGGAAATATGCTACTAATAAGCTACATTATGCATCGACGCGTACGTCACGCTTTCCAGCAGGTACGCCACCCCACCACGCACCCGGACCGTCGTGCTGCGGATCACGGGGCGTGAACAAGGACCTCCGGTCGCGCGACGAACAAGTTCGGCCAATGTGGTGCGTGGTGAAACCCACGGCGACGTACGGAGCCGCAGGTGAACCGCGTCACCTGGATGAGAATCAGCCTCCCCGGCGCCGTCGCCACACCGCTCGGGTGCAGTCTCCGCATCGCCGCTGTTGGATTCAGAGGCAGGACGCTAGCTGTCGAGTGTCAGCGTCGTCGTCGGCCGTTGCCTCGACGTTGGTGAGGATGGCGCGGTTGCCATCGGTGTCCATGCAGGGCGGCATATCGGAGGGCGGGACACGTAGATGATGGACAAGTACGCGTCCACGATCGAACACCGTGAGCGGCACGTTGTCGTCACCGTTGGGGTGGCACCCCGGCAAGGCAGAACGCCCAGCACGGTGATCTGGATGGATGTACCTAGCTAGTGATATCAACGATCCACACACACTGTGACCTTCAACTTTATTGGACGAACGGGCGGTCTTTGTGGTGAAGCTGTGTATTACGTGGCTAATCGTATATGTGAATGTTCAACCTTTGCGTCTGAGTTATGTCTTCACGTTTTTTTTTCCTTTTAGAAAAAGGAATATGTATTAATAATATTCTAAGCAATATGCGAACGCATGCTGCATGCACATCGATCAACATTATCGATGTCTCATGTTCCCAGCCAATACATGCTACGCGTATCAATCCAATGCAATGTGAATCACGCCCAGGATGCATGCGCCAATTAATAAGACTCACGCGCCTGCATGCATGCACGCGCACAAATAGCATCGAGCAGATTGAGCGAATTTAGTGGTACATAATCTTTTACAGGCAGTTTCATGATATTCTCATAGGTAGTTTTTTTTTTCTTGTGCGAAGATTATCATGGGTAGCTTGATCGAAGCAACTCTTGCCTGTTTGTTAACTTCATTTTATTTGGCTATTGAAGAGCATGTTGATGTTCGACGTGTTGTTTCTTTCTTTAAATGTTCGATGTAGACTAGTACACACTTAAACATCTAGCTTGTTTTAGAGTCTTCCGCATCTTCCATTCATCAATGTAATCTATGGTATCAGCAAAATCTATTTTTTACACATGTATTAATTATTTCATACAGTCAAAATATCGAATCATATTTCTAGTCTGATGTCTTGCCTCAAACGGATTCGAGCTGGAACCATGCAAGGTAATTTATCTCACAAGGACGTTGCAAAGAAACCGTGAAAGACAAATAGTCTGATTTGAGCCTCTTTTTTTCTTTTTTTGCATGGAGAAGAATGCAACGATGCTTGTCTGACACAACGTAATATATGTTTCAAAAATTGTATTACAAGTACCGTTGAAAAAAGTCAAATGATTATTCTCACAGTAAGAGAAATTCAAATACGTTAGAGGCTACAGACTGTCACTTGTTATAACTGAACACTCTGCTAAATGAACCATACACAACTTCCCATTAAGAGGAAAATCAAATTATAGTCCATAGATATTCAAATGAAGCAAAACATATTCCTAAAAAAATGAAGCAAAACGTACGCTAGTTTTACAATACGCTGAAGACTTGTTGAAGGTCTGTCATATGCATAGTGACACAATATTTTGATACGGTACTCCGGACGATTGACACGGCCTGAAGGCAAAAGGCATCAGGAAGAAGGCGGACTCCATGGATGCTTACGGAAGTCGGTCGATTTTAAATGCATCAAAGATTCGCCTAGCATGTCTTCTGGCACACGCATCGGCGTTTGAAGTGGCTGCACCTGCCGTCAAGGAACCCTTCTGTGCGGCATACGTTGGCGCAGTTCTCCGCGCTGATGCACAGGCCACTGAATTTGCTGCTGTCCATCTCACATTCCCTTGCCTGCACCGGCGCCACGTCTGAAGATACACAAGAACACAGAATGGGAGTGATAATAAGCATTGTAGACGTACGAGATGGACCTCAAAACAATGCACGAAAATTTGTGTAGTGACAACACTTTGATTTCTTGGTAACACTTGCAATGACATTACGGATATCTTTTGTGAAGCGTTGTGAGACATAATGCTGGGAGACACAACCTTTCAAGGGTGCGTCGTATGTATATATTCATCTACCACTAGAACTTTGTAAGAAAAAAATCAACAATCCCCATAGTATCTGTGGACCCTCTTGATTTGTTCAGCAATATAGTTGGTGACCACTGACATTAAGAAAGTTTTCTCTTTTTGCCAGTACCTTGTGATTGGCCACTGTTTGCCAGTACCTTGTGATTGGCCACTGTTTGCTATATTATTTGAATAAAATCTATACCTATGAATGACACGGCACACAGTCGGGAATCAATTATAAGGTTTATAAGTCAGACATGATTTCTCCCAACAGATGCATATACAAAATCCATGTCCTCCTTGTAACTTACCAGTGGCCACAACGATCAGCAGTAGGATGGCAACAGCCGGAAACAACTTGCGAGATGACTCCATTGCAATCTCTCAACTCTTGCAATTTATTTGGTAGAAATTGTTCGATGCCGGGCGTTGGAGTAGCTCTGTGGCCTGGATCACTGCTTATATACAAACAGAGTCAGCGGCAGGCATGCATGGGATTGTAATCATTGTCGACGGGCACCCACTGAAATTTTCAGCGCTCTCTATATATAACCAGCTACTTAGTGGTGGAGCTCGAGCTAAAATTTACAGGAGAAACTGAAAACCTAAATTAGGCATTTAGTCGTAGCCGTTTTCAAGCCCAGTCAGTGAAAAATAGTGGATACAAACCAAGAAATGGTCAGTTAACTGGGAGCCATCTATCCCAGTTAGTGATCTCGAGAAAGATTGTACAGGGATGGCTCCATAATATGTGACACAATCTGAGTAAGATTGTAACACCAAAGAGGATTCCAATTTCAACAAAAATATATATGGACTTTAATGACATATATATGCTGTGAAAATCCATATTGTGTGACAATTTAAGAAATAGATTCGCATGAAACATACAATGACCATTACCATGGACAGTGGACATCCGATTTATTTGTACTACTAGTACACAGTGCCTGAGTGTGACAATGTCCGAGATCTTGCACACAAGATGGATTCATAGCACAAGGAAAATACCACTATACATAGTAGCTAGATAGCTTACTGGAATTTTTTTTCACACTGACAAAACAACAAGAGTACAACTTAGGATTAAAGTTGCAAACTGGATACTCGTTCCCCTCATGGATAGTTCAGGTTTATAGATGCGGATATTCCAGATGTTTGAATCCCTTCATCACGGTTTGTTCTGATTGTTACGAATGATCCTTCTGTACTGATCAACAGAGATGTCGTGGTGGGAATCTGTGGTAGTGGCAGTCATCGGGGTATATGCTGGGCCTGCGCCTGCTGCTTCAGTCTTTGTGTTTTCAGCGTTGTTATTTGCGCTCCCTGCATCAACAGTGCCTGTTGCCTGTTCCGATAAACTGTTAAGTGATGGATTCCCTCCAGTAGTGACAAGCTTCCGTTCTTCTTTCAGCCCTTTGCGAGAAAGCTCCCCATGGTGCATGTATGGTCCACCCTCCACAGCATTGCAGGATAACATAACTACCACGCCAAGAGCAAAGAGAATGGTTCCTGCCTTCACCATTTCTTTCACTGAATTACGTAAATTTCATAAGAATTATCTAAACGGATGCAGTTAGAGTCTAGGGAAGAAGTAATGTAATAAGATCAATTTTCTAATCAGGTGTGCAGAAAGGAAGAAGTGGTTCAAAAAGTATTACAGAAGAACTTTCCAGATATACAAATAAGAGAAGAATTTTCCAGTTAAAATCAATTATCAGTAAGATACAAGCTCAGCATATATCTAACAACTATGTGCTAATTAATTATGGACAATGTAATTTTATCCCCCCCCCCCCCCCCCCCCTTCTCAATTCATGATTCTTGTCATTGTCGCAGCTTTCAATTTGTCTCCTTTTAGTGGTGAATTGATGTTCCCTTCCCTTCATCAATACATATCACATCAAATCTTATACCCTCTACCTCACATATATAACTAATGAGGGCAAGAAAGTTATTAATTTGCCACAACTCCTTGGTTTCGGTGAGATTTTCTAGGATGCAAATTAAATTAGAATGGAGGAAATATATTTGTACACAGTAAATTCTCCCATCAAACTAGTAAGTTGTTTGTTTATCTACCAGTAGGAGTATTGTATACTGTCGCTTCTGTTTAACAAATGCCCTGATCCCTGACTAGTGTGGAATATTACTTTAAATTGATATTTGGCCATCATTTGTACTTTGGTCACATGTTATTATTAACATGAACTCATATAGAAGATAGTAAAGTATGAAATAGCTATATCGTACGCAGACCTGTGTATTAAAATTGACAAATCCTATTGTGCCAACTGATCGTCCCAGAAAAGATTTTGCAAATTCAGTTACGTTATTCTTTAATGTATTTTGTTTTCACCATGGTTTTATTCATGACTGACTGAATCTGGTAAATGGTTGTCACAAGACTGGATATTCACATATAATTTATGGTTCAATCAAGAAGTTAACTTACTAACTTGCTGAGACCTGAGGCAGCTTTACAAAGGAGATTTATCACAATAGTAGCATACAAGAAAAGTGAGAAGATTGCGAGCACTTACACATTTCATGTAACTCCAGCTCCTTGGAAGTACCAATATGTGTTACATAGGGGGTGAGATATATATAGGAGAATGACCGACTAGCCGTGACTATATTCTTGAACTAGTATAGTGGGTTTTCTGCACGCGCACTTTTCCGCGGATAAGAATTGCGCCCCTCGAGTATTTGACACGTTGGACACACGAATAAAGTAAAAGGTAAGTATGTCGCCAATAACATGAAAATGACCGTAGGGCACGCGCGGGTACCGAGCACGCACTCTGGATATCTAGAAGTTTGTGGATTTTTCTCTTGCTCAGATCTTTTCTATGTGCATGTCATGTACTAACATGCATGTCACCAAAAGAAAGATCCACTAAATAAGTGATCATGGTTTGCCAACAAAGCCTAACATCCTAGTAATAGTTCAGCCCTAGATTGTACCCCTTTTATCAGTAACCATAGTCATCGCATGCATCTGTGATCCCAATTCTAATTTCTTCCCCAACACTCAAAACTAAAATGGAATATTTTATTCCCTCACGCCATTGCAATTGTCCGTAATCCCGTATATGCCAAGTTGGCAACACAAAGATTCTAAAAAAAAAAAGTCGGCAACACAGATGGGCCTGACCTGTCACTGGCATATATGGGATTAGCAAACGTTTGCAAGGCAAGTATGAAATTGCAAGGTGATATTTTCCTTTCGTAGAAAGCCATCTGTGTACGTAGGAGCTGTTGTTACTGCATTAGCTCTTGTTGTAGGAGCAGTTGTTTCATGATATTGAAACTTGGAGATCTATCCTTAATTTGTGATGGGTAAATTCGAAATGTAGATAGTAATACAGATGAGTTATCTAGCTAGTGCTCTAATATAAGTTAACTGAATTGAGAATATATATGTAAGTGTTAGATAATATGCAAACTATTCATTGCAGCAAATGGTTCCTATAAGTTTGCGTAGATTCACACTGGCAACAAAAAAAAGATGGTAGATTATCATGCCCTATGATTCAGCACTAAGGAAGATGAACACCCATACACAGCTGCTGGCTTTATGTCTTTGTAAGAACTTGCGGTATTTCAGTAGCATTTGCCTACAAAGCTTGGTATCATGGTTGACAAGTTGCAGGCTTTCATCATTTGCAGCAGCAAGACTGTCTGTCTGTCCCCTATCCACGGGTCTAAAAATAGGCTGAATCCTTTTGCAGAAGCAACAGATAGAATATAGGCTTTATTCTTCAGACAACAGGCCTGTGTACGTTGCCGCACATCACGTTGCTCGGTTACAGCGACAAGAATCATCAGGCAACAAACAAAGTTCACACATATATGTAACACAAGTAGCTATATATAAATCTCTGTTTTTTTGTTTTTTTTTTGCAAATTTATCAACAAAAAAAAAGTTGTTGCATTCAGGTTATTCCAAGCCTCCATGCAGGTAACTAAGCAAGACACGCCTACCAACGAGCTGGCTAAAAAGTACTGCACATGGCATCCAAGTACACCTTGCCTTTAACATTTCTTTCCTTTCAACGACAAAACTCACTCTGAACTTCATCATTTTTCCCAGAACTCCAACACTTCTTTGGAATATTTCAATAAATAATTTCTTATTAAAACTTCTTAGTAAAACCTACATTTTTTATTATTCTGTTGAAAAAGTCAGGTGTCTTGTTAAGCTGAGAAAGCTGTTTGCATATATACATCTAGTGCCATCAGTGGAACAAATTTATTTCAAAGATCCCATCTAAATTTCTAGCGGCTAAAGCTGTAGGCATGAGCTTTCACTAGTACCAAGAACCCATGATAGTTTACATATACCTATCTAATGCTATGCTGCTGGACCTAGGTTCAAAAGAATTACTATTTTTAAGAAATATTCCTCCTGAACAAAGATCAGCCTCTGTATCTGCTTTCATTAAATATGAGATCATATTTTGCTTAGACGTTCCAATAGATCCAATGCTAGGCTACGCCTTCTTTTCTCTTTCAAATATCATATTATATAAGATCATGCAGCTTCCAAAATCATAACTCTATGCTGCTGGAGCTCTCTAGGTTCAAAAGAATTATTATTTTTAAGAAATATTCCTCCTGAACAAAGATCAACCTTTGTGATTGCTTCATTATATATTAAGTATTATATCTTGATTTGCTTTGGCATTCCAATAGCAGCGATGCCTTTTCTCTTTTAAACTTTGATATGTAAGACTGTGCAGCTTTCCATAATCATATCTGAAACTTCGAGTACATTCAACATCAGATCCATACTTTGGTGTGCTTTAGTGCATCCACTTCCAGAGTGCAATAATATCTGTAACACAAATCAGTACTTCAAAGTGCTTTTGTTCATTCACTTTATGTTTGCTACTTATTCAGGGGAAGATTTCTACACATATCTTATATCTTAGTTTGTATTTTTTTTAAAAAAAACAAAAGTCAAATTTAAGCATGTGTTCGAATAAATGAATTCTACTCATCCAAATCACAATTATGTCAGATAGTGCAATATTATTGGTAACAATACACTAATAAGAAGATACTATAGGACACACACGCATGTGCGCGCGCACACACACACACACACACACACACACACACACACAAAGCAAAATAAATATACATATAGTGCAACTAACATTCTTCTAGCTTTTTAAGCACTCTGAGGAACCATAATTTCATGTATACTTAATTTTTTAATATAAGAAAACTTCTGTAAATTTCTCAATTGCAGTAAGTACCATCCATTAATTATTCAACATAAAGTTGTCCAATTCATTGGTTTAAAGCTTTTTTGTCACATAGACCAAAAGAATGATTCAATTAATAACTCACTTTCTTCATTGGTTGCGATGTGTGTTCTTATATTACCTATATGCGCTACTATTGTTCCATAAAATGCATTATGTATGTGATGAGAATTAACGAAGACTATAGTAAGACCATTAATTTGTTGGGTTGGAAAATTATCCTATAATATTGACAAGAGTAAGCAAGGTGAGAAATTATTTTGGACATATGAATACATGGTATTAGAAAAACTAATTGTCCTGATAAAAATGACTGCCACGATCCAATGTAGTGGATCCCGATCAAGCGCATTATCAGCTGATAAGAATCACAATAGTCTACCGATAGAAACAGCATTATAGCGCACATCACATAGCGTTTGATAAGCCTACCGCACTATGAAGAGGACAATAATAATTGTCTTCAATAGGAACAAAAATAGTTGTGGGACCACTTGTGAGGCTGACATGTGGGACCAGACACAAAATTTGTAGTTTTCTGAAACGCACGGTCAAAATAGTTGTAGTTCTCTGAAATAGGTTTCAAAAGTTGTAGTTTTCTGAAACCTTGACACAAATAACTGTAGTTTTGTGCAATTCACTCGAAAATGATTCAATGACACATTTGGTAGCGCCTTTTCTCGTCGAAGGAATAACAGAGATATATTGTGGACATGTAATTTATTGTGGATTGTATGCATTATATGCCTACCATATAGGACAAAGAACAAAGACAAATGGCTTTATATTGTTTTTGTTACACCAAAATAAGAAATGCAAGGTCCTCATATTTTAGTCATTTTGTGTTGAACTACGGTAGAGGAGACCAATATTATGTTGCTATGTTTATTTAGCATATGGATTTATGTCATAGGAAGCCAAAATTTGCTGCTGTGAAGAAGGTATAATGTTTTTAGGGACACATACATAATAAAATAGTTACCAAAAAAAACTAGCTTGTGTTGAACTCCTTCAAATAATTATATGGACTGCATAGGAAATTTTAACCGAATGTAAATGACTTTATTCATTTTTACCTATATTTTTATTCATAACATCTAATCCAACGTTCCAATTACCCTCACAATTTGGTCACAATTGGGTTCTAATTTTATTGAGGGGAAGTAGAAAATTAATACTATAAACTTATTTCCCTGCAATGAAATTATTTACTTACTTCTACCAATATATATTTTGTTTACCATCTAAAAAAATTCAAAACTGCAGATTGTTAGAAATTCAATATAGATCGCATACATGAAGAATGTTTTAAATGGATGTCATCATGCATATTCAGTACACTGCAAATTAACTTCCCCGTTCCAGTTTGTCTGTGGCCCCTGATCCAGTACAGAACCAACGGGTTGGGAGGAAACCAAAGGAGAAACCAATAAGAAGATAGTAATAGTTTAGTTTCCTCCCTTTTCTGGTGCATATCACAAGTTGAGATAAACGTACACAAAGGAACGACACAAATAGCAGACTAGAGGAGCACATGTTCTTAATACATGTAGTTCAGAAAGTTTAATGCCAGATTACAATTGTACAGGTTTCTTTTAGTATGCGGCATATTCCAAGCAATGCATGTGGTACTTTGAGGCCCCTTCTCAATCCACAGAGAGAAACTGATAAAAGTTGAGCCATTTTAGTTTTTTTTTTTTGGGTGAAGTGAGCCATTTCACTCTTCATCCTGTTAAAATGATTTTTTTTCCACAATAAGATTGTGATATAGAGCAAATAAAAACTTTGAAGATGGCTAGAGGTTGCTTCAGCATGCAAGGACTTAATTTGTTCATTGATATCCATAGATTACTCTAATAATATACTTCCTCCATTTCATTTTAGGTGTCATTCTAGCCTCAGACACGAGAATTAAGGAGAGATGAAAAAAGTGAAGAGTGCGCTGAAAATGATGAACAGTGAAAGAGGAGAGATATAGAATGAGAGAGCTGTATCGAAAAGTGAGAATGACACCTAATATGAAAAAAAATATGTGCTCATAGAATGACACTTATTTAAAAAGGAATGGAATGAGTACTGGTTAGTGTACACATGATACATCAAAACTGTTATTGATGCAGAAACATCCATACACAACATTCAGGAAGCCCTAGATCGAGCTTATTTAGGCTACTACGTGAGGGCCATAGAACAACTTGATAGACTTATTGTATATCACCCAATAGAAAACATCCAGGAAGTCACAGTACTTATTTAGACAAGAACTAGCTGCAACCATACAGAAGCCACGGATGACGGCCAAACTGGCTCATGAAGTTTCTGTACTCTTTGGCAGACATGGTGTGGTCTGAATCGCTGAAGACACTGGATGAATCAGTACTGGTTGCACTTGCTATCAGCTTCCGTCCTAGATTCTGAACTTTTGCAAAGTTGGTTCTTTCATTGCTTACATAACTTGCAAGCGAGGTGGTTTCTTCAGCCATAATTCCATGAGAACTCGCTTGATCAAAGTACGCAAGTGTCCATACCATCGTCATCAAAATTAGCACAACCACACTTGAGGACTTCATCTGCATATATTATGGATGCATGTGCTTATGATGATAATTTCTAATCAAAATATCTAGATATTATTTTGGACCAAATCGAATGAACAGATTGATCTCATCAATGGGAAAAGGGCTTACCTTATGATGATTAATTGAAGGCTTGAATTGATGATAACTGAAGACAAGGTGGGCTATATATAGGCATATTGTTAGGAGTGTACATAGCTGGAAGGCACACCAGATTCTATGCAATGGGGAAAAGCTTGGCAGTGATTTGATATATTGTGCATAGTCCTTGCTAGCTTTTTGCCACTTATTTTTTTTTCTCTCTATGAATAAGATGAGAAATAAGGTGTCCAATCAGGGCCATAGTACAAAATTTGACCTAAACTGTAAGCCATAAATGAAAATATGACAGAATATACTATCTACATACAGAGGTCCTTGACAAGACCCAAGCATAAACCACTATGAGGCTAAACCTCAGGCCCTTGTCAATAATGAATAACACATTATTGCATAGTAGGGATTTAAATAAGAGTTCACTGATGACTTAGTGATTTCAATACAAACAACACCCAGCAATTAAATCCATAATGTAAATTCATTTGTACAGTAATGAATTAGTCATGTAAATTACTAATGTTGACATCATGAACTGCAACACTACCTTAGTTATATATAACTAAGCTAGTAAATTAAATCCATAATGTTGCGGTTCATGATTTCAAACAAAGGTAAGAACATCATGAACTGCAACATTAGTATTGTATACAATATCATGTATAACTAAGCTAGTGTACTAGCTTGTGTGTTCCATGCCAAGATAGCTGAATTTTGATTTTATTGACATATTACAACATAGTAGTTCAATAAAAAAAATATCTTACCGATGAAAACATACAAGTAGAAATCAAACGAGCTTAAAAATTTGGATGTTAATTAACAGAATATATTTCAAATAGAGCTTAACTTCATATTAGAGGATTGAGTTTTCCATCAACACAGGGAAGAGATGACACATTGTAATCCTACATATCATATATCTTCTACACTACCTATTACTCTCCTTCTTCTTCTAATGCCCTAGGACAGATATAGAGTCCTCCCTTTAACCTAAGAAAGATCAGTTCCTCCAAAATTCCCAGATTTTATAGAAAATCCAATAGTTTCTCCAGCTCCAGCACAGATGCATGCGAGTGCCCTCGCGCTACCATGCTTCTCCAACTCCAGTTGTTTCTCCTGATCTCCGTGTGGTCTTCCTCATTATCTTCCAAAGGATCAGCATTATTGCAAATATTCTCTGTATCGTGATTGTTATCGCTCCTCCTCTTCCTCCTGTCTGATATTCTTCTTTAACTTTAAAGCCAGATGGCAGAGAAGTCATCTCTTGTAGAAATAGAGTTCGCCTTCGTTGAGCGCTTACATGTGATTGACGAAGTCACCTTCTCTCGTTGGTTTCAACCTTTACGGGCTCTTCCTGCTCTGAGTTCAACTGAGAATTGACAACCCTTTTGCCATCATTAAAAAGGGAAGGGGAGGGGGTGGGGGGGGGACTATATGAGAATCTGGTCACATATATTTCCGCCGACGCTAGTAGGGTACTGTGCATCTTTCTTGGTTTAACACTAGGACTATGAGAGATAAAGGTAGGTCCTTTGTGATTCTGGAGTCTCTATGTGATCAGCTGTTGTAATTCTAATATGGACCTTACGGTTTCAAGTAATTTTTTCATTAACATGGAAAACATTATTCGAAACCAACACTAAGCTAAACAAATATATCACAAGAAACCACAGAGCTGCATCATTACCTGTATGAAACATTCATCTACTAGAGTTACGTTATGGGCATGCCAGACAGTAGGTTGAAGGTACCACAATATGATTGAACTGATGGGATACACGTGCATTCATGGAACTTGTTCGCTGAAAATAATGAGACTGGAAAAAAAGCAACAAAGTGCCCTGTAAGCTTTGTTAGTCTATCAACAAACTGAGAACTCGTCAGTGTCGGTCGTTTGGATTCTTTTTTTTTTTGTGACACGGAGACGAATGGAATCCTTGCCTTTTGAAGTAGGTAAACTGTCCCGTGTGTCATTTTAAGCTACATGCAACACGCATCTCTATTTCAGATATCATACCCATTCCTGCTAGGCTGCTAACTAGAAATTCCATAAACTTTGATTCAAACAAGTCATATCACCAGTCATGCTGTGCGCACGTACAACATTTCGTACTCATAGGGCGAAGCCAGGCTCATCATTCACCGGTGTCATCAACATTATTTAACGGTGTCAGTACCATTAGAAATTGTGTTTTAGCTGAAATTTACACTGATTTTTCTGGAAACCGTTGGTGTCAGCTGACACCAACGGCTGACTGTAGCTTCGCATGTATAAACCTCATTAATGTTCCAAGGAATTATCTTACGTTCTTTGTACATTTGTGCACGGATTGCTGAAAATACAGTGATTTTACATCTAAATGGTAACATAGAGTGAAGTTATTAGCTCATATATATTACGGGAGGCTTGGTTGTCTAAATATAACTTCAGATTTATAAAGTGATCCGTGTCCGCAGATTCCACAGATAAAGTTGCTGAAACAACCGCAGAGTTCCTCTTGCTTCTTTTGCATCGTTAACCCTATAACAGAGAGGCTTACTGACCATTCATTATAATCATTGTCGGTTGTATGACAGACTTTGCATCGGCTCCACGACCTATGATTGAACGTTCATACTCGTTTTCCGAAGGGAATGGGTGGAGCACGCGTGAGATGCTCAAAGTAAGTGTCTAATAACGAGCAGGGCAGCGAAGGGTGTCTGTCCTCAACTGATGCAACACTGCTCACGACATGCGTAAGAAATGGCCAGAGCTGCGTCAGCACGCCGGCCATTGTCTGTGTGCACACTGCAAACAGAAAAGATAAAGAGCATTTTCTCCCGTTTTTTCCACATCCCCCCTTGCTTTCTCTTCCCATTTTTCGAGGAGTACGAGATGATGAGTATGTTACTGACCTGATCACTAGCAATCATGGGAGCACTACATTCCAGAGCTGTCTTGTTATTTCACATTTTAAATAAACTGATTCACTAATACATCCAAAGTTGTTTCGTTAACCTTTTCAATTTGTTGCAGAGGCAGATCCACCAATAGGGCAACCTAACCTTGCCCCTGAGTACCCCCTGCTCCTCCTCCCCATAGAGCTCTTGCCCCTGTTTCCGTCGGGCTGGTGTTCATCATGGCCGTGGCACTGCCTTTCTCCTGGTAGTAGCAATTGGGCCAATGTGCCACTAAGACAGATCAGCATGAAGGGCCACCAGTAAAGGTAATATGGGACTGTTTGGCTCCAAAAATTGATCCATGGATTTTAAAATGGGTACATATTCGCTAGCTTTTTTATTGCAAAGGGACAACTGATAGATTCTGATTAGTTGGGACTACTATTTGTAAAGCTTGATCAGAAACTTCAGTGTCTTATTAACACTAATAAGATATTTCAAGACTTGAAAGAGTGGAAAATGAAGTTCCCTAAGCCTCCTAGAAGACTTAGACATGCTTAATGTCTTAGAAATGGTTTGTGTATTATTATAATTTCTCTACTTTTTACAATGTGGTAATTTAAATTTATCGATAATTAATTAATTATCTTTGAAATTGAAAGGTTTATCATTCATATTAACGGGTGGAGTTTCTAAGTAACTATAATACAAAATATGTTTGTTTTGTTTTGTTCATCAATGACATCATCACGTGCATATATCCATATATGTATATTTGTATTGTCCAGTCTTGATTTTTGTAACACCCAGGTTTTCCAATAATATAAAATAATTCAAATATCAGTACAATTGATTTTTCTTTAACTAAAATTTAGCTAAGTTCAACATGCATCATGTTGTTTGTTTGCATTTGTATGAAAAATGAATTTTAAACTAGATAGAAGTTCTTGTACAATGCAAATAACAGGCTGACCACTTGTCCAGAAAATCCAATCGTCTCTTTCCTTCTCTCTTGAGTGCAGTCCGTGCCATAATACATGGCAAAACTGACATATTCAATTGCCGCTAATCAATTCTATTAATTTCCTCATTAGAGCGTGTCCTCATTTCTATGGAAAACGCCTTCTAGTCCTTCCATCGTTCAACCAAAATTCCAGGCTGCCTCCTTGTGTTCGTCTTCCAGTCCCTCGTTTGCCCAGAGAAAATCCAGCTGCGCCCGTCTCCGGTAAGTCCTCGCTTTTGTGAGCCGCCATGCATGCCCCCCCCCCCCCCCCCCCCCCCGGTGATCCATGCTTTCATATCGGAAGGCAGCCAGGAGCTTGTGAAGCCCATCCCCGTCTCTGCCCGGAAAAACAGGTCCTCGACGAGCTGTGAGTAGCGCCTGCTCATGGTTCTCTTTCTAATTGCTGATCGTCACTTCAACACCACAGAACAGACACGGTACGTCGACGACCCGAAGGAAGAACTCGCCGAAGCTGCAGCCTTGTTCCTGACGAACACGGCGGCAACCATGACTCGTCGTCACTGTCGCCTCGCAGCCAAGGAAATCCCTTCCCCGACGAGCTCCGGACGACCACAACATCTCGACGACCTGACGTGTCTCGCCTCCAATGCTGCATCTTGATCCTTGACGAGTGCCTGCAACAGCGATCTTTCATCACCATTGCAAGGACGTTCAGAGTTGTTTTCGGCAGTCACGGCACCGTAGGTGAGAACCTCAGGCCAATCTCCTCCTGTTGTTTTGTCTATCATCAAGCTCGGTAGATAGTTGCATGGGTTAGGCCATGGCGTTTGTGCAGAAGCTGGCCTCCGACAATCTGTTCTGTTTTCTTCTTGGTTCACCCGTTAATCTGCTAGTTTGCAAATACATCTTCGTTTCTTATCAGATCAAGCGTATGCAGCTTTTCAATCTCAATTGGCCTCTTTACCGTATAAAAATACACTAGACCTATTGCTTGTCAGAATGATGACAGTCTTGCCCAAGGCACTCTGTTTTCTGTATGAAAACAGAGTGTGTTACATTGCGGGTAGCAGAATTTTCAGCAAAATAGTGTTAACTTCATTTTCTTATATCTTTTTCATACGAACTCCGATTTGGACGATTCTTGCGCTCACGCGACCGTTACGACGTAGGCTTTATTGTGGTGTGCTTGTTTTACTGTGATTTTACTGTTTGTTCTGTTTCCTCAGTATGTTTCTTGTTTGCTTGTCGGTACGATAATTTCGCGAACAGACCAAGAGCCGGGATTGAACCTCCAAGATCAAGTTTTTGAAGAGTTTGAGCAGCAACCAGGCAAGTGCCGTTGACCATACTGAACCCATCTTAGGACTGTGTAGATTTTATTTTGCATGCATGTCTAAATTGGAATCCCATGTTATGGTTTACTAGTTATTTCCTTATTATTCCTTGAAGCCGTTGATGAGTAGTACATAGGTCTGGGTAGAATTTTGCTAGTGCTGTCAGTGGGTTGGTTCATGGGGTACCTTAATTTGACTAATGTATACTGAACATAACTATTGGGATGGTAATGGTTTTTAGAGACTTGGAGATTAGGGAACCTTGGCAGGCTGGGATGTTTGGTTTGGTGCCGTCGTGCACGAGATTTCGGTTTGTGCTAGTGCCTGCCATAGGTTCTAAGGACCGGTTCATGGAGCATGTAACCTGGCTTAACAGCGCAGCCATGAGACCTATATGGGTACAGCCTGCCTAATTACTTGGATATCCCCTTCTTCTCTGTACACACCATCCGGCGGTCTAGTGGCGCAAGAGGGGGCTTCTGCAGCGGAGGTAAAATGGACTCCATATGCTGTTAGCGGTAGAACCTTAGCGGGTGTCTACAGGTTGAGAGGAGCCTTGGAAATGCCTTGTAGTGTGACCCTGGCTGCACACCCCGGAAGTGTGAAGCAAAACGGGAAACACGACTCATGGGGAACGTACGCAAACTCTGCAGAGATTCAAACTGTCATGACAGCCGTGCTCACGGTTAAGAGCGGCCTGGACTTATTCATGATTAGTGGGGGGCTTGGTTGGCTGGTTCATTGGTAGCCAGGTGGTGGGAACCCGATGGTCGGATTGGGATACGATGAGTTCTTTCCTTGCCGGTTCAGTTCTGTTGGAGAGATGACACACCTAGTAATTAGGATGCTTTGAGTCTAGGTTTGCGTAGTGCAGTAAACCCGAGTCGAGCCTTTCTTGTTTATAGCCAAACATGTCATATAATTCCTACACTTGTTGAGTACTTTATGTACTTACGGTGCTATATTCCCTCTTTTTTTGTCATATATTGCTGCTCAGACGATGGAGGAGAAGCGGAGTATAATGATGACGACTTCGATCCGGACGCTCCGTACTAGGCTGGCGCTCCCCCGGACAACGCCTGTGGAGATGGAAGACACGCTTCGCTTGTGTGCTGCCCGCTGCATGTACTTTTCTTTTAGACCTACGGGTCCTTATGTATCGAATATTTAACGTTTACTTGGCTTGTAATAAATGATATTTCACTATTTGTCGGCTACATGTATGGTTAATTGATCCTGGCATACATATGAAGTATATTCGGTTGTTTTCTTTAAACCGGGTGTGACAATTTTTGTTCGAATTTATGTCCAAAATTCTCCCTACCTTTTTTTTTCTAGATCCGCTACTAGTTTTTTGTCCCTATTAATGCAAATAGGACAAATTGAAGCTACAATAAAATCCAATAACCAGGAGCTAGAAGAGAAATAAGCTATAGCTAATGCATCTCATGTGGGCTATGCACTCTGGACCGGAACAAGCATGCGTGTGCCATGTGCAATAATCCTTGTGAGACTTCCGCATTTCATGCATGCATGGGTCCTACTCATGACACTGTCATATGAATATTTAAATCCATCCTAACTACGTGGCGAAATGGTTCAACTCAAGGCTGAATGTGAGAATGTGTTGTGTAAAATTTAGCTACCAAAAACACACCCATTCCTTAATTTCCCGTTGTGAATTATCTTGAAGCTATTAATTGGTGCTACGTGGTAGTTGTTTTTTCACATATAAATGTTTTTTTTCGAATGAAAGGGGATTTTATTAAAGTAAGTTGAAATACATACCCCTTACATCAAGACGTTGAAAAACAAATAAAACACAAAGAAGAAATCTAAGTATTTTACTCATCTTCAACATCACTTCCTTGATTGTAACCGCCAAAGAGAAGCCATGTCCTCTCCAACCGCCAATGAAAGACGCCAAACATTGTTGAAGCTGCAAGATCCACCGCCTTAAAACTCATTTTGAAGACGGATCTAGTATTTTGAACTCTCCATCAGTAGAAAGGGAAGAAAATCCAATCTCACTAGCCCTTCATCGTGACCGGATCGAACCACGACAAAACAGGTAAGGGGCCGGAGAACCTTATTCCACGGCGGCAATATCGTCTCTGCCTCCCTGTTGCCATCAAGACACATAATTCTCCATGCCGTATTGCCGAAAAGGATGCCTCCGTCGTCGCCGCCGCCGTCGTCACCTTCATCGGAACCGTCATGGGAAAACCAACAAATCCCAACCTCTTCAAAGAGGAGAAGGGAACACCAAGATTCTAACACCATAGAATATGGTATGTGTAGACTCAGCCCTAAATCTATGACTCAACTACTAGCACTACCACTAGAGAGACGGAACCCCGCTCTCTTTAGCCACGGACGAGATCGCCGGAGGCCAAGAGAGAGAGAGGAACCCAAGCGGTGGTTGCAGGGGGGGGGGGGGGGGAGAGAGAGAGAAAGAGAGAGAGAGATTTCACATAAAAAGTGAGTAATATTTTGATGTTTCTAGCTTCGTATACATAGTACACACGTAGAGTTATTGGTTTTGAACGTGTGACCTCCATTCCAATGTATTTGGAAAGGAAGGATTCGAACATAAGTTGAGAAGACAATCATCCATAATGTTTATAAACGTACCTTAGTGGGCACTTGTAAGTAGAGGTTTTACCTTGTACTTTTGTTGATATGGGATAAAACATAGAAACTGTAATTTTTTTTGTTTTGCGATTACACAATACAACTCAGACACTCACAACGCATGCACACTCACATCTATATATGAACACATGTACGAAAACTCTATCCTTATGAGTATTTTTGAAGATTGAGCTGGCAAATCCTCGAGATTGACGAAATCACCGCTGGTGCCTCGCTATCAACGGGAGCGTCGCCTACCATTAACAACACAAATACCGTTAAATCCTAAAAGATTCGCTCCCACGGGAAGTCAAACCCAGAACCTCACATGCTATTGAGGCTCTTATAACCACTCAAGATGCGAAAATGTCGCGGAAACTGTAAACTGACCGTCATGGACGTTTTAGGACCTTTTCCAAGACATGTGGACGAGATTATCTTATTGTACATAAGCAGCGAGCCGAGGCGGAGCAGGGATCGTGGGAAACGATGTGAATCTTCAGATACTAGTGGTATACGGCGCGCCTTCGCGCGCCGCTTGTTGTATAGTCTCGTGATCTGGAATAGTCGGTAAGAAGAGTGCTTTTTTCGGGTGTCTTGCTGTCTTTTTTTTTTTTTTGGATAAACTATATTCTACTTGAGAAATAACTGCGTGGCGTTGCTGGTTGCTAGGCAGTCATACACGCCGCACAAGAAACATGCATAAAAACATCATATAAGTGTAGATGGCCTTGTTAAGAAAAGTATACGGGGTTAAAAAAAATCTGCTTGTGATCTTGCGAGTTGCAACTCTCTGCAACTTAATCGCCAAAAAAAAAAAAATGGAAGAAAAAAGAAAGCTCTTCTGCAACTTCACTTCCTGCTGTCCTTCCAGTCCATTAGTGCTCGGTCACTTCTGCAACTTTTGACTTCTCTTCATAGCAGTGCAGATAATTTCCCAAGTCAATTCCAACCTTTCTCAGTCAATTTTACTTCTCAGAATTGGAATCGTAAGTAGTGGAATACTTCAACTATTCAAGGAGCACTATTAACTGGAAACTGTTTAAAGGGCGCATGAAGCTGCTCATTACCTCAATAAAATATCATGCAGCTATAGGTTGAAAACCACCGTTTGCCAAAAGCTTAGCAGAATCAGGGCACGGAGGAGTAAGAAATTTAGTACTGGTTCATATCCATAACAGACCAATAGAAATATGAGAACAGAATTTATACGTATGATGAATAGTTAGGCCAAAGCAGTAGTTGGTACTTGCTGAAGCAAACTTGAAGGACTTAGTTGATTTGATACTTGAAGGACCAAAATGAACCTTAGGCAAAGTTGAGAGATGACATTGACTATTTTGCCTACTTTCTTAAACAAAGCTAATCAAATAACTGCAGAGGATTCACTAACAAATGTAACGTCAAAGAAGTTAAAATCAACTGTGGAAGTTATATTCCCCAGCACAATGAATGCACCATGGCTACTGTCGGTGATTTCGTTGCAAATAACAATTATAAAAATAAGAACATTTCCTAATACATACAAATATTTTTCTATCTAAAATAATTTCATTCTTCAGCAATTGTGCATGACTTTGAGAAACCATTTAGCACAATCTAGGTACCCAAACTATCATACAAGGCTGTTATTTAGAAAAAGAATATGAATTCATTAGGAAAATTTTAAGGTCAGATGATCAACGATTAATTCACTCCAGAAACTGCAGGTCATGTTCCCAAATCCTAAGTCCTTACTTATTACATTTCCCACACCAACTTAAGGACATATTTCCAAAGCCTAAGCCCTGCTAGAAATATTGACAGCTAAAACAAATATCCAATGCACATTGAAATCTGAACCTGCTATCATGAAACCTCTATTCCAAACATCCAATTGATCCATGAAAGTGAGTACCACACACATTCTCAAGTGGATGAGACACGGATGATGCAAGCGGTGTGGACAAAACATTAAGGCAGGTGTTTTGTATAAATGATGAAGCAATCTCTAAGATAACGTCAGAAAAAGGGTAACCCCTAAGCTCCACTCATTCTACTCTCTATACCAAATTCATGGCATATTTTAGTCAGTAAACACATGTGCACGAATAATTCTAGAGATACAAAGTCATGTTTACTATCAGCCAAGTAACAATACGAAAATATTTCACAAAGTCAAACAATATGCAGCCAAAAGGCCCAAATAGTCCAATCTTATACATTTAACAGTCAAATATCTTTAAGGGCTTAACTGGTGGAAGAACACACCTGCTGCAATTATATTTAGGATAATTCAGCATTGGGTATTTTGGAGATTGTTGGTGCATAGCCAGTGAGCCGTTCGCTGTTATATATATGCAGAGATTATTTATGCATAGCATATGAATTTTTATTGTTATATAAAAGCCTATACATGGAGATTTCCAATCACAATAATTTATGAACAGGTAAAACAAAATTCATCTATGAAATCTCAGATAAGACATTCAGGTTTTCTATAGCCATATAGCATGGTTTAAGGGTGCATAAACAACTAATCATTCATACAGCATGGTTGAGTTAGCACATGATTAGCATCTGCAATCTTGCTAATAAATAAGGCACCATAAATAAAAGGGCAGTACACATGATAGTATGATACATATGAAAATAGTCACATAATCTCCTCAGGCAACAAAGGCAATGCAACTAAGTGATTCATATCAGTCGGGAGCACAAATTAGTGTTGCCAAAAGAAAATGAACACCAAAGACACCCCACTGCGTATTTGCTAAACACCGAATATGACTGATACTGCTAAATTAATTATATGATCCCACCAATAGTGAAATAGCAAGCAAATCATGTATTATGGTTCAACGGAAAGACAGAGGCACCAGTTTACGTGGTAACGTTTTTTTTTCCTTTCTTTTTTGACTCCTTAGAACAGAGACAAGCAAAACAGAAATAGGTTTAGTTCTGGTATAAATCATTTCTCTCCAACGTAAAACTGGCACTTCCTAAAAGTACAGAGAATAGAGCTCAGTAGTTAAGCTATTACAAGATAAAAAGGGGAAAAAGAGATGAGAGAAGTCCATTGGCATCCTATCAAGTTATACCCTTGTTATCTGCTACTCCGTCCGCTTTTGTTTTGATGTCGTTTGGACAAGCTAGTTAGTGCAACTGTGCACCAGCTAACATGTCCTAACGAAATCCAAAGAAAAAAAGGAGTATCTATTAAGGCAAGGCAGAAAAAAGTAGAGGTACAAGGTCAATTATTTTATGATTCATGACAACATAGAGTACAGTACACAGTATTTCAATGTGTTTGAGTAAGTATCTGCCTTTATTTTGGATGCCCATTGATAACAATCTTTAAGTGGTATATCTAAATCAGATGTGTCAATCCAGTTGATGTTGCTAAATTTTGTGCCAATGTATCGGCAACATCTGCAGTTTAGAACAGTGTGGAAGCCTGAAACAGGGATTACCAATTACCTGACTAAAAGTTGTAAAATCTTATGGAAGCCAAAATCATTGACATGCTAACAACATTCGATCCCTGATAATTGAGGAGCATGTGACTTTCACCGATAATGCTCAGCACATCATGCATGGGTTAAATGTATAAAAAATACTTCTCTAAACCATCAGACCTGGACCTGGTAAACAACCTTATTACGAAGTGAATGGATCACAATGGTACAATCTGAAGCAAAAAATAAATGAAGTGAATACAGACAAAGAAGTTTCTGATGGAGATGCAGAGGATCACACTGACCAGTTAGCACCTAGCAGCAAGATGAGGCGTCACAGTAAAAATGCTTACTAAGGCTGATATATGCCTGAATGCTAGCAAAAAAGCCTCTTAATACTCTAAAAAGACAACCAGGCGCTGAGGCCAGTGTTGCTGGCTTTCCACGTATATATATATCTGCATGAAGGAGGATGGTAATGGCATGACATGTCACCTGAGCACTATATAACTAACAAAGCTACAAATTTCCCAAAACAGTGAGCGTGCTTAAGAAAATACAGGATACTTGTAGGCCATGATCATCATACTGAGGCATGGATAAAATAAGACGTTCAGATACGAACTGAAACCTAAATATCATCACAAAAATATTATTCGTTCTACTTTATTTCTTAATTTGTTTTGCAGCAAAATGCAGACATGGATAAATGTAGGTATCATAAATTCCTTCCTTGTGAGCTGCATAATGAAGCAATTAATAAGCAGATCGTGAGAATCAAAAGGTACCTCACTAATCTTGTTTCCTCATCTTCATGATGATAATGATTCCAATGCGGAAAATACCTTGAATTACTAAATCCTCATGTCATCCGCTGGATCAAATAAAATAAGGCAGCACTTGCTGGTAGATCTTCCTTTGAGAACATGTATTTCCGTAGAGAATTATGACCCTCAGGTTTCTATAAAATCAGAGCATGCACAACAGGTCCTTCATGTCACATCCATCACACAGGTAGACAGGAGAAACGAAACTAAACATATTCCTATATATAACATCCCAATTATCCAGAGGAAGCCATTAGGCACAATAATCTGCCACGCGCAAAATTATTTTCAGCACTGTTATTCATTTGCTACTGCAGCATATATGATCAATCATTCAAAGTTTTTCAATCTCAATCAAGTTAGTAGCATGGCCGCACAAATATATCTCATGCACAGCAAAGGGGTTTCAGTTTGCTTTCTCCCTTCGTTTTTATGGGCAATACCTGGATGTTTCAGTCTGTCACTGGCATAACATCATATGCCGCAGGGCCATCTCACCGGGAAAAGGACCGATCCCGATGCAAAAACAAGCAAGACGAAGTAGGAGGAATGCAGACACCTGAAACCGAGAAAAAGAAGCGATTAGCAACTGAAACTGTCAGGGTCACCTAACAAACAAAAGCAGGCAAACGCGTGAACAGCAAATCATAGCAACGGTGAATGCCTGAAGGATCTGAAGCAGCACCGAAAGAAAAACAAGAAGAAACCGTGAGGGACAAACGCAGCAACGACGTACAGTATTCAAGAGCACCCAACGGCAGCAACAGGAAGCAGCAGCACCTACAGCAGGCAGAAGACATTATCAGCAAAGAAGAAGGGACAGAAAAAACGAAGGGGACAAAATCGAGGAGGGAAAAGAAGGGAAAGAAACCTTACCTCAACCAAAGCCAGCCATGGCGACGACCCCTGCAGGCACAACCAAGACGAAGCAGGAGAGAACGCCGCACCACAGCCAACCAAGGGAACTGGCACCTACAAATCACAGCACCAAAAGGGGGAAAAACGACGAGCACATCAGGCGAGCATCTCGACAGCGAACTCTGAAACAGGGCGATAGAATCGAAACCCTAGGAAACGGAAATCAAGAAAACACGAAGAGGCACAGCAGCGAAGGAAGAAATCAAGAAAACAGATCGAGGCACGGCTCGGCAATGCCGCGGGAGGAAAAGGGCAAAACCCTAAACCCCTAAACACCTTTCGCCGACAAGAAGAACCCACCATTAAAAGAACAGCAGGGTTGCAAAGATCGGACCAAAGAACAAACCGTGTAGGAACAGCAGGCGAGGCGACACAGATCGGCGAACTGAGACGCAACCAAACAGGAGGGCAAAAATCGGATCAAGAGACAATGCAGCCAGCCAGCGAACCCCACCTCAACGAGAAAGAGACACGAGGAACGACGAATCGAACGAACAACCCAATCGAGAGGAAGGAAACGTACCGAGCAGACCGAATCGAGGAAGAGGCGCGGGGAAAACGAAGAACAGCGGCGGCGGGGGAGGCGGAGCGACGCGGAGAACGCGAGGAAGGAGCAAGTACGGTCTCAACCACCGTAATAACTCCACGGCCGCGTGCGAGCGCCGAACCACAATTGAACACGCGGGCGCACAGTAAACGGGACGAACGGGAGTGAACCACGTTTATGGGAGCCGTACAAGCGGCAATCGCACACCGGACGACGATTTTACCCAACAACGTAACCAGGCGCTGATCGGGATCGAACGGTAAAACGGAAAATTACCGACGTGGGCAGCGGGTACGCGCCGGGCAGCGGCGGCGACCAAAGGAGGAAATAACGACATAAACAAATGAGCAGAGTCGCCTCAAAAAAAAAAAAATGAGCAGAGGAAATACACCACTTCGCTTCTACTCATCAGAATAATCTGGTTACTTGGTAAACTCCATCGAGTAAAGAGATCTCGTTTGGCTTTCTTGCTTTTGCTTAGCAGTCTCTCCTTGTTAAGAGTGCTATGTTCTGCGTAGTTTCTACACAAAGAATCGCTTCAGTTAAATATATTAGTCTTCATAGCACAATGATAGTTAATAAGGTCACGCATTATTTATGTTGTCTTGTCGGCTCCGTTTAATCTTGGCTGAGAGATGACTACATAGACAAAAATCAGTACAACTAGTTGAGACCCCGCGCATTGCCGCGGGTGTGATTGATATGACACAATCATGCATCGAAATTAGGAATGTAGAACTATACATTTAAGGGGAAAAAATATTCTTGTCTTACCAATGGCATCTGTGTTTGTAAAATGCAGCTAGCAGATTACAAATTAACATGGAAATCAGCATCGAGAGAACACACTTGGGCATTCAAAAAAGATGTCAGCAAAGCAGAGGGATAAGTCAAACATGAAAAATCATTGTTGAGGGAAGATGTTCGTTAGTATAACGAAGGTGCCAACCACATGGTCTAATAGTAATGAAATAAGTTTGATACGAAAATCATCATTAAGAGGTAGTACACATTAGAGTATGGAAGAGCGTGCCCATGGTGGTAACTGTTGTGTAAACATACAGTATAGGTACCATTTGGAAAGTACAAACCATGAGAGATCAATAAACGCTGAAGATTAACATATTATGCAGTTCCAATAATTGCGCATCCATCTGACACAGCCCAAGGATTATACGACGGTCAGTTTCAGCACTATGTAGCATGGCATTACTTGAAAATGGCAAAATGTCTGTTCATATGCCTGAGATGTCATATGGCTTCTGGAATCTGGAGAATGTATACCTTCGTTGAACAACCAAAAAGACCAGTTTGGTCAATAACTTTTACAATGGCACTGAAATTAGAATTCATAAAATAGATATTATTACTTTCAGCTCAGATAAAAATTGACCGAAAACTTCAAATTATTGTTCAATTTTTTAACAAAATTGTGCTGTGAGTTCATATTTACAGTATGCAGTTCTTCTTTTGCCTAGCAAGATATCTGAGAACAGGGTACATGTGGTTGCTATAAAGAATCAACCAAAAGAATAGCAAAATGTCATACACACAAATTTTGCAAAGCGATAAACATACAGACTAAGGTGATCGAAAAAAAATAATGTGCCTGGCATTTTTTGAGTTCAAGCTTATGAAATGCAAAATGGATGAGAATATTACAACATGGGACATGCAGGAAAGTAACGTCCTTAATAGAAATGCAGATTATTAATTTTGTAGCGCAACTGCTGTTTATGTGTCTTTTTCTCTTCTGGCTAAAGGAAGAAAAGGAATAAATGTATGAAAAAATGTGAAACATGGGAGTAATTTTCCTTATTCGAGAGTGAACTTCCGTGAGCACATTGACAAGTGCCCACCCAGCATCATGCGGTCTGCAGGGCTCTGCTCTGAAGAGATTCGTGCAAAGAGGCAAACGACGTCTGTTGGGCGTTATCTTTTCTGACCACTCCTTACCTACCACGGCGTCTAGTAGGCGGCATGCGTCTGGTAATTTTTCACCTACCCCTGGTGCAGTGGTCCAGCCTTCTTCCCCATCCACCAACAAGGATTATTTTGAAAGATCCATCCACCAAGGATTCATCGGTGCCTCCATGAAAGCTCGACCGTGCCGGCATCCATGACGGGCACAGACCTCGATGGTTGCGTAGGACGCGCGGAGAGCTCCACGGAAACCGCTACCTTGGCGCGGCGCTCCGCGGCAGAGCCTCGACGGCATGCCCGGCGCGGCTCCCCAACCTCCGCTCATGGAGCCAGGATACGCCCTCGTCTTCCTCGACGCGCCCACGGGGCGGGCGGGGACGGCGGAGGCAGCAAACAGTGAGGCGCTAGCGGCGTGGGTTGCCCCCGCACCAGCAACCCATGAAGACGGACACTCGGCGCCTTGATGCGACAGCATTCTACTACTTCAATGTGACGGCGTTCGCGTAACAGGCTGTTCATGAAGCAAGTCTGACACCATGGACATCCAAATCGAACAACTAGTTTACCCAATCGCTATCAAATCGAACAACAAACACTCCAAATATGTGGCAATGTTCTTGCTGAAGGGCCAAGCTGAACACCTGTTGCCCAAGTGGCGTCTGGGGCGGCGGCGCGTGAGGTGTGCGGTCAGCCGGCAGTGAGGCACGAGCAGGGGCGGCGTGCAGGTCGAGTCCACGGATGGCGCACATGGACACGACAAGCTCCGCGCTCGTGGCGCAGGCAGCCCTGGACGCCCAGGCAGATGATGCTCCACGGCGAGCTCCAGGCCGCGTAACCGGCACCGATGCGCAGGTCCCGCCGGGCTCGTGCGGGATGCGGTTGTGTATTTGCTGATCGACATGGCAAGTGGTCAGATGACGAGGTTGTAGTTGCGGGAGACGAGGTTGTAGGTGTTGCCGGGGAAATCCACGGCGAGCTCGGCCATGAGCGCGTGCACCTTGATACAGCTCTGTGGCGGTGGCAAAACTCGATGAAGGTGGGTTCTCTGGGTTTGTTTTGTGCAACGAGGAGCCAAATCCAGCAGCGCAGCATCGGCAGTGACAGCAGGAGCAACCGTGATTGGACATGGTGCTCATGCGCGCCTCCGCGTTGTGCCATCCTCCAAGCACCGAGAAGGGTAGAGGAGCTCAGCAAACAGAGGAGGAAGACAAGCTGCTCTTTCTTTGTAATTATTTTACAACAACCACCGAACTGACACCGCGCGCTGCGCGCTTCATTTACTAGCTAGTAGCTACCCGGCTCACGCCGTTCGTAGACAATAACGGCAACTACCGGGGGTGCAACGGGCCATGTGCTCACGGAGTAATTTTCGTAATTCTAATGTAGGATTATAAACAGACCAGCTGCTACATTAAGCTATCTAGGTCTATACCTGGAGCAGAACTAACAGCGGTTGTTTGATATGTCATTGAAAATCTCATGGCACACAACATTATGTGTCTTTGCTTCAAATCTACCAGGTGGAATTAGCAGATGCAGAACTGAATAATGTTGACCTTCAGAAAGACGATGCCACCAGGGCTGTAGAGGCCAGAAGAAAAGCTGCGGACGGGCCTCACAGCACATCGAGGGAAGCAATCTGGAGCGCAGGGGCCGACCTCCGGCGACTGTGCGTCAATGCGGGACGCCGCAGAAGCGGAGGCGTCGATATGGGGACGCCGCGGAAAAGGAGGCGCCGCTGCATCTGTAGATCCTCCGTGCTCACGCGTCGTCGCCTCGCCGATCTCCCCACCCCCGGGCGGCGCTAAGCTCAACATGGAGAGCGGGCGTCGCCGATCGAAGTCGCCAGCCTGCAGCTCAAAGGCCGTCCAATCCAGATATCCGACTGGTTGGCAGCATGGAGCTCGGGTGGAATTGACGCCGGAGCGGAGGTAGCCCCAAGCCCGTATCAGCTTGCCGCGAAGCTCTGAGGGCGACCGAGGGAGAGAGGAGAGGGGCGAGGAAGGATGGGAAAGGGATGGGACTCGAGGAAGGATCGCGAAAGGGTCCGGCGACGGAGGTGAATCACGGATGGACGGACAGATGATGATCGGACGTCTCCGAGGAGAGCATGTATTGTAGTTTCTACAGGAAAAGAGACACGTGTCAATGCAGGAGAGAAAGGAGCGGTGCGTCTACGAGATTAAAGAAAAGGAAGGATGCAACATCTCATATTTTATGCCTTGGATGAGACCAAATCAACGGTAAGAAAGGGACGAGGCGAGCCGGAGCAGGCAAAGAAAAGAAGATTTGCATCTGCTTTCGATTTGGGAACAGAGTATAAATGGAAGAATCACGCGACGTCAGGGTTCTCGTAGTTCTGGCATATATTTAATCCCTATCCAGCAGGTGCTGGGTAATTTCAGACCCTTTACAGGTTATTAGAACAATACACATAAAAAAAGAAACGACCAATTATACAGGGTCGCCAAATTTACAAGTAGAGGTCATTACGAGGTAATAAACATGGGTATTTTCATTTCTCCAAGTAAATTATGAGTCCACAATTCGATATTAATATCAGGGATATCCAAACGGATCATGCCATATTAACAAAGGGACAGTGAACATTGAACCCCACATCCAACGGATGCACAGTTAATGGCCTCAAAAAAAAAAAGATAGTTCGTACGGAGCAATGAAATGTGGATGTAAATATAAGTTCATTTTCAATCACTACTCGTATTGCTTCTACCGGAAGATGCAGAGAGTTCAGCCAGGTATTAATTCTTGAATGAACACGGTAACAATTACTAGTTATACATAAGCATAACTTTGGAGACGCGTTAAAAGGGTGCCGTATTCCGATCCTTATTTACTTAAAGAGTTATTCCATCCAAACATAGATAACAAGCAACACATCAAGTGCATCATCCTGAGTTTCTTGTAACATGGTAGGCTCCAACCTTGGCTGGGCCCACTTGGAAGCTGGATGAACCCAATTCTCCATCCATTTTTTTTTCGCTTTCGTCCACGTTTCGCGGTCAAAGAAATTAAACAAGGTTTGTGATGTTGGACAACCTAGACTTGTAGTTGGCTTTTTTTCACTAAATTAGCAAGGTGGGACTAAAGTCTTGCTCTCTCATGCACTCGTGTGCACAAGGGGTCACTATGTACCTACCTGATCTCAACGGTTGGATGTCATAGTTTGCTTCCAGAATTTTAAGTAAGACAAGTGTCATATATAAAGGGCATTCATCAATATTTCATCCTCGTTCTTTTATTAAGAAAAGAAAGGTTACACCACTAAGAACATGGGAGTAGTACAACAAAGTAGTGAAATGAATTATGTGGCCTCATGAAAATCTGAGCTCAGTTTCCTTTCGCGTCCGATACAACTTTTTACAATGCAACAATCTGATCACATATGCAGGATGTAAATATTAGAAATAATTATTAAAATATAATGTCACAAAACCATAATTATTAGGAATTGGTTTAGGAGAACGGCAAGTAGTTGCGACATCTATAGCATAAAGGCACGACTTTTTCACCGGTGGTACATGCCAGCAAGAGCGAAAGTGCTCGGGACCAACAATGTTCGACATGAGGGACCGAGGCCAAAAGCATTCTATTTGTGCTATAAAGGGCAAAATACTGTGATTTCTCAGAGGTTGGTGGATTGTGGTTTTCCGAAACAAGAAAATAATACTTGCGGTTTTGGGAAATTAAAATAGTTAAGCGTGTGTTATATACAACACAAACCACTCGGGCGGATAGTTAAGCGTGTGTTATACGAAATAAGTGATGTATTACAAAAGTAGATCTAAAATATGGAGATTTCTAGGACGAGAAGCCTCAAAGAAGTTTACATAATTTATTTTTCTACTCAGGATTCTATCTTGGCAGCATCAAAATGACTGTTTTCTTCAAATCAACATCGATTCCATCCTTTATATATGCAGCGACTAGAAACCAGCATCAGAGACACTAATGCCTGCCATGGCTGTCTCAGCAATAGGAGGATGGATGGCCTCAGCCGGCATTGCCAAGCTGGTTGACCAAGTGTGCTGTTATGCTGGAGATCAATATGAATACCAAAGGAATGATGCAAAGAAAAACTGAGAAGGCTCAAGAAGAGTCTCTGGAAGATCAAAGCTGTGGTGGAAAAAGCTGAGAGCTTGCAAACAAAAAATCCGAGTATGGAAAGTTGGCTTGGTAGCATCAAAGATGCTGTGTATCGTGCTGAGGATGTTCTTAACTTATTTGACTACCGAGTTCTGGAAGCTGAAGATACGACGAATTCATGCTCTTCTTCTACTGCTGGCTCTTCAGTCAACTCTGCAGCGACCATCACTACTCCCTCTACCTGCACTAGTAGCAGCTCAACAGTATCACGGTCAGTTCGCGTTCTCAGACGCTTCCTTTTCTCTGATGACGATCTAAACGAGTTAATTGCTATTGTGGGTAGATTTAATAAGATTGCTAGTGAGATGCCAACACTCCTCAAGTTATTAAACCTTGAGGACAGGAGACCAGAACCATCAATTCAGTGGCGCAAAACAACCTCTATGCTGGGGACCACAAAATTTTATGGCTGTGTTTGTGAAGAAACAAAACTAAAGAATTTAATTCTGGAGACACCTGATGAATTCAGCCAACCCTACTCTGTTATATCGGTGGTTGGGCTTGCAGGTGTGGGTAAGACTGCGCTCATGCAGAGAGTGTACAGCCATTTTCGAGATATAGGACACTTCAATTTCATGGTCTGGATCCACGTGTAAGAAAAATTTGATGAAGAACGCTTAACAAAGGAAATTATACAGGCAGAGGAATGTCACAAACTGAAAAGGAGAAAAGATCGTACGAGAAAGACTTCATGGCATGGCTCCATGTCAGCTGACTGGAACAGTAGCATTAGTTTAGATCAAGCTCAAAGAAAACTTCAAGAAAAGCTCAATGGGAAAACGATTTTGGTAGTGCTTGATGATATATGGAATGAAAATAGCAGCCAGTGGGAGAATCTATGCAAACCGCTCCAGTTTGCCAGTAAGGGAAGCAAAGTATTGTTAACTACACGAAGTCACAAAGTTGCAGACATCAATGGAACAACAGAGACTATCACTATCACAAAACTGGCCTGTAGCGACAACAGCCGAAAATCCGTAGCGACGGGCCCGAAATTAATCCGCCGCTACAGGCCCTGACTGGCCTCTCCTGAAGACAACCGCCGCTAAAAATAGACAGTAGCGACGGTCCAAATCAACACCCGTCGCAAGAACATTCTCTGTAGCTACACTAGCGTAGCGGCGGGACGCCCAGACCGCCGCTACAGGAGTTTTTTGGCCGCTGCTACATGCCTTTTTTGTTATAGTGTATGCAGTTAGGATGGCCTAAAAGATGAAGACTTTTGGGGGCACTTGGCAATGCAACTGCAGCTGATTTTCCACAATTAGAGAAAATTGGACATCTATTAGCAAAGAAATTGGCTGGTTCGCCGTTAGCAGCTAAAACACTAGGTGGTGAATTGAAACTGAAGCTACACGGGCTGTACTTGGAACTAAACTTTGGCACATTAAGCAAAAGGACGACGATATTATACCCTCATTTGCGGTTGAGTTATGAGCACCTTCCAGATCATTTGAAGCAGTGTTTTGTTTACTTTGCATTGTTTCCTAAGAAGTACCCACTTCGAGGCGATATCCTCATACAGATGTGGAGAGCTCAAGGGTACATTCAAAAGGAAACACCAGATGAGAATGCACATAATTACATCGAAGAGCTCTTGCGGCTTTCATTTATTCAGAAGGCAGCCAATCTAGATGACCATTACGTAGTCCATGATTTGCTCCATGATTTTGCAGAGTTCATCTCCAATGGAGAACACTTCCGTATTGAAGATGACTTCCATGTCAGTATACCAGAAAATGTCCGCCACCTATATGTCAATGCAAGCAAAATTCTTAAAGTATTCATAAGTTTGACAGAAAGTGAAGTGAAGAAAGGCCTAAGGAGCTTAATAATATGCAGGCATGATGCTGCTTATGGGGATGGCATCCCCACATCTAACTTCAACAAAGCACTTGAAGAGACGTTGAATCTGCCTGCTCTAAGAAGCTTACGAGTTTTGGTGCTACGCCATCAAGATGGTATTCTTCCTGATAATATCGAGCATTTGGTCCACCTTAGGTATCTAGACATCAGGGAAAGCAGAATGTTCAACCATGTCCCCAAGTCACTGTTCAAACTCTACCATTTGCAGTACCTGACTCTGCAGTTATGTTGCAACGATGAAGTAAAACTCGGAATGCAAAAGTGCATTAGAAGGTTGAGCCAGTTAAGATACTTGATTGCTCCAGCAGAAATAATTTCAGGCATTGAACACATTGGTAGGTTAAGATTTCTCCATGCCTTAGAAGAGTACCATGTGATGACCGATAGCAGGCATAGAATTTGTCAACTAAAGGAGCTGAATGAACTTCGCGGGAAGCTAACTATCAAAAATCTTGAAAAGGTGAGAGGCATGGAAGAATCATCTAAGGCAAGATTGATTAAGAAACAGAGTTTGAAGAAAATATCATTCTGCTGGAATCATCTACCAGGGGTAATGTAACACCCCAAAATTTCAAAGCAAATAAAAAGGAATAAAAATCACTCCAAATTTAAATTTTTGTCCAACTCTTACCTTGCCACGAGTTTTTACAAACAAAATTCACTGAATAAATGCAAACCTAGTTAGAACATGAAATTTTCTAAAATAAGTGCTAAAGTGTTTGCCTCCATTTAAAATTCACTAAAAGTTTGAACTTTCGAATTTACAACAAACTAAAATAATTGTAAGTTAAAATCTAGCAACTCATCTCGAATTTAAAATTTTAAATTTGAAAACATGCATGAAAATCACCATATGCATCTTGGGAGTTTATTGATTTTATTCTGTGTGCTAAATTAATTTTGCCTCCCGATTCAAATTTGAAGGCCATTCAAATTTGACCAAACTCAAATCCTGTAAAAAGGAAAGCCTATTTCTTTTTTTCCAAATTCCCTCGGGCTGATTCTTCCCTTCCCTCTCCAGCCGGCCCAGCCCAGCATCCCCTCCTTTTCTTTTTCCCGGAAAACGCCATGGGCCACAACTCTTCCGGCCCAGCACCCAGCCCAGCCTGCCTCCTCTCCCCGTCTCACTGACAAGTGGGGCCTGCCTATCATCCTCTTCTCCTACCTCCAGTCAAGGTCGCCGCCGCGCCCATGCTGCCACCCTCACCGTGACGCCTCTCCCAGCGACCCGTCGCGTCCGAGTGGCAGACGACTCGCGTGAAGACCATGTGCTCGCGCCGCAACCGTCGTCTCGTCCGATCGCGGCAGAGCACCCACGCTCCTCTCCCCTTGACCGGCGACCAAGACCGGCGAGCTCCCATGCCGTGACGCCATGCCACGCGAGCTCCCCTCGCTACATCTCGTCGTCACCACTGTGGCCATCCCAGCGCGCTCGTCATCATCTCACGTGGCCACCCCGTCCTTTCCCATCGCTCCCATCGCGTCGCCATTAATCCCGGCGATCGAGCCGACGACCGAGCTGCTCAACGGCTCGTCCCCAGCCGCCTATAAAAGCTGGAGAACTCCGCGTACGCCTCCTCTTCCTTCCCCACGCGTAGCTCCTCACCCCGGCCACCACGAAGCTCCAATCGAAGCTTTTCCCCTTCCTCCTCCATCAACAGCCACGGCTTGATTCGTCCTCCTCGGCAACGCTCTCGCCCGTCACGGCCACGCTCCAGCTTCTCCGCCTCGCGGCGCACATTCCCGAGCAACAACAACTCGACGAGCGGCGCTCCCTCCTCTTCTCCGTCGAGCGCCGCCTCTGCTCTTCGCGTCTCACCGTCGCGAGCTTCCCTCGCCCCTCCTCGGCCTCTCCCGACCACCCAGGTGAGCTCCCCGCTCTCTCCTCTCTCTCCTAGTCCAAGTCTCGTCGCGATTGGGCCACCGGAGCGCCGGATGGGCTACTCCGGCTAACCTCCGGCGATGGCTCCGCCGCCTCTGCCCTGTCCGGCCATCGCGCGCCGCCCCTTTCGCCCCGAGCCGTCCGCTCCCAGATCAACGGCAATCATCGCGTACCCCTTCAAATGTGTAACCGGTCCACCGTGGACTCGTGGACTCGGTCCTCTGCCCTGGTCCACAGAGCCGTGGACTCGGTCCATGAGTTTTTCTAATAGAAAAATAAATCCAAAAATCCTAGAAAAATCCCAGCCCCTGTATTCTTGCAGATAAGCCCCTGATCTTTATTCTATTTATGTTCAGGTCCTGTCTTTTTACAGAAACAACCTTATATGTTTCTGTAATTATGTTTTAGCCTCTATCTTTTTGCACCAAAGCCCCTAAACTTTTTCATAATTACAGATTGGTCCCCAAAACTTTCTGTAATTACATTTCAGTCCCTATAACCTCTCTGTTATTCCAGATATGCCCTCGGTATATTTCTGTAATTGCAAATATGCCCTTAGAACCTTTAAACCATCATATCTTCTTAACCGTAGCTCCGTTTTGAGCGATTCATGCGCTCACACATTCGTAGAAATGCGTAGTACCCTTTGGTACTGAAATTGGAGCACTATAACAGACCTACAAGCCATGAATGCCCAAAATCTCATGTTCATAAATCATACACCGTCGCTCTCGCATGTCACAAATGCTCGTTCACGATTTAGCGTGAACCTAACCAATCTCGTTGTGCCATCTCACTTCAGGACCTAATACCCTAAACCTCATATCGACAAATCATATTGCATCGGTCTCGTTTGTCGTAATGCTCATTCACCTTTTAGCGACAGAACTAATCGACCTTGTCGTATCGCTTGCTTCAAAACCTAATACCTTGTGTCGCAACTCAACTCCAAGCCTTACCTATCTCCACCATCGCTTAATACCTTTTAATATAGCCACAACCTCTGCCAAGCCTTATTGATTTATCATTCATGTTTATATGTGGTCTTTCTTTTGAACTTATCTGGATTTATTATTCATTGCTACTTATTAATTGCTAGTTGATCTTATCGATTGATCTATGTATTTTAATTGCAACCATGCCTTCATGCCATGCGTGATCACGTGCACGTAACACCGTTATGCACTCAGCTAATGACAAATAATTAGTGAAATAATCTTAGTAATTAATCAATTTAGTAAGTAATTAATAGCTAATCACCATTAGTTAATAACCTAATATAAGTAGGTAATTAAATTGACACACCTTGCACTAGTACGTTTGTTGCATGAACCTTTATATAGGTTACGACCTATATAAAGCCGTAATGCTGCCAATGTACAACTAACACGTACACACGTCATTTCTACCTACACATGCAAGCATGCACTTGTCATGGTTTAGCATCCCTCATTTACATCAAAAGCCCTAGTGCTCGATGCATCACCCCTAATAGCCTCTCTTAAGATAATAACACCTTCCTAAGTAAAACTTAACGCATCATGCATGATTTGTGTCTTTTGTCTTTCTTCATTATTCTATCGATTCTTATTGGAGTTAATTGGATCTTATTTGGTTCTTCTCGATCTTTATTTTCTTTTGCGGTAGTTTGTTTATACGGTATATTTCCTTACGCTAGCTTACGTGAGACTCGAGGAAGAGCCAAAAGAATTCCAGGAAGATCCAGAAGATTCAAGCTTCAAGGACGAGCCGAAGGATCCAAGTCCAAGGACGAGTCAGAAGATACAAGCTTTTAGGAAGGATCCGAGGACCCGGATTACGAGGACGTGAAGAAGACGACTTTAGTGAAGGCAAGCTCTACATCTCCTTGATCATGATTGAACCTACTGTTTTCGCAATGCACCTATAGAGCCTACTCTAGTATTATGCATCACTTGTTATTTTACTGCTTGTGTAGCTATGGACCTACTTGCTTATTGATATTGATGTCTGTTACTTAGGTGTTAATATCTGAATCCTTGTTTACCCTTTGTTTACCTGTCACCTTGATAGCCCTAGGATAGTTCCATCATCTCTATGATGGCACTTTTACCTTGCTACTAGAATGCTTAGGACCCCCTGCAATGTATCTACATGCTACACTTAACACATATATATGTTTTACAACTATGTTAAATGAGTTTGGTGGTGTGTGTGATATATATTGGGACTGGGAGTAGCACAACTGTGTTAGGTGATGTTGTTGATGGTGACGGTGATGGTGGGATGGGTTGGATTGCGGGCAAGGCCACTAGTGGATTGTTGATGGTGTGATAGGCCCCTAGTGTGGGATTTGGTGCTTGCCTGGCCATATAAGGACAGGTTCTGATGCCCGTTAACATAATGATTCTCGTATAACCACGGAACCCCTATGGGAAGGACCTACCCTATCTTCTTGGTACTCTTGCAAATGCCATCTGGAGGCTAGTCGAGGCAACGAAACCTCAGGAAAAGAACATAGGAAACGTACCTATGATCCGGCTCGCGGAACCCGCTTTAGGTTACGGGAGTGCCGCCCGTCCTGGTATGTGTTACAGGATCCTGATATTTGTTACAGGAGCACGACGTACCTTGTGTACAGTGCCAGATGTGATCTTCGTGTCGCAAGCCCCTGAGTGTGATTTCGTGGTGGAATTGTGAGACTACTAGGAGGGGATGGACTAGGCGTTACGTATCCTCTAGCTAAGGGTGCGTGGCCCGTGGGAAAAGATGTACAACCTCTGCAGAGTGTAAAATTCATCCGGATGGACGTTGTCACGGCATATGACACATTATTGTTACGCACGTATGGATTAGCCACCTCTCTCTTTCCTTGGCGTGTGAGTGGGTTGTAGTCAGCCCGTGTTTTGGAAGTGATGACAAGTGTGCCGGGTCGGTACGACCCCTGAGGTCAGAAGGCCCAACTTAAAATTTGGGAACTGGCGGGAAGGCTCCATACTCCCCCAGGGCCAACCAACTAAAATATTGACAAGCAATTCCCTGTTTTATCTATGAATCCTTGTCTTGCTTTAGTGAACCCTGCATAAAGCTTGCTTTGCTGCAAATAAACCATATAGCTTCCTCCTTGCTAAGACCAAGTATGCATGTATATATACCCTTGTGTAGTGTAGGGCTTGCTGAGTACCTTATGTACTCACGCGTTTGCGATTGTTGGTTTAGTAGGAGAAGACTTCGTAGAAGACGACGACGTTTGGGTTTTCGGTTCTGCCTCTCAAGTGTGCTTGTGGCTTTGGGCCAAGGTTTCCGCTGTCTGCTTCACCGTTAGCTGGTTGGTTGGACTTGGATATTTCCTTGTCATACCGCCACTAAGGGTCCTATATATCAGGTATTATGCTTATTTACCAATTCAAAGTATGCTTTTGATTATCATATCTGTGTTCTTTTGCGTATCAGCTACTGATCTAGGGACTGATACATGATGCACAACATATTCCAGAAATGGGGTATGACAGCTAAACAACAATAACACTGAGCATGAAGGCATCTTTGAGGGGTTGCAACCAAATTGCAACTTGAGGGAACTGCATGTTACTAGATACATGGGAACCAAATTCCCTACTTGGTTAACCAGAGAGTACACTACTTACCAAACATTCAAACCATAGATTTGATATCCTGCAATTACTGGAAGAGACTTCCACCTTTTGGGAGCCTACCTTTCCTGAGAATGTTAAAGATAAAAAATTTCGAAGCAATTGAAAAGATTGATACGGGCTTCTACGGTGATGCTGCAGTGGCATTCCCATCATTGGAAGAACTTATGTTTAAAAACATGGAGCGATGGAAAGAGTGGTCATGTGTTGAATCTAACCGATGCATGTTTCCTAGCCTACGTAAAATCTGCATTAAGCGCTGCAAAGAACTGAAGGGGCCCTTACCATTACCGTTGCCATCAAAAGGGATCAATATCTCAGTTTCTGACTGGCTTTCTGCTAATATAACCAGCACTAGCTCTTTAAAGTCAGCTACTGATTTAAAGAAATCCTCCAGTACTCAACTATTTTTGGACCGTTATGGGCTTCTCTTTGGCTGCCTTTCATCTAGCAGCCTAGCCACTGTTCAGGTGCTTGACCTCTCATCTCGTCACCTAGTATCATTTAACAATGAGCAGGAGGAATGGCTAAAGAAACTACCATCAGTAAAGGAAATTCACTTCATTGACTGTCCAAATTTGACATCACTACCCATGAACTTGATTTATCTCACAACTCTTCAGTCTTTACACATAGAGAAGTGTCCAAAACTTGGGTCATTTCCGGAGATGGGCTTACCACTTTCGCTGAAGGAACTCAGAGTCATCAAGTGCCACAATAATCTTGCTGCCCGCTGTTCCCAGATCAGCATAAGTGACATCATCATAGTACCTCAAGACATGAAGAGTGAATCCAAGCTGAGCAATGCCAGAAAAAGGAAATCACCATCATTATAACAGAATATCTGTAAGTTAGCAAACTGTTCTTATTTTGCCTAATGTTGATGGAAAGAAACATGCATCCATAAATAAATCTAGTTTAATATATCTAGGCGGAAAAATTCAAATAAAAAGTAAAATAAAGACTCCAGATTAGTCCATATACACAAATAATTAACAATTCAATCGCTTCAGTAATGCCTCTAAAAGTATGGATCTAAGTCAGATAACAATTTTGTTTCCTTAATCAAGCATTCTGATTTGTGGATCTGTTACTATACCTCGTTGCATTTTGGTGAGAATATGCATTAATTGTAGTACCATTAGTTGTTCATGCAAAATGGAAACAAATAAAATAAAAACACATACTGAAATTAAGAGTTAAATTATGAAAGAAAATGCTACGATTACCCAAGCATTAATAATGGCTCATTTTCTTTTGATTCAAGGAAAAATATATATGTTATATTACAGCAATCACCTACACTATATTTGCACCAGACTTTTATTCTATTAGAATAAACCCCTTCTTCATGGTCTTCCGAGATACATGTGCCTTGCTTACCTCATGAAATAAATATTCATTGCTCCTGTCATTCAATTTTGTCTTCAACCCTTTGTGACACCCAGATTTTCAAATAATTTAAATAAATTCAAATATAATACAGATCCATTTTTCTTTAACTAAAATTTTTCTAAGTTCAATATGCATCATCTCGTGTGTTTGCATTTGTGTGAAAAATGAATTTCAAACGATTTGCCCGAGCGGCATGGCCGTCTTTCCGGGCACGACCCCATGGAAGGGTGCGCCCGAAGGTCGGATGCGAGAGCGACTGACTCCCATAGCGTCGAGGGTCTCTGCATACAAAATATTTAAGCCACTACCACCATCCATCAATACCTTGGATAGGCGCTTGTTGGAGACGATGGGGTCGACGACGAGTGGGTACCGCCCCGGACGCGGCACGTGCTCGGGGTGGTCGCCGCGGTCGTAGGTGATGGCCGCCTCGGACCACTTGAGGAAGGCCGGAGTCGCCGGCTCGGCGGCGTACACCTCCCGGCGCTCCAGCTTCTGGCGTCGCTTGGAGGAGCTGGCTCCTTCGCCTCCGAAGATCATGAGGCAGCCGGTGGTTTTCGGAAACCCACCGTCCGCCTCCTTGTCGTCCTTCCCGTCATCCCCGGGGTCGGACCTCTTTGCCTTCGCGCCCAGGAACTTCAGCATGAGCCCGCAATCCTTGAGGGCGTGCTTGACGGGATAGGCGTGGTTGGGGCACGGCGCTTCCAGCATCTTTTCGAAATGCTGGTTCTTGCCGTCGTTGTCGACGGCCGGCTTCTTCTGCTTACGCTCGACGGCCGCGACGAGTGCGTCGTTGCGGCGTTGCTGATCGCCGCCCTTCTTCTTCTTCTGCTTTTGCTTCTTGTCGTGCGGGGCAGACGGACCCGCACCGGAACTCTCGTTCCGCTTTGCCTTGCCTTTAGTCCGGTGAAGGAGGGCATCGACCGCATCCTCACCGGAGGCGTAGCTGGTGGCCACGTCGAGCAGCTCCTTGATGGAGCGCGGGCTCTTGCGGCCGAGCTCATGAACGAGCCCTTCGTTGCTGGTGCCCGCTATGAACGCGGAGATCACCTCGGCGTCAGCGAGATTGGGCAACGCGTTGCATTGCCTGGAGAATCGCTTGATGTAGTCCCTCAGGGACTCGTCGGCGCCCTGCCGGCAATTCCGAAGGTCCCACGGGTTCCCCGGGCGCGCGTACGTGCCCTGGAAGTTGCCGATGAACACCTCCTGGAGGTCTACCCAATCCTGGATTGAGCCCTCCGGGAGATGCTCGAGCCACGTCCTGGCCGAGTCGGCCAAGAAGAGGGGGAGGTTGCGGATGATGAACCGCTCGTCGGTGGCACCGCCGGCTTGGCACGCCAGGCGGTAGTCCTCCAGCCACAACGCGGGATTCGTCTCCCCGTTGTACTTCGTGATATTGCTGGGCGGCCGAAACCGCTGGGGGACGGGAGCCCGCAAGATGGCGCGGCCAAAAGCCCGTGGGCCAGCCGGGACCGGAGCCCGAGGCTTGTCTTCCTCCGGGTCAAATCTCCCGCCACGCCGCGGAGCGTAGACAAAGTCCTCGGTTTCGCACCGTGGACCTCGCCCTTGCTCGCGGCGCCTTGCCCGCAGAATGTCGCGGGCGTCGCGGATCCTGCCGATCCGCTGATGGACCGGCGGCGCGTCCCCAGTCCCACTTTGCTCGGGGGTTTGGTGGACGGAACTTTCGGGTTGTGGCCGTGGCTTGCTTGGCGTGCGGTAGGAAACGCTGGATTCCCACCGCCGTGCAGCGGAGCTTTGCTCGCGCTCGGCCTGCTGCACCGCTGCCAAGTCCAGGAGGTCCTTGAGCTCCCCCTGGATTCTTCGCTGGTCCTCGTCGGACGGTTGCGGGAGCGCGCGCAAAAGTGTCGCAGCCGCGGCGACATTTTGGCTGGGCCTGGTGTATCTGGGCACGAGGTTGCCCGCCTCGGCCAGAATCCGCTGCCGGGCTTCGCGCCCATGGGCACGCACGCGCTCGCGCAGGGCCTGGCGCTGCGCCACCTCGTGTTCGAGCCGCTCGCGCTCCTCCTTGAGCCGCCGCGCGGCTTCTGCGAGCTCGTGTTGGCGTTGGAGCAGACGCTCCAGGTCATCGCCCTCCCGGAGGTCGGCGCTCGCCGGAGGGGTTCCTTGCTGCGCCTGTGTCACAAGCAGGGGCGCGGCTTCTGCGGCCGCTCCGGCGTCCGCCGTCGTCGCGACCGCTGCAGGGTCTGGCTGTGCCGCCACGTCGTGAACGTTGCGGCGGCTGCCTCCACCAGCTTCCACCACCATGCACTCGCGCGATGGATGGTGACTGCCGGCGTCGGAGTCGTAGTCGAGGAGGTCATCCTCGTCGCTGTCGTAGTCGTACTCCGCCATACCCACGAGCTCCGCGCTCGCGGACATGGCGGGGGTGAGGGCCCTTTGTGGGGGTGCCGGCGGTTCGACGCGCAAAAGCCCCCCTTCCTGGACCACGATGAACTCCAGGCTTCCGAAGTACACGAGAGCGCCCGGAGACCAATCGATGTCGTGGCTCGCCATCAACTGAAGACGTCAAACGCGCTGAGGTCCCCTTCCTGGCGCGCCAACTGTCGGTGTTAAGAAACCGGCCGACAAGTAAATTTGTAACTACGGCGCCTAACAATCTTCTATGATGGCGAGGGTTTTGCGAGAGAGGCAAGGTTTATACTGGTTCAGGCAATCGATGCCCTACGTCCAGTTCGTGGGTGGTTCGTGTTTCGACTTGCAGAGGGGAGCTACAAGTGTTGACGAGGGAGGAGAAAGACTCCAAGCCTCTTCGTGTGTATCTCTATGTCTGTGTCCCCCCGAACTTCGATCCCCCAGCTCTCCCTTTATAGTCAAGGAGTGAGCCGGTTTACAAATGGGAACGGGGCTTTCGAGTTGTGGGCTAGCGCGGCTACACGCCGCACTAGTCCGAACCCTAGCTGCCACTGTGGCCCTAGTCAGGCGGCGTCCTGTCAGCCCGGTCGCCGGGCAGGTGGTCGAGATGTCAACCCAGACTGTCGCGGCCGTCTTGTCGCCGGTCCGGTCTTCGTCCCTGTTCAGGGTGATGATGATGTCGTAGCCATCCCGCTGCTGTACTCGAGGTGTCAGGCGGCGCCGCGAGATGGGACGGGTGCCACTGTGCAGGCCAGATCGCGTGCCTGCAAGTATATGAGTTGCTGGGTAGAGTTAAGGCTCCCCAGCTACTCGTCGTAAATGCCTGTCCTCCTTGTCAGAGGAAAATCTTCTCGACGAAGTCTCCCAACTCGGGGTCAGGGGAAGCGTGGCTTGTGGGCCCGCCCGACTGGGAGTCGGGCGAGGCGGAGTTCGGGGCCCCACCCGACTCGGGGTCGGGCGGGGCGGAAGTCGTGGGCCCGCCCGATTGGGGGTCGGGCGAGGCGGAGTTCGTGGACCCCACCCGACTCGGGGTCGGGCGGGGCGGAAGTCGTGGGCCCGCCCGACTGGGGGTCGGGCGAGGCGGAGTTCGTGGACCCCACCCGACTCGGGGTCGGGCGGGGCGGAAGTCGTGGGCCCGCCCGATTGGGGGTCGGGCGAGGCGGAGTTCGTGGACCCCACCCGACTCGGGGTCGGGCGGGGCGGAAGTCGTGGGCCCGCCCGACTGGGGGTCGGGCGAGGCGGAGTTCGTGGACCCCACCCGACTCGGGGTCGGGCGGGGCGGAAGTCGTGGGCCCGCCCGATTGGGGGTCGGGCGAGGCGGAACTTGTATGTGCCCTCGGGGTCGGCCGTGGGCCCCTCGAGCGCTCTGTTGTCGTGTACCTGTTCCTGTGGGCCCTACACAACTAAGCTGAGACGGTTAGCAGGATTAAGTATCCTAGATCAGGATACCCTGATTTGGGTATCCGTCACAAGTGCACATGTTAAATTATTCAAAAGTTTAGTGCACCTATTTAGGGGGAGACTCACTCTATGTCTTAAGTTAAACGAGACTAACCTTGTTATCTAAGTTGTTTCATGAAAATTGTCTCGCATATGGAGAATGGGTTTATAAAGTGAATGCACCTCATCATGGGATATGAAACTCATGCTAAACTCCAATATCCCAGGTTCCTTGTTCAATTTCTAAAGTATGAGAATTCTGCAAAAACCGGAGATTCCGGTTTGGCAAACCGGAAGTTCCGGTTTGGGCAGTTTTCATATAACTACATTTATTTGAGTTCTCTTTGTTATTTCTCCATCTAATTGATCACTATGTGTGATAATTAAGTCGGTGCTACTAATGCTAATTTATGCCATTGAAAGTGCATTATATTCTCTTATGAAAAATCTAGCATCGGATTTGTTGAAAAATAAGCACACGACGCAAGATTGATATATTCACCCTCATTGATGTGTGTTTGGTTTTTCGACATGAAGGTACACTCCACTTACCCTAGCATTAATTCTTTCCATCATATAGAACTCATGTGCTAGGATGTGCCTTGGTATGTGGATGACTCAAGTCAACATATACTCTTTGCGAGTTAGGATAGATTTTTGAAAATCCTTATCATGCTTTGTGTGTGTTTTCGAAAATTATTGGTTCTTGATCTTTGTGATCATGTCAAGCTGATTGTGGTTATAGTTCACTTTGGTTGATTGTTGGCTAACCACAATTAGTGAGATTGTCCCTCTCAAGATCTTAATCCTTTGATATCAAATCTTGATCAAGACCCCTCACAAGTCAGCAAAATTCCTTGAATATCTCTCAAAACAGCAAGAAAAGACAGTGGTCGGATTGTCTGGCATTAGGTCGGACTATCCGGTAAAAATCTTGGAATGTCAGCGATCAACATCAGAGACTCCCCACCGGATATTCCGGTAGGATACCGGATACTCCGAGCTACAGTGATGTGAAGAAATTCAAATTCTGAGTTTTTCTGTCTAAATCAGAAAAACCGGAAGTTCCGGTTTGGCAAACCGGAAGTTCCGGTTTTGTCGGGTTTATCCCTACCCGAACAGAAAACTTACCCTTTCGTTCCCACATTCACTTCTTTCGGTTCTTCCTCACCGTGGGCGACTCCCCTCCTCTCTCCTTTGGCGATTTCATCTTCCATCCGTGGATTCCTTCGGTTTTTGGGTGGATTGTGTATCCCCAAGACCGGAGACTCCGATTCCACCTCCGGATTTGAAGTTTCCCTCTCCAAAGGTACCCATGATCTCCTTTTTCGATCTTCTTGGTCCTTGGGTAGATTTGAAATTCCTTCCTAGCATTGCTTCCTAGGATGCCATAGTTCATATACCTGCAATATCTCTGTGATTGGTGGGTTGAATCGATCGGATTCAAGAACTAGGTTTTCCCAGTGAAAACCGGAAGTTCCGGTTTGGCAAACCTGAAGTTCCGGTTTTGACTGGGGAAGTCTATTTCACGAATTTTGGTTGATTTATATTATGGCTAGGAAATCTAGTGCTATCTTGTTATCTACTCATGCCTTGAAACATCCTTAGTTGTTTTAGATGACTAGATGGACATAGGTTTTCCCTGAGAAAACCGGATGTTCCGGTTTGGCAAACTGGAAGTTCCGGTTTCCTCAGTGAAAACCTGAGTGCATGTTTTCATCTAAATTTGCTATCAAATCATCTCAATTCCTGTTCTGGCTGTTTCCTAAAATCCTTCATGCATATTTGTTATATCAGGGGCAGCATGGCTGATGATGGAAGGGAAATGAGAAAGAAAGCAAGGCATGATGATTCGACCCCGCGTGTTGGTCGAAAGCAAACAGCGGCTCGCACCAAGAATCTGCCTAGGGGTACTATGGAAATTGCAGATGTTGTGGAAGAGGAGGTTGAGGAGTCCTCCAGTGATGATATGGAGGAAGATGAGTATATTCCTTCTCCACAGCATCAAGCCAGCGGTCATTCAAAAGGAAAATCAGCAGCTGGTATTGGCAGTGGTAGTGGGACAGCTGGTGAAATTAACAGTGAGTCCAGTGAGGAGGATGAGGAAGATGAAGAGGAAGAAATTTTTGATGTGGAGGAGCCTGTTCCAGTGGGAAATCCAAATTATGGGGCTGCAAAATTTCATACTCCAGCTAATCCTCATTGGAGAGCAAAAGTGAGCTATAAACGAAAATCTGAAGCTGTAAGAGAGATGAGGGCAGTTGATCCTAGGCAACTCCAGAAGGAAGCCTCTGACTACAGATTTCACACATATTTTCAGCAGGATTTCTATGAGTCAGTGATTGTGGCAAAGACAACTCCTGTGGCTATCTCTCAGTGGATTGATTGGCAGTATTTGGCAAGCAAAAATGACCCAATCATTAATGCAGTGATTGCTGCATGCAAAGCTAAAAAGGTCTATGATGTTATGAGCATTCAGAAGGATTGGAACAATGAGATCATTGCGCAGTTCTTTGCTACTTTGTATGTTGAGGAGCATGATAGAGTCAGTAAATTCCATTGGATGACAGAGGGTCGTTGGTTTGAAGTGAGCTATGCACAGTTTGCCAGAATTCTTGGTTTTGGAAGATATGATGCCAACCGTCCCCGCCTTCACTCACAGGCTATTCTGAGCACAAGCAGAATGGGTTTCATGTATCCAAGAAGCATGCAGGGCAGCAAGGGTCACTCTACGGGTTTGCTCCCTTTCTATGGATATTTGAACCGGTTGTTTAGGAAGACTCTCACTCCTAGAGAGGGTGATGCTACAGCTATTCCTTCCTACAACAAGAACATTCTTGCAGCTATGTCTGATACTCCTCTCCATGGCACACCATTCTCAGTGTTTGATTTCATATGGGAGGAAATCAAGGTTATTGCAAACAGTCCTCTCAAGAGTTGTGGCTATGCACCATACATTATGCTTATGATTGAGAAGGTCACCGGTGGCACTTTTGAGTGTGAGATGAAGCATTTGTATCTAAAGGTGAAAACAAATCTGAAAATGCCGGTTGAGGACAGCGGGGCAGCAGCTCAAACTCATGAACCATCATCCTCCCAAGGTCCTAGCAGCAGCAGGACGCATAGGGGCAGCGGATCTTCCTCTCCAATCAAGAAGTTCTTCAATATTCTTCTTGGCATGTGTCGGTCTCAATATGATACGGATGTGAAAGCACACAATGAGAGGAAAGAAAGAAGGAAGCTCACAAATACAGTGAAGCAAATAGCTCAAAAAGATCATCCCGATATTGTTTGCTCTCCTATTAGAAATGATGATAGTCCACCTATGGAAAGCTTTGAGGAAAGGATTAGTGGCTATCAACAACAAAATCTCAGTTCTCAGATTTTTGGTGACCAAAGCTTCAATGAGTATGGATTTGGTTTCTTTGGTGAGCAGCCGCAGCAGCAGCCCCCTCCCTTCTCCCCTCCAAGACATGAAGATGAAGGAGAAGAAAATGATGGAGATGGTGAAGACGACGAATGAGCCTTCTTGCAAGTTTCTCTACTCCTTTTTGGTGCTGGATGACAAAGGGGGAGAGAAATATTAAAGCTTCAAGTCGACGCCGTCAAGTTTTAGAGCCTTTTCGGTCTTGGTCTGTTCTGTCCAGTAAAACCGGAAGTTCCGGTTTGGCAAACCGGAAGTTCCGGTTTGGCTGGGCAGAACACTATCTATCCTTGTATCGTTTTTATCGCTTTGTGGACTTGAGAACAATTGTAATGTGTGAACTATGTGTGATGAACCTTGTAATAAGTTTCTAAGGATCTCTTTATGCTAGTGTGTGATGCATTGTTGAAATGGTGAATTGTTTTCTTTTTCTGTCTCTGTGCAGCCTGAAAAACCGGAAGTTCCGGTTTGGCAAACCGGAAGTTCCGGTTTTGGCCAGACAGCACAGATGCATTTCTGTTTATTATGTTGTGTGATTATCTTGTCATATGCATCACGTATTATTTGTTCACACACACTTGTTGCACCCCACAAATGCATACATGTAGGAAAAGCTCTCATGTTTTCCATTCTATATGTGCAAATGGCATTTGAGGCCAATTTCTTGAATTTCACTCAAATATGCACATATTAAGGGGGAGCTTGTTCTACATGTTTGCATTCAAAATATTCTTTGAATATCATTTGTAAGCTTTAATCAAGATTGTCATCAATCACCAAAAAGGGGGAGATTGAAAGTGCATGTAGCACCCCTAGTGGGTTTTGGTGTATTGTATGACAACATGATTAAAGGTCTAATATTCTTTGTGAGTATATGGACAGGTTGCAAGCAATATATGTACAATGTCTCTCATGAATACACTCTTTGATGTACAATTGTTTGAAGCAAATAAAAGACCATGTGAGCAATATATGATGAAAAGAAATGAATTATTTCAAATACAAGATTCTATATCTAGTGGCTTTCTCATGGTCAAGATGAAGGATGATCAAGTGCTAAATGTCAATAATGATTGTATATTTGGAAGCAACTTGATCAATCAACAAATCAATCATCAACACAAAATTGGATGCTTAAGGATGATGCAAAGCAATGTATGGCTTAAATAGCAAGAAGGTGAAGGGTTGACATGACTTGGTCGCGATGAACCATAGTTAGGAGAAGGGCAAGCAGGAGTCTTGGCGCCGAGGCACCTAATGTATGGTGAAGGACAAGTGGAGTTGATTTCGATGGACCGTTCAAGCTATATGGAGTATATATTGCTAAGTATCAATTATTGTTGAATCACAAGCTCAAGATAGTGATGCTCAAGAGAAGCTCATGTGGCTGCCCTCATAAAGCAAAGTTGAAGAGAAGTGGCAATATCAAGTTTCTTATATGCTCAAGTTGTAAAAGTTGTTTTTATATTTGATCTTGAGTATAGGTATGCCGCTCTATCAAGAGGGATGCTACATGGATAGCTAGCAAGTCTCAGTGCTCAAGAAAAACCTAAGTGAGAAGAGTGAAACACTATAGCCAACAATTTGCACTTAGTTTGTGAGCCTGGCAAAACCGGAAGTTCCGGTTTGCCAAACCGGAAGTTCCGGTTTTAGCAGATTTGAATCCTAACGGCTAGTTCTGGGAAACCGGAAGTTCCGGTTTGTGAAACCGGAAGTTCCGGTTTGTACTGGCTAGTTTCCAACGGCTAGTTTCGGGGGAATGAGTATAAATACCCCACCACACCCTCTCTTTGAGGGTGCTGACCACATCCACGAATATATCCAGAGCCAAGGTGTCCTAGAGCTCTCCCCAACCTCTCTTTGTGAGATTTGTGAGATTATAGCTAAATCCTTTGGATTGGGTTGAGAGAATTTGATTTAGAGAGCACAAGAGAGCATCTCATACTTGAGCATTTGAGCACTTCGCCTTGAATCCGTGAAGCATTTGTTACTCTTGGAGGTGAAGCCTCCTAGACGGCTAGGTGTCGTCCCTAGAGCTCCCAAGCTTGTGGTGAGCCTTGGGAAAGTTTGTGCAAGGCCCGTTTCGCCTCCGCAAGGAAAGAAACAAATAGTGGAAAGGAGGAAAGTGGTTGAAAGAGACCCGGCTCTTGAGTAGAGCTTCCTCAACGGAGACGTAGGCAGCTTGGAGAGCAAGCTGCTGAACTTCGGGAAACAACTCCTTGCGTGCTTCACTCGGTTTGCATTTGCTTTACACGTTCTTATCATTTATATGCAAATCTTGATTGACTAGGTTGCTTGTGTAGTTGAGCTCTTATTCTCTGTGTATACTGTTGCTAGAGCTCTTTTACATATCCTAGTTGTTTACTTTCAACCTAGAGGGAACCGGGGATCGAAAGATCTGAACTTCTGTTTTTCTGTCCCGAGAAAACCGGAAGTTCCGGTTTGCCAAACCGGAAGTTCCGGTTTTGGCAGTTTCAGTTTCCGCTGCAGTTTTAATTGCTTAATTTCGTATATCGCCTATTCACCCCCCCCCCCCCTCTAGGCGACATCAAGGGACTTTCAACCTCGCCACCGGAAAATGTCTCGAAGAAATTCCAATGGTTTGTGAATATCCTGATGTGTTTCCAGAGGAATTACCGGGTTTGCCGCCCGACCGGGATGTGGATTTTCGGATTGATTTGCAGCCGGGAACCGCCCCGATATCCCGACAACCGTACAAGATGGCACCAAATGAGTTGGCGGAATTAAAGAAACAACTACATGATCTTTTGGACAAGGGTTTTATTCGCCCGAGTTCTTCACCCTGGGGCTGTTCCGCACTCTTTGTAAAGAAGAAAGACGAATCACTGCGGTTATGTGTGGATTACCGACCGCTGAATGCTGTCACCATCAAGAACAAGTATCCTCTCCCGAGGATTGACATTTTGTTTGATCAATTAGTTGGTGCCAAGGTCTTTTCAAAAATTGATCTTCGCTCTGGCTATCATCAAATTAAGATAAGGGTGGAGGATATACCAAAGACAGCCTTTTCTACGAGGTATGGGTTATATGAGTACCTTGTTATGTCTTTTGGACTAACAAAGTCTCCGGCCTATTTCATGTACTTGATGAACTCGGTGTTTATGCCGGAATTGGATAAGTTTGTGGTGGTATTCATTGATGACATCCTAATTTATTCCAAGTCAGAAGAAGAGCATGCTGAACATCTCCGTATTGTACTCCAGAGGCTCCGTGATCACAAGTTGTATGCAAAATTCAGCAAGTGTGAATTTTGGTTGAGAGAAGTACCTTTCTTGGGCCACATTGTTTCCGATGAAGGTATTTCAGTGGATCCAAGTAAAGTGCAAGAGGTGCTGAATTGGAAGGCTCCTACATGTATCAAGGACATCCGTAGTTTTCTCGGGCTTGCGGGATACTATCGGAGGTTCATCCCCAATTTTTCCAAAATTGCAAAGCCTATGACGGAGCTGCTGAAAAAGAGAATTAAATTTCAGTGGAGTAATGATTGTAAAAAAGCTTTTCAAACCCTCAAGAAGCTTTTAACCACCGCACCGGTGTTAGCTCAACCCGATGTCACTAAACCCTTCGATGTTTATTGTGACGCCTCCGGCACGGGTTTGGGTTGTGTCTTAATGCAAGAAGGCCGTGTCATTGCTTATGCATCCCGACAACTTCGGAGGCATGAACAAAATTATCCCACTCATGATCTAGAATTGGCTGCAGTTGTTCTTGCTCTGAAGATATGGAGACATTATTTGTTGAGAAATTTGGTCCACTTATACACCGATCACAAAAGTTTGAAGTATATTTTCACACAACAAGAGCTGAACATGAGGCAAAGAAGATGGCTTGAGTTGATCAAAGACTACGAGTTGGAAATCCATTACCACCCCGGAAAAGCCAATGTTGTTGCCGATGCTTTAAGTCGAAAGTCACATTGCAATAATCTTGTGGTTCAAAAATTGTATCGTACCGTATGTTGCGACCCTAGTGAACCAAGCCTCAGGATTCTCCCCCATGGTGCTTTGTATAATCTCGCTCTCATTCCCACCCTACGGGAGGAGATTATTGCTGCACAAAAGAGAGATAAAGGAATGGAACACATCCGGCGGAGACTAGAAAATGGTGACATCAAATGTTTCCGACAAGATGAGGATGGAGTGTTATGGTTCAATGACCGACTTGTCGTACCCAAGGACATGGGGCTGCGACAGAAAATTTTAGATGAAGCTCACTTGTCCAAATACTCCATTCATCCCGGTAGCAACAAAATGTATCAAGGTCTGAAAACCAAATTTTGGTGGACGCGCATGAAGCGAGAAGTGGCACATTATGTGGCTGAATGTGACACTTACCAGAGAATCAAGGCTGATCATTTGAAGAAGGCCGGTCAGCTGCAACCATTGAGTATTCTGTCATGGAAGTGGGAGGACATCAGTATGGATTTTATTGTTGGACTACCCCTCACTGCTCGAAGGCATGATTCTATATGGGTTATAGTGGACCGATTGACAAAGTCGGCCCATTTCATTCCGGTCAACACTAGATACTCTACCAAGGTATATGCCCAGTTATATATCTCGCGCATTTTGTGTTGGCATGGGGTGCCGAAGACAATTATATCCGACAGAGGACCTCATTTTGTTGCTCGTTTTTGGGAGCAATTACATGCACCATTGAAGACCAAGTTAATCCGAAGCTCCGCTTATCACCCCCAAACCGATGGACAAACTGAGAGGGTAAATCAAATACTTGAGGATATGCTAAGAGCATGTGTTTTATCCGAAGGTGGCAATTGGGATGATCACTTACCATTGGCAGAATTCGCATACAACAATAGCTATCAAGAGAGTATAAAAATGTCTCCATTTGAAGCTCTTTATGGTCGTTCGTGTCGGACTCCTTTGAACTGGTCGGAACCTGGAGAGAGGGTAAATTTTGGACCTGATTTGATTGCCGAGGCTGAAGAGAAAGTGCGGCTCATTCAAGCAAATTTAAAGCCGCAAAATCCCGTCAAGCTAGTTACGCCGATAAGAGACGCCGTCCTTTGGAATTTCGGCAAGGTGACCACGTGTATCTTCGTGTCTCACCCACAAAGGGCGTTCAGCGTTTCAGCGTCAAAGGAAAGCTCGCTCCCCGTTACATTGGCCCGTTCAAAGTTATTGAGAAATGTGGACCCGTCGCCTACCGATTGGAACTACCCGACAAATTATCTGGAGTTCACAATATTTTCCATGTATCTCAACTCAAGAAATGTTTGAAGCCCCCTATTGACGTGGTGCTCGAAGATGTTGAAGGACTACAGGATGATCTCACCTATTCCGAGCATCCCGTCAAGGTGATTGATCAAAAAGACCGCGTGACGCGCAACAAGACCATCACCTTTTATAAAGTTCAGTGGAGCAATCACTCGGACGAGGAAGCCACATGGTAACAAGAGGAATTTCTTAACTCCAAGTTTCCGGACTTTCTCGCTTCGCAATTGAGGTAACGCAAGCGAATCTTTTACAACCCCCCTCTTTTCCGCACTTATTGCAAATCTCGGGACGAGATTTTCTTAAGGGGGGAGGGCTGTAACATCCCACCCTAATCATGATCCAAATCTGCTGTTAGTGCACTTTGATCACCAATGTTAATAATCACATTGGAGAATTTAATTTTAAAAGCAAATCATTTGAAAATAGTCAAATATGAACTTGAGCTAGAACTTCAAAATTTTGTATACAAGTGGGCCCATTTGAAAATTTCCTTGGCATCCAGGGGCAAAAAGAGATTTTTGGAGAATTTTGTGGATGTTTTCTACAAAAGGAAATGGGCTCAAATAAATCAAAGATCATTTATCCAAAATCTGTCTTAATTGAATTTTAATTCAAAATCTAAATCGAATTAGGAAAAGTCGTAATAAGGAAATTTGTTCATCTCAGTGAAACCTTCCAGAACTGATGTTATCAGATTTTTTGGAGCACAATAAAGTTTGGTTTCAATCAATCCAAGTCAGCACATGCAAATTTATTTGAAAATTCGAAAATTTCACTGTAGCACCAGGTGTCGTCTCCGCCGCGCGCCTCTTTCTCTGCCCATTCCGCCGGAACTGTGGTCGGCGTCACCATGGCACAGCACCGGCGACGATTCAACGTCCCTTATCTCCTCCTCCTTCGGTCAAGTCATCGCCGCTCTCTCTCTTGTCTCTCCCAACCAGCCGCCATTGACGCCGCTTGGAGCTTGAGCTCGTGTGCCGCTGCTATTCGAGCTCACCCCACCCAAACCGACGCTACCCAAAGCTTCACCATGGGCTAGCGCCACTTGCTTGGGCCGTCAATTTCCCTGTGTCACGCAGCAGATCGAGACCGACTCCGTTTCTTCCCCATGGCCGGTGGCTAAGCATCTTCGACCTTGCCGCGAAATACTCCTTGCACGGTGAGTCCCCGGCCAATTGCTCGCGTGTCCATCTGCCACGCTCAAGTGCTCACTCATTTGGCTGGTTTCCGTTCTGTTTCCACAGCCTAATTCGTCGGAATCAAAGATTTCCTTGCCGCCAGTCTGCCGCTGTCCAAGCCTCCACGCCGTGCTCTGCTTTTGGCCTGTTACAGTAAAAAGCAGTAAGAAGCTAGTTAACTCTTGCACTTGCATCTTCAAATCTGCTAAAAACTTTCAAAAATCATACAGAAATAAATATAACTCCGAAAAATATGAAACAACATTGGTAGGAATCCTTATGACTAGATCTATCCAGTGTTGCAGCATAAACATCTGGAATCATCTTAGTTAATTTTCTAAAATTCCGAGAAGAGAAACTGAAAATCATTTTTATAAAAAGATCTATAAAGGAAAAAATTCTTATTTTTGGCACACATACTCCTTATGAGTTCCCTGAACTGCTCACCAAACAGTTTCTTGAAATTCACCATATTTTAGGAGTAATTTCAGTTTCAAGTTTCTAGAAAACTCCTTTTTATCATTTTATTCTTGCACTTTTTGGCATCAAATTTTGGATATGTTACGGTACCTAGGATTAGGTTGCTAAATAAAAATACAAACCTAATTTTAGATCTTCCAGAACCCTTTTTAAAGAATTTAGAAGAAAATCCCTTATTTGCACGTGAGAAATTTCATAAATTCAAATTAATTTGTGTAAATCACTTGGGACCAGAGTGCTAAAATCTGATAAATGGCCCTGCAAGCATGTTTCTTTGTGCATAATAAAATCATCATGTCATATTTGTCAAGGAAGTTCCATGAACCCTCTTTGACTTTGTGTATATCATTGCATTCATTTAGGAACCGACGCCGGACTCGAGGACTTGGAGCTCGTGACCGAGGAGGCCGGCGCTGACTTGAACGTGCTCGAGTGTGCTAACCACCAGCCCCAATGATGAGGACATCACTACTACCGTTACACCCACACCTCCACCAACACCGACAACACTATCGCCGGCTGGTCCTCTTACTCGCGCTCGAGCTCGCCAACTTAATTATCAAGTGAGTTCATTCCTAAGCTCATGTCGATCTTATTTAGACCATGGAGACACGTGCACTCTTGTTTTGCTTAGGAATGATGGAGAGGATAAGAAGGGGAGGGGATTCGCGCGTGCTGGATTCGGACTGCAGGACAGGGTCAACTTGTGAGGGACGCCACGGCTTCATCCGAACTCCGATTGGGGCGTTCTGGTACTTCATGGAAAGATTATCAAGTCTACTTTCAAACGGATCCAGACTCACATCCATATCTATTCGGAGTCATCAGAAATCGTCAATTTACTGGAGATACCTTTTTCTGTCCACGGTGCTGCGACACCCTGTTTTGGCCCAATGGGCTATGTATCAAGTTGAGTCCATTAAGGACGCGTATTAGGGTTGGAGCACGACCCCAGCACCCCTGTGGTCATCCTCCCACGTTCTTATACCCCTTGGCCGCCGCCAAGAACAGTTTGGGTTTTGATTAGTTGAAAGTTAGCCTTCGCTACTTCCTTGTAAGCGCGCGTGTTGACTAAACCGCCCGACTTCTTGTATTCGGAACCCCACCATAGTTGAATTCAGTTGTTTGAGACCTTCAATTTCATCTCGCATTCAGTGCTTGTTTACTTGTTCTTGCTAGTTCTTCGATTGCTTGCAGGACGAGTGCCCTCGTGGCCGGAGGTCGCGCTTCCACAAGATCGCGGCAACCATTGGAGGTGGTGTATCGGTTGCTAAGGCGCAGCGTCCTTGGACGATTGTAGTCGAGCCGTGAACGTCGTCTCCATCCCCAAATCGAGTTACCCTTCTCTCATCGAAAGATCGACACCCAAACCCTAGCGGGTTCATATCAGTTGGTAATCAGAGCAAGGTTGATCGGTGAGAGACTTTCTATTTTTTTTTCTTTCCGCTGTTTTCAATTTTCCTAGAGTCCAGAAAAGCCAAAAAAAATTAGTTGTTGAGTGTTCCGCAATCCCATAGACCCTTTGAGCCTTTTACTAGTACTGCTTAGTTAGGGCTTGTTGAGTCTTCGCTTGCATCGGTTGTGTCGAGTTGCTGGTTCTAGTTCTGGGTCTTAGAGTTTCGAGTTCTGGTCACATTTCAGTCACAACCGCGCATCTTATACTATCCTTGTTGGCCGAGGCTGAGTACCAGTTTGTTTCAGTTCTATTCTGAATTGTACTCGAAACCGAGTAGAATACAAGTTGTTGCTTGAGTCCGAATCATTTATTTCATAGCTGCACTCAAATTCATATTTGTGCGCTCGGCAAGCACTAGTTACTTCATATCTCTACTCGACTCATATCTGTACTCGACATACTACACTTTGTGCCTTCCACCAATTGATCGACTTGCCTCTGTTACAGATTTGAGATCGGCCATACTCTAGAGAGAGAGAGAGAGAGAGAGAGAGTGTGTGGTGAATTGCTCATTTGGTTTCTTTTGTTCATATATTCAGTTTTTGAGGTTGCCCAAAAAAAAAAGAAAAACAGAAAAAAAAAAGAAAACAGAAAAAGAAAGGAAAAAAGAAAGGGGCTGATCATATTGTTTCTTCTTGGTTTTCGACTGGTGCTTTGTGATTTCCTTTGTGTCTAGGCTCGCGTCTCTAGCACGGTCTAGGCTAGGACCAGCACAGTACCACCGTTGAACGATTACTCAACTCGCTTTTTCACTAACGTGGTGCTAGTATTTTCCTTGTGCTTTATTGTTCAGCCCACCTACAGCTCCACAAATATGACGACAACTTCTTAGGTGTTGTGCTGCAGCACCGATACACACCTTTCTAGGTGCTTGACTTGTTGGTTGCTGGCCCCTCCTGCTGCACGGTAAGAACTGGTAAGAGCTTGTATAACAAGTTGAGAGTGAGTGCCTTCCATTGGTTACATCCTAGTAGCGGTAGGAAATTGTTCTTCTTCACTTGTTTCTGTTTTGGCCTTGTTTTTCTTCCATGGCAGGTTCAGGGGACGAGGACGATGGGCAACAACACACTCCTCGCACCAAGGCTATCATATCATACTTTCAGAAGAAGGTGAAGGATTACACAACCATAACCCGTTTGTTTCATCTTGCTTGTAATGCTGAAAGGGAAGTGCAGGGACGGCGTGCTAGTACAAAAACTAATATTTCTGCAGCAAAGACTTCTCCATGGCAGCCACGTTCTACTACTACACCAACCGCTCGTGCCCCTGCGCCATCTTCATCACCAAGTAGGGCAGCAGCTTCTGCTCCTAGCGAGAAGCCGCGTGCTACTCCCGTTAATTCAGCGATGAAGAGTGCCTTGAACCCTGCTGCTAGCGCTTCATCGGTTGCATCTACGGGAAGAACAAGAGGTGTTCAGTGTCATCGCTGCAAGGGTTTTGGGCATGTCATGCGTGACTGTCCAAGCAAGCGTGTAATGGTCGTCAAAGATGATGGTGAGTACTCATCTGCTAGTGATTTTGATGATGATACACTTGCATTGCTTGCGGCTGACCATGCAGGTAGTGACGGACAGCCAGAGGAACATATAAGTGCACATGAGGCTGAGCACTATGAGAGCCTCATTGTGCAGCGTGTGCTCAGCGCACAAATGGAGAAGGCGGAGCAAAATCAGCGACACACCTTGTTCCAAACAAAGTGTGTAGTTAAAGAGCGTTCGTGCCGCATGATCATTGATGGAGGTAGCTGCAACAACCTGGCGAGCAGCGACATGGTGGAGAAGCTTGCACTTACTACTAAGCCACACCCACATCCATATTACATTCAATGGCTGAACAACAGTGGTAAGGCAAAGGTAACTAGACTTGTGCGAATTAATTTTGCTATTGGCTCCTATAAGGATGCTGTTGAATGTGATGTTGTGCCTATGCAAGCTTGCAATATTCTGCTAGGTAGACCTTGGCAATTTGATAGAGATTCTATGCATCATGGTAGATCAAATCAGTATTCCTTTTTATACCATGATAAGAAAATTGTTTTGCATCCTATGTCTCCTGAAGCTATTGTGCATGATGATCTTGCTAGAGCTAGAAAAGTTAAATCTCAGGAGCTTGCTGAAAGTGAGAACAATAAAAATGCTAAATCTGATCGTCATAAGAACAATGAGATATCCTTGAGAGAAAAATGCATGCTTGCTACCAAATCTGATATAAATGAATTGATTGCTTCCACTTCTGTTGCCTATGCTTTGGTCTGCAAAGATGCTTTGATTTCTCTTCATGATATGCAGCATTCTTTGCCTCCTGCTATTGCTAACATTTTGCAGGAGTTTGCTGATGTGTTTCCAAGTGAAATACCACCGGGGCTGCCACCACTTCGAGGGATTGAGCACCAGATTGATCTCATCCCTGGTGCTTCATTGCCCAACCGTGCGCCATACAGGACGAACCCGGAAGAAACGAAGGAGATTCAGCGTCAAGTGCAAGAACTACTCGACAAAGGATATGTGCGTGAGTCTCTTAGTCCTTGTGCTGTTCCGGTCATTCTAGTGCCTAAGAAAGATGGATCATGGCGTATGTGTGTGGATTGTAGAGCTATCAATAATATCACCATTCGCTATCGTCATCCCATTCCACGTTTAGATGATATGCTTGATGAACTAAGTGGCGCTGTTGTGTTTTCAAAGGTTGATTTGCGTAGTGGATATCACCAAATTCGCATGAAACTTGGAGATGAATGGAAAACTGCCTTTAAAACTAAGTTCGGGTTATATGAGTGGTTAGTCATGCCTTTTGGGTTAACTAATGCACCTAGCACTTTCATGAGATTAATGAATGAGGTTTTGCGTGCTTTCATTGGAAAATTTGTTGTTGTCTACTTTGATGATATCTTGATTTACAGCAAATCCATGGATGAACATCTTGATCATTTACGTGCTGTTTTTAATGCTTTACGTGATGCACGTTTATTTGGTAACCTTGAGAAGTGCACCTTTTGCACGGATCGAGTCTCTTTTCTTGGCTATGTTGTCACTCCGCAGGGAATTGAAGTTGATCAAGCCAAGGTGGAAGCTATTGATGGATGGCCTGTACCAAATACCATCACACAAGTGCGGAGCTTTTTAGGACTTGCTGGATTCTATCGCCGCTTTGTGAAGGATTACAGCACCATTGCTGCACCGTTGAATGAGCTTATGAAGAAGGGAGTGCCCTTTTGTTGGGGCACCAAAGAGGAAAACGCTTTCAGCATGTTAAAAGATAAGTTGACACATGCACCTCTTCTCCAACTTCCAGATTTTAATAAGGCTTTTGAGTTGGAATGTGATGCTAGTGGGATTGGATTGGGTGGTGTTTTGTTACAAGATGGAAAACCTGTTGCATATTTTAGTGACAAATTGAGTGGGCATGTTCTGAATTATTCTACTTATGATAAGGAATTATATGCTCTTGTGCGTTCTTTAGAAACTTGGCAGCATTATTTGTGGCCCAAAGAATTTGTCATACATTCTGATCATGAATCTTTGAAGCATATTCGTAGCCAAGGAAAATTGAATCGTAGACATGCTAAGTGGGTTGAATTCATTGAATCTTTTCCTTATGTTATCAAACACAAGAAAGGGAAGGAAAATGTTATTGCTGATGCTTTGTCTAGGAGATATACCTTGTTGACACAACTTGATCATAAGATCTTTGGTTTGGAAGCAATTAAAGAACAATATGTGCATGATGCTGATTTTAAAGATATCTTGCTGAATTGTAAAGATGGAAAAGCATGGAACAAATTCATTGTTAGTGATGGGTTTGTGTTTAGAGCCAACAAGCTATGCATTCCAGCTAGCTCTGTTCGCTTGTTGTTGTTACAGGAAGCGCATGGAGGTGGCTTGATGGGGCATTTTGGAGCAAAGAAGACGGAGGACATACTTGCTGGTCATTTCTTTTGGCCAAAGATGAGGAGAGACGTGGAGAGATTTGTTGCTCGCTGCACTACATGTCAAAAGGCTAAGTCACGGTTGAATCCACATGGTTTGTATATGCCTTTACCCGTTCCTAGCATTCCTTGGGAAGATATTTCTATGGATTTTGTATTGGGCTTGCCTAGGACTAGGAGGGGGCGTGATAGTGTTTTTGTGGTTGTGGATAGATTTTCTAAAATGGCACATTTCATACCTTGTCATAAAACTGATGATGCTACTCATATTGCTGATTTGTTCTTTCGGGAAATTGTTCGTTTGCATGGTGTGCCAAATACAATTGTTTCTGATCGTGATGCTAAGTTTCTTAGTCATTTTTGGAGAACTTTGTGGGGTAAATTGGGAACTAAGCTCTTGTTTTCTACCACTTGTCACCCCCAAACTAATGGTCAAACTGAAGTTGTGAATAGAACCTTGTCTACAATGTTAAGGGCTGTTTTAAAGAAGAATATTAAGATATGGGAAGAGTGTTTGCCTCATATTGAATTTGCTTATAATCGTTCGATGCATTCTACCACAAAGATGTGCCCTTTTGAGGTTGTTTATGGGCTGTTGCCTCGTGCTCCTATTGATTTGATGCCTTTACCTACTTCTGAAAAACTGAATTTTATATGCTAAGCAACGTGCTGAATTTATGTTGAAGTTACATGAAACAACAAAAGAAAATATTGAGCGCATGAATGCTAAGTATAAGCTTGCTGGTGATAAAGGTAGAAAGCAATTGATTTTTGAACCTGGAGATTTGGTTTGGTTGCATTTGAGAAAGGATAGGTTTCCTGAATTGAGAAAATCAAAATTGATGCCTAGAGCTGATGGACCATTTAAAGTGCTGCAACAAGTTAATGAGAATGCATATAAGCTTGATCTTCCTACAGAGTTTGGGGTTAGTCCCACATTTAACATTGCAGATTTGAAGCCATATTTGGGAGAAGAAGATGAGCTTGAGTCGAGGACGACTCAAATGCAAGAAGGGGAGGATGATGAGGACATCACTACTACCGTTACACCCACACCTCCACCAACACCGACAACACTATCGCCGGCTGGTCCTCTTACTCACGCTCGAGCTCGCCAACTTAATTATCAAGTGAGTTCATTCCTAAGCTCATGTCCATCTTATTTAGACCATGGAGACACGTGCACTCTTGTTTTGCTTAGGAATGATGGAGAGGATAAGAAGGGGAGGGGATTCGCGCGTGCTGGATTCGGACTGCAGGACAGGGTCAACTTGTGAGGGACACCACGGCTTCATCCGAACTCCGATTGGGGCGTTCTGGTACTTCATGGAAAGCTTATCAAGTCTACTTTCAAACGGATCCGGACTCACATCCATATCTATTCGGAGTCATTAGAAATCGTCAATTTACTGGAGATACCTTTTTCTGTCCACGGTGCTGCGACACCCTGTTTTGGCCCAATGGGCTATGTATCAAGTTGAGTCCATTAAGGACGCGTCTTAGGGTTGGAGCACGACCCCAGCACCCCTGTGGTCGTCCTCCCACGTTCTTATACCCCTTGGCCGCCGCCAAGAACAGTTTGGGTTTTGATTAGTTGAAAGTTAGCCTTCGCTACTTCCTTGTAAGCGCGCGTGTTGACTAAACCGCCCGACTTCTTGTATTCGGAACCCCACCATAGTTGAATTCAGTTGTTTGAGACCTTCAATTTCATCTCGCATTCAGTGCTTGTTTACTTGTTCTTGCTAGTTCTTCGATTGCTTGCAGGACGAGTGCCCTCGTGGCCGGAGGTCGCGCTTCCACAAGATCGCGGCAACCATTGGAGGTGGTGTATCGGTTGCTAAGGCGCAGCGTCCTTGGACGATTGTAGTCGAGCCGTGAACGTCGTCTCCATCCCCAAATCGAGTTACCCTTCTCTCATCGAAAGATCGACACCCAAACCCTAGCGGGTTCATATCAGTTGGTAATCAGAGCAAGGTTGATCGGTGAGAGACTTTCTATTTTTTTTCTTTCCGCTGTTTTCAATTTTCCTAGAGTCCAGAAAAGCCAAAAAAAATTAGTTGTTGAGTGTTCCGCAATCCCATAGACCCTTTGAGCCTTTTACTAGTACTGCTTAGTTAGGGCTTGTTGAGTCTTCGCTTGCATCGGTTGTGTCGAGTTGCTGGTTCTAGTTCTGGGTCTTAGAGTTTCGAGTTCTGGTCACATTTCAGTCACAACCGCGCATCTTATACTATCCTTGTTGGCCGAGGCTGAGTACCAGTTTGTTTCAGTTCTATTCTGAATTGTACTCGAAACCGAGTAGAATACAAGTTGTTGCTTGAGTCCGAATCATTTATTTCATAGCTGCACTCAAATTCATATTTGTGCGCTCGGCAAGCACTAGTTACTTCATATCTCTACTCGACTCATATCTGTACTCGACATACTACACTTTGTGCCTTCCACCAATTGATCGACTTGCCTCTGTTACAGATTTGAGATCGGCCATACTCTAGAGAGAGAGAGAGAGAGAGAGAGAGTGTGTGGTGAATTGCTCATTTGGTTTCTTTTGTTCATATATTCAGTTTTTGAGGTTGCCCAAAAAAAAAAGAAAAACAGAAAAAAAAAAGAAAACAGAAAAAGAAAGGAAAAAAGCTAATTGTGATATTGGAATTCATTATCATCCCGGAAAAGCTAATGTTGTTGCCGACGCCCTTAGTCGGAAACTCTACCGATTGAATCTTTTCCCGATGATCTATGTAATGATCTTGAGAAACTCAACCTTGGAGTTGTCCAAGAAGGTTTTCTTGCCACCTTAGAGTTGCAACCAACTTTGGAACATCAAATTAAGGCGGCACAACTAGAAGATGAAGAAATCACTCAAATCAAGGAAAATCTTTTATCAAGTGGTGATGAAAGATTTCATCTCAACTCCGATGGAATTCTATTGTGTGGACAGCGGTATTACATTCCTAAAAAATCAGAAACTTCGAGGTCATATCCTCCATGAAGCCCACAACTCTTTGTTATCTATCCATCCGGGAAGTACCAAGATGTATGAAGATTTACGACGGCAATTTTGGTGGCCCGGAATGAAGAGAGACATTATCACATATGTTGCAAATTGTGATATATGTCAGCGTGTCAAAGCGGATTATCAACTCCCTGCAGGACTACTTCACCCACTAAAAGTTCCCGAGTGGAAGTGGGAGGATATCGGAATGGATTTTATTAACGGTTTACCCCGGACACATAAAGGACATAATTCCATATGGGTTATTGTCGACCGATTGACCAAAGTAGCTCATTTCATTCCTATTAAGAGCACTTATGGCGGTGAGAAACTCATCCAACTCTATGTTAAGCATGTCATTCGCTTACATGGAATTCCAAAATCAATCACTTCGGATCGAGGATCTCAATTTGTTTCTCACTTTTGGCAACAATTGCACCAATGCCTTGGTACTCAACTTGACTATAGTACGGCCTTTCATCCTCAAACTAGTGGTCAAGTTGAGCGAGTAAATCAAATTCTTGAAGATATGCTCCAAGCTTGTGCCTTGACTTTTAAGGTAAATTGGAAGAAATGTTTACCATATGCCGAGTTTTCATATAACAATAGTTATCAACAAAGTCTCAGGATGTCTCCATTTGAAGCTCTCTATGGAAGAAAGTGTCGAACTCCTTTGTTTTGGTCCGAACTTGGAGAAAAGAAACATTTTACTCCGGCCGCCATACAAGAAGCTCAAGAAATTGTTGATAATGTGAGAGATTGATTGAAGGAAGCTCAAACCCGACAAAAGAGCTACGAAGATAAAAGAAGGCGTCAACTGAATTTTGAAGTTGGAGACCATGTCTATCTTAAAGTATCCCCAAGACGAGGTATACGACGATTTCGAGTTCGTGGGAAATTATCTCCTCGATATGTTGGACCTTTTCCCATTATTGAGAGAATTGGTGACCTTGCTTATCGAGTGGAACTTCCACCTCAACTTTTCGAAGTCCACAATGTTTTCCATGTCTCTCAACTCAAGAAGTGTCTTCGAGTGCCTACCGAAGAAATTCCTCTTGAAAGTCTTGATCTTCAACCCGATCTTTCATATCGGGAATATCCTATCAAGATTCTGGATGAAGGTGAACGCTGAACGAGGAATCAGCGAGTGAAGATGTATCGAGTTCAGTGGAGTAACCATTCCGAGAATGAAGCTACGTGGGAGCGAGAAGATCATCTCCGAACCGAGTTCCCGGATTTTATTCCTAGTCTTTTTGAATCTCGGGGACGAGATTCTTTTTAAGGAGGGTGGAACTGTAACACCCCGGAAATTAGAAGCCTAAATAATGTAGATAAACTCTAGATAAAGTTGAGCTAAGTTTGAATTTCGAATTTGAGTTCATTTGAATTTTTGAAATCATGCATGCATGGCATTCATTTGCATACAGGAATTTCCCCGATTTTTCGTAGGAAATTGGCTCGACCAAAAATTCCCAAAAATACACCATAGGTGCAGATCACAGTGTAATATTTTCTGTGAATTTTGCAGAGTTTTCGGTGACCATTTGAATAGGCAGAAAATTCGTGAACCGCTTAGCCTGTTTGAAAAATTCAAAAAACAGTAGCAGACTTAAATAGGCTCAGCCCAATTAGCCAAACCAGCAGACCAGCCTGCCACGGCCCACCTTGGCCCACGCCAGCCTGCGCCGGCCCGCACCTCCTTCTCCCTCCTCTGTTCACGCGCGGCGCGACGCACTGCGCCGCGATGCGCGCCGCCGACGTCGGAGACGGCGTTCCGCCTCGCCCCGTGCAGCCTGGCCCCCTGCAACCCCGCGCGCCCATACCTCGCCCTGTGCTCACGCTGACCTCGGAGCGACGAAAAATCATCGTCGCGCAGCTTCCATGCCACCCCGCCGCGCACTGCCATTCGCCGCCGCGGCACCGCCCCTCTGTTCTTCCCTGTTCTTGCACTGGCGCACGTCGCCGATGCTTGCCACGCATGCCACGTAGTCTCGCGCAGTTTCTCGTGCACACGCCTGCGATCCGTAGCTTCCCTTCCTCCTCCATTCCCCTTTCGCCACCAAGGCCACAGAGCGCGCCAGCGCGTCCCCACCGCGGAACCGCCTCTCCGAGGAACAAAACCACCAGCCGCGCCCACAATTCACTTCCTCCGCCCCACTCGGTCCTCTAGGACCAGTTTTGGCCAAAGATAAGCTCCACCTCGCCCCAATTTCATAAAATTCCCCAATTTCAGAAGATAAGCTCCACCTCGCCTCCATCGCCGGAAATTGGAAGCTTTCCAGTGAGCTTCTCGATCGTTTCTTGCTCTTGTGTGATCCTTATGCGTGTGCTAACCCTTTCCTCTTTACCATTTCCCAAGAGGTTGGGCGCAAGACTACCAGCACCGTCGTCGCCCCTGCTCTGCCGCCTCTGCTCGACAACCCGCCGTCTTCGGCCACCACCGCCCGCACTGCTTACTCGGTGAGCTTCTACATCAATGGTAGTTGCTAACTCTGCCCACCGTTAAGGTCGCCGCGTTCATTTTCGCGCAAGTCACCGTAGCTCTGCTGCCGTGCCACCTAGGTCACCCCTGCGCCGCCGCTACAGGACACCATCACCGGCGAGATGACTACCGGACTGTAGATCTTGAGCTTGCGCGTCGATTTAGGTATACCGTTAACGTTGCCGAGCCATAGTTCGCCGTCGGTGAACCGTTGAATCGCCATTTTCACTGTTCACACACGGTTTTGAATGATTTAAACGTTAAGCTGCCACTTGGCGTTGTCTGATTGGCCAGAAATTGATTAAATGTTTTTAACTCGAAATAGGTAGAAAAATTGTAGGAGAAAAATTAGGAAAAATAGCTGGAAAATTTCTTATGTTTTTAAGCTCCTTTTTATGTTAGAATATGATATATGTGCTTAGGAAAAATTCATAGTAGCAAATAGATTAGCTTTATGCTTTGTTTAGAAATAATTGATTAGGAAATTTGTATATAGGAAATAAATAAAATTAGGTTACTTTTGAAATTTTCAGCATTTACCTCTACTGTAGACACGTAATTGATCATAGGAAAATTTGAAAAGTAATAGTTGGTAAAGTTGTTTTATTTCCATAGAAAATCATAAGTTTCTTTATAAGAAATTAACTAATGTTTATTTAATAGATATGCACACAATCACTAGAAATAAAATATTTAGCTTTTCACTCTCACATCCATTGTTGGGATTGTTTTTATGGAAATAGAAATATTACACTTTATTTGTTTAAATAGTTATGCTTGTCAAATACACCATAAGTATTTTCTTTAGGAAATTAAGTGAATTAAAAGCTTGTCTAGGTGAATATGGCCTATTCAACTCTAGAGGTATGTTAGGCTGCACTAAATCAAATGTTAGCCTTGAAAACTAATTTAGAAAGAGTTTGATCATTTTGGACTAAACATGGCCAATTTTGATTTGTCTATGAATTTAACTTCGAACGCGCGTAGAATCGTCGTACGATCTCCGAATTGAATGATTCCAATTGCATAGTTCATCTAAATTCATGCTTCATGCATACATGCAAAAATATGCATCATTTTCAGTTGGATTTAATTCGGATTTTATTTGTATTTATTTGGATGTTATTCACTTTAACGTGTAGACGATCCGAACGACGATAAGTATGTAGAGGAGCAAGAATCTGAGGATCCGAACTACGAGGATCAAGAGTTTGAACAGGACCAGCAGCAAGGCAAGCACCTCCTTGATCATCTTGATCCCATGTTTGTGATGAAGTGATTTGCATAATGGTTAGAAATAAATTGTGCATTAATAGTTTCTCTAAAATTCTACCGGGAAAATATGACAAACCCTTTTCACTAGAAACCTTATGGCCATCTATATATCCCTACTTGTAGGATAATTTTTGGGCTGGAAATTGATAGGGAAAGTATTCTTTTAGGAATCACACTATATACTCTTATTAAAATGGTGACTTAGTAATTTCTCACTAAATGATATATATATATATATATATATATATATATATATATATATGTTTAAGCACATCCTAATCTATAAATTTCAGAATCACACCACTTAATGGATTTATGTATATGTTTTGATAAAATTATATGCTGATGGGTTATGTTATATGATTATGATGATATTTTGTTAATTGATGGAGACCCGTCACATCGCATAAGGGCCGGTACATTATAACTTGATTTGAGGAAATTCCCGTGCGACCATGGACGCTGGTATGGGACGGCCATGGCTAAGTAGTTAATTGAATGTTACCTTGCCTTCTAGAAGTAGAGAATGTGCGGATAATTCCCGTTTTGGTGGGGTTATTCGTCGGGGCTCCCATTGCTATACGCGTGGGATCAAAGCTTGCTTACACAATAAATTGTATCTTTTCCTGCCTAACTATCCATATATGAAGGAGGGGAAAATTGTACCTCTGGGGTGTTAGCGGTCAGGTTCAGAGGATTTTACTGCAATTTAGGGAAGGCAAGAATAACAAACGATTAGCGAAAACGTCATGTGTGATACCGATGTGCACATTTCGTGAGTGCACGGTGCTAGCTACACCATAGACGGTCACTCACAATCCATGGGTAAAGCGTACAAACTCTGCAGAGTCTTAATCCATTCGAATGGCCGTGCTTGCGGTCTCAAGCTCCTTAATGATAGAACTTTTGTTTAGCAAATGGTGGAATATGAATTTGATTATACTTTATTAATTGTTTAATTATTTAACTTGTTGCGAGACTTGATATCATTTTATGGAATATGTATGTGCTTATTCATTTATGCAATTCCTTACTTTAAGTTACCTTCATTTTAGTAACTTTCAATTAAATTTACTTTCGGTATTTACTTTTGAAACCTTATCATTTCCTTCCAGTTGAACCTTGCATTTAAATTTCTTTGTCATACACAAAAAGTCTTGCTGAGTACCAATGTACTCACCCTTGCTAAATATGTTGATCAGAGGAAGAAGAAGAATCGTATGAAAATCCGCCGGACATGGGTTTTTATGCTTCAAGTCTTGACGATACTCCCAACGGTTCGGTCTAGGTTCATCTAGGTTGTTCGCCTGTGGAGTCTTGGGCAATTACCACTAGATGCGCTGCGAGTTATTTTGGACTTATTTGTCTCTTCAAACTTTTATTTAGCCTGTCGGTTGGATGTATGTATAATTATGTTGTGATGTTTAAATGTGAGATGTAAAATAAATAAGGATTTTTGTTGTATGTGTATGTTGATATCAATTGCTTACGTGTGTGCTTGCGGTTGATTCTGGGACAAGCACGATGAAAACACATAGTTTCGGGTATTTAAATATCCGGGACACCGCAGATACCTTTCACAACAAGTTGCTATTGACATTGAACAACTGCGATAACATCTAGCTTCTTGCAAGGGATCTGGCTCCAGCTCCAGCATGTGCTCCTTGGAGGAGTTGTAACAAACAAGAAAAGATAGATCGGTTCAGAGGCCTGGTATTCTCTCAAATTCAAAAGCATTGTACAGTTCTCTCAATTTTTGGTTGTTTGTGCAACAACACAACTGATTTTTTCAGTTTTGGCAATGGATAACAAAGCCATCCTTTTGCATTGGTGCATGTCAAACCGAGCGAGACCATATTGAGATGAGAGAGATAAATCGAATTTGTGTTGTGTGATGTGGAAATTGAAATAAAAAAAACCACGAACTATGTTCATCACAAGTTAAAAGATTGAATCAATATGATAGGCACAGCTTAAACTCGTAAGTGCTTAGAACAAACTACGAACTATCAGTTCATACTTAATTTTTGATCATTTCATATGAAAAACACCAAACCCACCGAGGTCAAACAAACAAGGGACGTGCACAGCAGTCAAATACACAGGGGGCACCACAGACAATTGCAGCTATTCCATCCATTCTGGAAATCAGGGAGAATCTGTTTCACCAGCTAGAGTAGCTGGAGCTGGAGCCGTGCCAACTGATCCGTTATATTGAATACAAAATTTCAGTTAACCCACATAGAGCAATACCTCCAGCAGTGCTTGATTTGGTGTATCCACTCAAGTGACATAAAAGGAATCAGTAATATATGATCAGAAGAAACTTTCGAACTGCATTTTTCCTACCGATATGGACAGGGCAAAATGGATTCACTTTTGTTGACAGAGATTTAGAGGACATGTTTTGACCCATCATAAACTGTTTAACCACTAGCGTATTCAGATTAGCTTCTTTCATCCATACTGATATTTTATTCTACTTAGAGAACATGAACCAATGGCCTAGCACAAGATATTACTCCATTAATCATTTAATATGACTTCAGAACATTTCTTTTAGTTCAATAATTCCCTTCCCCAGTATGAATCACATCAGTATACGCGAACTCTATGGCAATCTGAAATATCTAAACCTAGTTCCCCACAGGAGCCCCAATTTCCCTGACTAGCGTTGGTGCACACCGCCTGTGAAAATGCAGGTCTAACAAAAATGAAGATAAATACGGAAAAAACAGTAAACATTTTGGAAGCTATGAGGCAACAGTCAGGAAAATTCAAGAAAGAAAAAAAAAGCCACTGCTGTGCTCCGCCGCTGAATGAACAAGCAATTTTCGTTGAATGGTGAAAGGGAGAAAAAAAAAAGGATCCGCGATGTGAAGCAGTTACCTACTTGAACGAGGATGGCGGGTTGTGGCTAGATTTAGTTGTGGCTAAAGAGGGTCCGAGCGTCTCCCTGATTTCCGCGGCCAGTCTCCCCCACTACGCTGGAGAAAGCTTAAGCAGGCCTGCGCCGGGTGTGCTATGACCGGAGCCAGCGGTCCGGCGGTGTATCCCAGAACGGGCCCAGCACTATCGAGGGGAGCACGGCCCAGTGGCATTCAAGTTCGTTTTTTCTCTGTTATCCTGGCAATGCCATTTTCATCCCGGTTTTTTTTTTTTTTTTGGTCAGCAATATGGCTTGAATCATTAGGAGTGGCAAAGCTAGAGCTGCAGCGACCCAAGCGACACTTCAAATGTGCACATGAAAATAAACTCAACATGCATGTCTGAGTTTTGGTGGTGCATCCAAGGTGAATAATCGAAGCTAAGGCTACCTCCAACGGTGGAGGAGACCCTTTACCAAAATTTGGTGTTCAACTACTCCATAGACAACACCAAAAACAGCAATCTCCAACAGAAGACTAAAACTTTTCTTCTTCCTCCTCCCGCCGCTGCCTCCCCGCGCATCGCCGCCGCGCCTCCACGAGCTCAGCCGCCGCCGTCGCGAGCTCTGCCGGTGCGCGCACTCGCGCGACGCCTGCGAGCCCTGCGAGCTCCGCCTCTGCCGCACTGCCGCCAGCGCCCGCGCGACGCCCCCCGCGGCCCGCGCCCGCGAGATCGGCCCCCGCTGCCGCGCCCCTGCCCTTGCCACTGCGGGTCCCACCTCCTGCCTGTGTCGGAAGCGAAGGGTCGTAGGGGTTCCGTGGTGTATTTGTGGGGAGCGAGCCCCCCACTCCAAAAATGCGTCTGTCGATTGGGTGCTCCGCTAGAGACAGTTTTCTCACCTTTCACCAACGATTTCCTATGTAAGTTCTAAAATGAACTATGTGTTGGAGATAGTCTTAGACTGAGTTTTGAGTTTCACTCTGGTGCCACGGCACTCCAGACGCCGTAAGTAGCTTCGCCCCTGGTCACCGGGGGATTCTGAGTCTAGAGTCAATCACCAGCTCCGCCACCAGGCCACATAACAGGATCATCGAAGCCTCGCCTTCTGTGATTTGAACTCATCGACGTGTTCCGCCGTCACGCGGTACACCACAGCATTGGAGCCGTCCCCGTACTTCGACGGGCGCCGCAACCAGGACGACGCCCCGGTACGCTCATTGTTTGGCAGCACCCTTACCGGCGGCCCGGCACATGAATTCTGCGTTTTCAGTTACTATGAGGCAAAACATCAACGGTAGGTAGTGATTGTCTGGCTAACCTCCAAAGGAAGACCCTGATGTTGGACGACACTTTGACATTCCACAGCATCGCCCATTCCGTCTTGGCTCTTGTGTCTGACCTCCCTGATATACTTTCGAAATAAGCAGTGTTTCTGTTTCGTTGCTTGTTCATGACCAGCATTTTGTAAGCAGATTTTACAGAGGAAATCCCACTTTTTTTTCTTGTAATGTCAGGCCCAAAAATTCTCTTGCCTACGAGTACATAAGGGTATGTTGACTATGACTTTCCTGTCCACCGCAATGAAAAATGCTTCCACTTTTCCTTGTCCCATATCACAGTCGACTAGTCAATTATCTCACTAACCGTTCGCAGAGAACTATAGAAAAGTAATACTTCTGGCTCTTGCTTTTCTGTCGTTATTGTGGTACCCATAACTATGTGCGGTGAGAACAGCTCATATATACTCTCTCATTTTGAATTGTTGTCGTCGCTAATTTTTCGAGTTATGTTTAACCGTTGGTCTTATTCAACATATTGCTCAATTACGCAAACTTATAAGTTATGTTTTATTTTTCTTTAGTGATAAAACAAATCATAACAAAATATATGATAGTTTTTTTAATTTGGCGAGATGGTTGTCATTTAATCTTTTACAAAATAAATAAATGCAATCGACAAAAGGATGATGCGCATGAGGTGCAACCGCAAGGATCTTGTATCGAGCTTTGTTGTGCCAAAAATATTTGTTGCATCTGAGAATATTTTTTACTAGTAAAATTGCATTTGTGATGACTTTTGTCTCAACCAATAGGGACCCAACATTAGTGTCAAAAGAAATTTTTAGTGATAACAAGTTTTTGCGTCATTTCTGTTAGCATCCGTATTATGTGGCAATTCATTTGGCCAAAACTTTGTTTTCTGGTGACAACCCAATGCAAAAATATGAAGCCGCATGAATATAATATTCAGAGACAAGAGACTGAATAACAAATGAGTAATATATTGAATAACATTTCCCGGAGACAATTGGAATCAAAATAACAATGCACCAAGCTCACAAATCAAGGGTGCACCTATTCTAACTTCCCTTCCTAAATTTTAGCTGATCATTCATTATGAAACTCCTAAACATAAATCAAGAATTTTCCTTTGATGAAAGTAACTTTGGATAATAACTAAATCTATCAATGAACAGATATGTCGCTGATCTAGGGAATAGGGTGCTTCTTAAATAAAGGATATTTTGCTGTCCTGCTACTTGGCAGCAATTCTTTGTAGTTTTGGAGCTCCTGAAATTTCATATGTTGAGTTAATATCTCAGATACTGTAGTAATCAATAAGGTAAATAATACTTAGTGTAACTAGCTTACAAGGCACCTTGCCAGATGTGGAGTTTGGCAAAGAAACAGTATGAGAGCAAGTCAAGCATGTTGGTCCCGAAGACGTGGCCGATAGCTTCGAGGATAAACCAGAGGTGTACCTTTGTATCTAGATGTTTAATTGCAATTGAAGGTTCATGTTTGAAATCACAAAGTTATGCAGAGAGCATAGAGTCAGGTTGCCAAAAGTGAGTTTAATCAGTCGACAAGCTACAAGTCAATATCTTTTACTCTTTTTCATGTGTGCGTTTTTAGATTTTAGAAATAATACCTGAACAAAGTAGCATAATAGAAAACAGATCAATACTAATGAGATGTGAATTATTTTATTTTTTGTGATGCGAAACTCCAACTGTAGTCTGAGTTCATTTTATTCACCTTTTCAGCTACCTTTTTTTTTGTGTGTGGCAAACATGAGTGCCATTCACTTATCTTGCTTTGTTTTTTGAGTATTAACTGACATTTGCACCCCCTGACTACACATGGTTCCAACCTCAGTTCTTCATGTTATATCGTTTTGTTCAGTTTTGTTAGTACCACACCCTGCATTTTAATGAGATTTCTTTTCAGTCAAAAAGAAGGCATCTTTGCGCATTTTTTGAAAACATTTTTTTTTTTGCATTTTGGGTCATGGCATTTTTCGAAAAGTATTTTAACATTCGTAGAGAGCAATTTATAAGTTCTCTGTGCCTAGAATATTTCCACATCATTTGGCACTGAAGTAGGGATCACCAAAAATCATATGACACATTTCTGGCTGAGCTGAAGATGTGCAGATCTACTTGTGTACAAGTGATTTTTTTTTCCTTTGCGAATTGTATACAAGTGATTTTACCTATGCTTATTTACAGTTTTTTTTTAGAAAAGGGAATATGCATTAATATTCCAGCCTCTGTATCGATACATGTAGCTGTCCATTATTACAACCATGATAAAAGTCAATTCAAAAGATACGAACGATAATGCTAAAAAGTTCTCCATATCAGAAACTTCAATCTGGAGCAATTCTATTACTAAAACTCCAGCCATTTCTTGCAAACACCTCCATTACTGTGGTCTCAAGCGCACGACAGCCCCAAGCCATATGGGGTCGCTCCTCCTCCCTTTGCAGCATGGTCCAGAAATGAATCCAATATGTCCCTCTGAAGATCACCTGCATTGGAGTAACGGCTTGTGCATTGTTAAAAACCACATCATTTCTACATAACCAGATTGCCCATAAAAGAGTACATGTTCCAACTAAAATTTTATACATGAGCTTCTTATCCACCCCCATAAGCCAATTACCAAAAATATGTTGCATGTCTGTAGGCGGTGAGATTAGTGTTTTCAGATTGTACATCAATCGGTATATAATCAAAGTTAACTGCTCAATACCTTTTTCTTAACGTTTTTGATCTACAGGTGCTCGACTGGTTCTTGTTGCTAATAAATTCCAGGAGAATGAACAGTTATCATGTGGAATTTTGTAGTCAGTATTTATAGCCCGTGATCATCTTTCTGTGCTATCTCAAGAGCCCGATGAGGGTACTACTGGAACTTTTGTGTTTATGTGGATGTATGTGTAAGTAATATTATGATGCATTTATTTTGAATTAATTTGGTTCTTATTTGGTTGGCGCATTGTTCGTTCTGGTGATCGTGTTCATACGTGGTGTTTTTAAAGAGCAACGTTGCTGTTTTTCATAATAAAGAGACAGAGTTAAAGTGCAGATCGAGCTGCTTTTGCTCACAATAAAGAGACAGGCACAGTTTGTAGTGATTAGTGTTCTTAGGAACCATAAGACTACTAATAATTATTTTAATAAAATACTTTTCTATGTATAGACCTGCATAATATGTTTCTCAATATACTGATATATGAACAGTTCTTCGATCATCTACAATCTGATTGTCCATTAGAAACATTATAGAATAATACGATAGAAAAGTACTCATCATGGTTACAAAATCCCTGTGCATTGGTACGATGATCTGTGATGAAAATTTTCTCACTTTTTTATACTTGTAATGTGACAATATAGTAAACCATCACAAATTAGGTGACGAAATAGTTTATTCTCAGTAATACTCAATTTAAATAGTGATAACGTGTTGAATCCTCACTTTTTGTTTGTCACTAATATAGATAAAAATGAGGACATAATATTTTATCACTAATTATAATAAAATAGTGACAACATGTTACCTTGTCAAAACAGAGTTGCCACTATTATGGTGCTTAGTGACGATATAATTTTCTATCACTATTTATCAGTTAAATAGTGAAGATAAGATAACCTGTCACTCTAGAATCATCACTAAAATAGGGTAGTGTGACGACATAATATTTACTCACTATTTATAGATGAACAATGACACCGTGATACTTCGTCACCGCTTTTCTGTCACAATTAGCTCGCGATTTGACAACAAAATAATTTGTCACTAATTAGAAGTAAAATAGTGACGATTTTGTACTTCGTCACATTTAAATTTTCACTAGGAACGTGATTTGTGATGATCAACTGTTTTTTCACAAACTATGTATGCAATTGTTACAAAAATGGAATTTGTCACTATAAACACACATAGCCTGGTTCCTTGTAGTGAGGACCGGGCGGCGCAGCCTAGCCTGGGGAGGACCGGACGCCCGTGGCTGGGGAAGATGGGCCGGAGCAGCGGGCCGCTAGCGAAGAGGCGGAGGGGGTGGGCGGAGAGTGCACGCTTGTTGCCCTGGTAGGAGGGGAAGAGTTGCGTGCCCTGATGGGAACAATACCACCTCTCTTGGTACTGTGATTCCAAAACACATTTTCTTTGTGAAATAAACAGTTAGTAGGATACCAATATTCAGATACGCGATTTTACTTACAGCTGCTTAAACTGTCGCTAGGAAGTGTCAAAAGATGCATGCAGCTAATATTTCCCGCCTCCTTCGTTTTCAGGATATTTTCCATCTCTGATCCTTTTTATGATGCTAGTTTATGTTATGTGACGATTAAGTTATTGCAACAAACAATGTTGATGCTTGATTCCCTCTCAAGAAAAAGAAAACAATGTTAGCCATAACAATATTTGCCCTTGAAATATAGATTAAGACCAAAGTAAGTTGGCGTCATATTATACTTTTTTTAAAAGTCAAAAGACGACTGAGTAATCTCCTTAGGTTGAGCCATCAGTCTCACGGAATAACATTTTTATATTCGTGTTCAACACCATTCCAAGAGTTGACATGGAAACTACTCGTAGCAGCAACATTATTTCCTGATGAAATAATTCATAGAGAAATTTATGTCTTTCCTTATAATGTGAAAATTTAGGACTTCATAGGCAAGCTCACTGACCATTAGCTGCGTTTCCCTCCAGCTTATACGATGGGCACTAATCCAATTGTTAGCCAAATCAAGATAGTAAAAGGCAAGATGAGCTTCGTTGTAACCAGGTCCTCCCCACCGGAGCATCTTGTTCTGTCGAAGCCGACACGGGGATGAAATCTCCACCTGACCTCCTCCGACAAAAGCCCCGGATAGCTCTTCGTGCCATTCACATCATTCCACGTCTTCGAGCGCGAGATCCATGAGCCTGCAGCGACCATACGGCGCGCGCTGTCCGAGGCTTTGGTCCACTACTACCCCTTCGCCGGCCGCGACGGCGGCGACCAAGACGTGCAGCAGATCGCGTGCACCAGTGAGGGCGTCGCGTTCGTCTCCGCAACGGCAGGCTGCACCTTGCAGGATATCAGGTTCCTGCACACGCCGCTGATCATACCATTCGACGACCTCGCCATCGGCCGGTACGGCTGGCGCTGCGGATCATCCGACCCGCTGCTCCTGCGGCGGGTACGTCGTCGCGGTGTCGTGGAACCACGGTGTCGCTGACGCTTTCAGGCTGGCGCAGTTCCTACAAGCCGTCGGCGAGATCGCGTATATGTGGGTTTGCCTCGCCGTCCGTTGTGCCGGTCACGTACGACCCGTCGCTCCCTGACGTCTCGCATGTTGGGAAAACCGACGCTAATCAGTATCAATTAACTCTCATCTTATGCTGAACAATGACGAGAACAATATCCAACAGCCCTGCAGCAGAAACAACAATCACAATGCACAAGTGACACAGTGATTTATGTGGAAAAATTTCTCGATGTGAGGAGTAAAAACCACGGGACCAACCGGTCCACTCCAACTTCCAATATAATCAACAATGGGTACAATGGAGTCTTCTCTAAAACCTCTAGAGGATTACAACAGCAGCACCACACTCATCAAGTTACAAACTTGACCACAATAGCAATACTTACAACAACTAGAAGAGATATGACACAAATTATGTCCCCTTCAGTAATCAGTCTGTAACTCCCAAACTACACCTCAACATTGCACGAAATTTAATAGGCAAGTAGTTCCACGAGTCCTCTGTATACAGACCAAAATTCAGCTAAATCCCGTTTGTCTACCCAAATGATTCATCTACCAGAACTTCTCTGTCTGAAACTGCAGCAACCCGAACTGACAAAAGACCTCACAAATCTGATGTTCTACTGAACCAATACCAAAAACCAACTGACCAGATCTAAGTACTCTGAGTTTAGGACGAGCTCACCAGGTTTGGAGCCAATCCAAACACGTTTCAGACTCCAATCAACAGTTTGATGCCGGTAGGTTCGAAGCCACCAAATCTGGGACAGATTCGCCTCTCCTTCTTCTTCCTCTCTTCTCTCTTGTTATGTGCTTGTGTGCTGGTATGGAATGGTCTCGAAATGACTAGAAGCTTCCTCTCAATAGATGCTAGAGTTTTCTTCCGACTTATATATCAAATATGAGACAATCTCCACCATTGACTTCAGCATAGATTAATGGTGTAACACCCTGAATCTTCCAAATTCTAAAAACGTCAATGGATATTCATGCTTTCACCTCTTGCAACCAAGGAACTCCTTCCTTGTTAATTTGGGTCATTTAATTCCAGTAATTATGCCTTACTATATTCCCACACGATCCTTTCCTCTCCTCCTTATTCCCTCTCCCGTACAGCAATATTCATCTCTCTCTCTCTCTCTCTGGAATCTGTATCTTGTGGGCAAAAACATCTTTTCTAGAGGATTGGTGCTTCCTTCTCACTGTTGCAAGACTGGAGGATTAACTACCCAGGACAGGTGATCCGGGAATCGAGGTCATGGCCGGACAGCGCATGGCTAGGCAAGTAACACCACAGCAATCCTTTACTCTTGATAAAAATCCTTCACAGGCACATGGCGATTTTCCTATCTGATTCAATCATCCATAGGTTGTGTTGCTTCATTCCAGTACATCTCCTACATGAGTCGTTTAGAGCAGAGCAACTTATAAACTAGTTTACTGAATTTACTTTTATGAATCACAAATTATCTACGCTGTACCTGTTAGTGGGCTCATGTTATCACCCTTCCATATTCATATAGTATTCTGCACATTAGATGACTGATGTCTTTTGGGTTACTCAGAGATGCCGCCGTTGTCTGGATAATTTATCTTTAGTCAGGACAATACTTGTGTCACGGATAATTATCTCTCGGACTCTATAACAAGCTATGTTCACAAGTGATTCGATCAAGGATCTGTGCCTTTACATGCAAAAAGGATATCCTGTTATCATAGTCTTTTCTTTATTTTATCATGTAACTATTTCATAGCTTCCAAATATTTTCCATCACATATATGGGTATAATATATTCCACCCAACAACATACGGGGGCCGTACATTTTCGTTGTTGGGAAATTAACACCCAGCCACAGGAATACGGCCAGGTGGGTGCCTGGCTAATCCCGTATCTCCTGGTATGTGACTCGTCCAATCGGTACCGTGTTTGCAGGACGATTCTCACTATATCATGTTTACATATTTATCACTTTCCTAGCCTCGTCTTTTCGTGGCTACCTGGAACCCTTGACAACTTATCCTTGTCTCTATATATATTTACAATATTTACTCCTTGTTGTGCTGGTTTACTTGCCTGAGATTTATATCTCACTCTTACTTTTCTGTTCCAGGTAGAATGATAATGGAGTAGCTGCATGAGCATGGATTATGGGTGACACACACATTCCAGCACCATGGATTTCAATTTACCTTGGAGTCAAATGTTTTATTTTCATGTGGACTGGTCCAATGTGTTAAACTTTTATTTCAGTTTGCTTCCGCTTGTGACTTTCTTTTGGTGTTACATTTTTTATTTATATTTCATTCACTTTTGCAATGACGTTCCACATAGTACCCCATTTTTACATGCGGGTTGCTACAAATGGACTACAAGAACTGGGCTTGTGAGCTGAAAGTGTGACTTGTTGGACTTCTGATTTCATCCTCTATGTGAAGGGACAGCCCAACACCGCAGCTCTTCTCCACCGTCCGGAAGCGGTTGCCTGCCGGAGCCCCGGTATTTCTTCATGGAACTTGTCGACGTGTTCATCTGGCCACCCAGAACGCCACAACATCGCAACCGTCGTCGTCCTTCCTCGAGGAATGAAGGTACGGGAAGCAGGATGCCACGTCGACCCTCCATATGATTGCTCGGGTCCGGCACTGCCAGATGGCGGCGGTGACCACCTCAAAAACGGAGCATGGCCGTCATGGGCGAAGTCGACATGTTTGACGTCCTCAGGCGATCGACCACCGTGTCACGGTGAACAGCTGCCATATCTCCCTGAGCGACTCGTCGTACCCTGACCGGCACGACGGACGGCGAAGGGAGCCCGCGAGCGAGCTCGCTGACATAGGAACTGCGCTAACCCGAAGGTGTCAGCGACGCCGTGGTTCCGCGTGACCCTGACGACGTATACCGTTGCACGTGAACTCGCGCGGTGACCGGCACGGTCAGCAGCCCGCCGTACAGGAGATCGAGCGAGGTCGGCTGGCGGGAGCACAGGAAGCTGACGTCCTAGCTGCAAGTGCAAGGTGAAGCTCGTCCCTCGGCGTGTGCAGGAACGTCGCCATCTGCGCCTACGGCGACGCGGCCGATGAGCGGGCAGTGGTGGACCAATGATCTCTCGGCTGGCTCATGGATCGTGCGATCGAAGACGTGGACCGATATCTTGTACACTTTGGACTGGTTTCCTAAAGTGTAGTAAATATTCCTGTTGTATGTAACTAGCAGTAGAGGTAACAGTAGACTGTAGTAGTCTTTGTTTTAGCTCTAGTAGGAGCGTAGTCCTCCTGACCTTTTCTTTTCTTGCTTCTTGTACATATAATCTATTAATGGAAAAGGCTTGCACTGTGGAGAACTCCTCTACAGTTTTTCGTAAAAAAAAAAAAAAGGACGTGGACCGATGTGAATGATAAAAAGACCCGGGACTTGTCTGTGGAGGTCAGTGGAACGGTGCCACCCGCTGTCGATCGGTTCCGCCGGCACAACGAGCAACGGCTGCGTGCGTGGACTTGGTCACAGCGAAGCTCATCTTGCCAACTGTATCAGCCAACTATATATATGCAGAAGGAAAATTCACTTACAGCATGCATCTGGTTTGAGGAATGATCTCATATAGTATCGGTTGATCCGTGACTGACGGGTACATTAATTGGTTTCTGGAGATCGGGTGATTCTGGACGCCGTTGTCCGACCATTCCTGGAGAGACCAGCAGGTCATGCATGCGTTTTTGCTTGACGGACGACTTCGTCCGGCCGCTGACACGCGAACCAAATCGCGTGGTTACCCTCGGACACTTAGGATCGGATTCCGGACGACCGCATCACAAAAAACCAAACACAGCATTAAACAGCGACTTGGCGAACACGGCGACCTAAACTTTTCTAGAATATAATAATGTTGCGAATCTTGCGATTACCGATCGATCGACTAGTTTCATGACACCAACTTGTGCTAAGGCGTTGAACACCAGTACAATACGAGATGCTAGCGGCTGAATCAATGGTATAATAAGATGCAGAGCTACATTAGTGCGGGCTCTAAACCCACGGTTTGCGACTCCGCCTCGGTAACCTCCCTTCCAATGTATATTTCGAAAGGAAGGATTCGAACATAAGTTGAGACAATCATCCATGTTGTTTTCAAACGTACCTTAGTGGGCACATCAAGTAGGTTCTTGTACCATCGTTGATTTCGGATAAAACATAGAAACTGTAAACAAACCGCGCATCGACGTTTCAGGGCCTTTTCCCAATACATGTGGATGAGATTATCCCATTGTATTGTACATAAGCGGCGAGCCGAGGCGGAGCAGGCCGGGATCGTGGGAAACGAAGTGTGAACTTCAGATATAATGGCATAAAATAAATGAGCAGAGGAAACACACCACTTTGCTTCTACTCAACGGAATAATCTGGTTACTTGGTAAACTCCATCGAGTAAAAAGAATCTCTTTGGCTGTCTTGTTTAATTCACCTTAGTAGTCTCCTTGGCTCATAAATATTAACATTGAATTTGGCTATGTGCTGCGTAGTTTCTACACAAATAATCGCCTCAGTTAAATATAGTAGTCTTCATGGAACAATGACAAATTCATAAGGTCACGCATAATATATGTTGTCTTTTGTCGGCTCCGTTTAATCTCGCTGAGAGATGACTACATAGACAATCAATACAATGCAACATCTCATATTTTATGCCATGAATGAGACAAACTCAACTGTAGGGACCAGGCGAGCCGGAGCAGATGGGCAAAGTAAAAGAAGATTTGCTTCTGCTTCGATTTGGAACATAGTATAAATGGAAGAATCACACGTCAGGTTGTCGTAGTTCTGCATATATTTAATCGTAAGGTTTTGGGTAATTTAAGAACCCTTTAACAGGTAGAGGTCATTACAAGTTTATAAACATCGATATTTTTATTTCTCCAAGTAAATTATGAGTCCACAATTCAATGTGTTAATATCAGGGATATCCAAACAGATCATGCCATACTATCAAAGGGAGAGTGAACGTTGAACCCAAATCCAACAGATTCACAGTGAATATTGTTCTCAAGGAGGAATGAAATGTGGATGTAAATATAAGCTCATTTTAAATGACTACTCGCATTGCTTCTATATATAGGAAGATGCAAAGAGTTCAGCCTGGTATTAATTGTTAAGCGTGTGTTATATATGACATAAACCACTCGGGCGGACAGTAGAAGTGGACATATCTAAAATAGCAGTAAAAAAGATAAAGTGATGTGTTACAAAAAAAAGAAATAGATCTAAAATATGGAGATTTCTAGGACGAGAAGCCTCACGGAAGTTTACATAATTTATTCTTCTACTCAGATCTTGGCAGCATCAAAATGACAAAAAAAAATTTCAAATCAACATCCATTCCATCCTTTATATATGCAGCGACTAGAAACCAGCATCGGAGCCACTGATGCCTACCATGGCTGTCTCCGCAATAGGAGGATGGATGGCGTCAGCCGGCATTGCCAAGCTGGTCGACCAAGTGTGCTGTTATGCTGGGGATCAGTATGAATACCAAAGGAATGATGCAAAGAAGAAACTGAGAAGACTCAAGGAGAGTCTCTCGAAGATCAGGGCTGTGGTGGACAAAGCTGAGCGCTTGCAAACAAAGAATCAGAATATGGAAAGTTGGCTTTGTAGCATCAAAGATGCTGTGTATCGTGCTGAGGATGTTCTTAGCTTATTTGACTACCGAGTTCTGGAAGCAGAAGATACGGCGAATTCATACTCTTCTTCTACTGCTGGCTGTTCAATCAAATCTGCAACGACCATCACTACTCCCTCTACCTCCACTAGCAGCAGCTCAACAGTATCACGGTCAGTTCGTGTTCTCAGACGCATCCTTTTCTCTGATGAGGATCTGAATGAGTTAATTGCTATTGTGGGTAGATTTGATAAGATTGCTAGTGAGATGCCAACACTCCTCGAGTTAGTAAAGCTTGAGAATAGGAGATCAGAACCATCGATTCAGTGGCGCAAAACAACTTCTATGCTGGGGACAACAGAATTTTACGGCCGTGTTTGTGAAAAAACACAACTAGAGAATTTAATTGTACAGACACATGATAAATCGAGCCAACCATACTCTGTTATATCGGTTGTTGGCCTTCCAGGTGTTGGTAAGACTGCGCTCGTGCAGAGAGTGTATAGCCATTTTCGAGATATAGGATACTTCGATTTCATGGCCTGGATCCATGTGTCAGAAAAATTCGACGCTGAACGCCTAACAAAGGAAATGATACAGGCACAAAAATGTTGCAAGATGAAGAGAAGAAGAGATGGAAGAAGCAGGATTTCATGGCATGCCTCTAGATCAGCTGACTCAAACAACATCAGTAATTTTGATCAAGTTCAACAAATACTTCAGGAAAACGTGAATGGGAAAAAGATTTTTGTAGTACTCGACGATATATGGAACGAAATGAGCAGCCAGTGGGAGAATCTAAGCAAGCCACTCCAGTTTGCAAGTAAGGGAAGCAAAGTGTTATTAACTACTCGAAGTCACAGGGTCGCAAAAATCAATGGAGCAACAGAGATTATGCCTTTAGATGGATTGAAAGATGAAGACTTTTGGGGGCATTTTACAAAATGTGCATTTGGCAATGAACCTCCAGCCGAGTATCCACAATTAGAGAATATCGGTCGTCTAATAGCAAAGAAATTGACAGGTTCACCGTTAGCAGCTAGAACGGTTGGTGGTAAACTGAAACAGGAGCTACATGAAGACCACTGGAGATCTGTACTTGGATGTAAGCTGTGGCACATAGAGCAGAAGGAAGATGATATTATACCAGCACTGCAGTTGAGTTATGAGCATCTTCCAGATAATTTGAAGCAGTGTTTTATTTACTTTGCATTTTTTCCGAAGAAATACCCACTTAGAGGTGATATCCTCATACAGATGTGGAGAGCTCAAGGGTACATTCAAAAGGAAACACGAGATGAAAACGCACAAAATTACATCAAAGATCTGTTGCAACTTTCATTTATTCAGAAGGCAACCAATCTAGATGACCATTATGTAGTCCATGATTTGCTCCATGATTTTGCAGAGTTAGTCTCTAATGGAGAACACTTCCGTATTGAAGATGATTTCCATGTTCGTATACCTGAGAATGTTCGTCACCTATATGTCAACGCAAGTAATATTTTTAAAGTGTTGATAAGTTTGACAGATAACGAAGTGAAAAAAGGCATAAGGAGCTTAATAATATGCAAGCATGACCCTGCTTCTGGGGATGGCATACCCCCATCTAACTTTGACAAAACACTTGAAGAAACTCTGCATCTGCCTCAGCTACGAAGTTTACGAGTTCTAATGCTACATGATCAGGATGGTATTCTGCCAGAAAATATTGGGCATTTGATCCACCTTAGGTATCTAGACATCAGTGGAAGCAGAATCACCAATCTCCCCGAGTCACTGTTCAAACTCTACCATTTGCAATGGCTGAATCTGCAGTTCTGCTACAACAATAATGTAAAAGTGGGACTGCAAAAGGGCATTAGTAGGTTGACCCAGTTAAGATACTTGATGGCTCCACCAGAAATAATTACAGGCATTGAACACATTGGTAGGTTAACATTCCTCCGTACCTTAGATGAGTACCATGTGATGAGGGATAGCAGGTATAGCATTTGTCAACTAAAGGAGCTGAATGAAGTTCGCGGGAAGCTAACCATTAAAAATCTTGAAAAGGTGACATCCAGGGAAGAATCCTCTGAGGCAAGATTGAGTAAGAAGCAGAATTTGAAGAAGATATCATTCTTCTGGAGTCATCTGCAAGAGGTACATAGCAACAGCATTGAGCACGCAGACACCTTTGAGGGGTTACAGCCAAATTGCAACTTGAGGGAACTGCATGTTACTAGATACATGGGAACCAAATCCCCTACTTGGCTAGCCAGAGAGTACTTGCCAAACATTCAAACCATTGAACTGGTATCCTGCCATCACTGGAAGAGACTTCCACCTTTCGGGAGCCTACCCTTCCTGAGGATATTAAAGATAAGGAATTTCAAAGCAGTTGAAAAGATTGATACTGGATTTTACGGTGATGCTGCAATCGTATTCCCATCGTTAGAAGAACTTCTGTTTGAAAACATGGATCAGTGGAAAGAGTGGTCAAGTGGTGAATCTAACCAATGCATGTTTCCTAGCCTACGTAACATCTACATTAAGCAATGCAAAGAATTGAAGGGACCCTTACCATTACCAGTGCCATCAAGAGGGATCAATATCTCAGTTTCTGATTGGCTCTCTGCTAATGTAACCAGCAGTAGCTCTTTAAGGGCAGCTACGGATATAAATAAGTCCTTCAGTACTGAACTATTTTTGGACCATTATGACCTTCTCTTTGGGTGCCTTTCATCTAGCAGCCTAGTCACCATTCATGTGCTGAACCTTTCATCCCGTTACCTGGTATCATTTAACAAGGAGCAGGAGGAATGGCTACAGAAACTTACATCAGTGAAGGAAGTTCACTTCACTGACTGTGCAAATTTGACATCACTACCAATGAACTTGGTTCATCTCACAACTCTTCAGTCTCTATACATAGAGAAGTGTCCAAAACTCAAGTCATTTCCGCAGATGGGCTTACCACTTTCCCTGAAGAAACTCATCAAATGCAATAAAAAAACTCACTGCACTCTGTTCCCGGATTAACATAAGTGACGTCATCATAGTACTTCAGGAAATGATGAGGAATCCAGGCTGAGAAATGCAAAGAAAAGGAAATCAACACCATTATAACAGAAAAGCTGTAAGTTAGCAAATACTCGTCTTCTTTTGCCGAATATCAATGGAAAGAAACATGCATCCATAAATCACTTTAGTCTATTCTGTCTATTTAATGGTATTTAAATTTAAAAAATAAATACACGCTCCAGATTAAGTGTGTGTGTTGTATGGGTTCTTGTCCCATTACTCTTCTTAATATAATGAAACGCAGCTCTCCTGCATTTTCGAGAAAAAAAAATCATTGCAATAATGTCTCTAAAAGTAAAATCATGGATCTGAGCCAAAGAACTATGTAGTCTACGTAATCAAGCATTCTGATTGTGTTAATCAGAGCCACTATGTCTGTTGACCTCTTTCATCAACTATTTTACTACTATCTAAATAGAATAGTTCAACAAATATGCCTTCTACATGGTCATTAGTTTTAGTTTTAACATTCTGTCGAAATGGGATCCCAAATTTGTGAATATATTTTGGTATACAGAGATCTCTAATATACTGTTTCAGGAGAAAAGTTATGCATAAAACATAATAAAGTTTGCAAAGTATATGTAGTTATGCCTTACTGACTTTTTTATGAATTAATCAAATTAGCACTTTGTACTGGCACAAGATTCTAGTTCAACAATGAAAAAAAAGAATAAAGGTTGAAATAAACAATTAAATTATGGAGGAACTTGTTATGTTTATCCTGACACTTCTTATGATTCAAGGAAAATGGAAAATAGATGGTTATATTACATTGTACCCCACACTTTCACCAAGAAAAAACATGCGAATTCATAAACAAAAATCTGTTATTTGATGATCATTGAAAAAAACCAAGAAAAACGTGCTAATTCATAAGGAGTCACTTGTGTTATATTTGTACGTAAGTTTTTTTTCTGTTAGAATAAAAACATGTTATTTGATCTTCCAAGATATAAATTCAATGCTGAGTTCATAAACAAAAAATCTGTCAGGCTGAGTTCATAAACTAAATTTTCATAAGCTTTATTCTTTAAACCCTTAACAGGCCAACTAAAGTGAAGATGGATCAAGGCAATCATTATTCTCAAATGAATGTGATCCCTGTTTCCAACTATGCAATGGTGAGCTACTGAATTATCTTATAAGGTTCTCATATATCTATTTTTGATCCTTTTTCAAAAAAATGAGACCATTGTTCCATGCTGTATTTTGATCCTGGTAGCCTCAGAAATAATAACTACTTTATAAGCACTAGCAGAAAACATAAGGAGAATATGGATCACACACTTAAGTAAAATTTTAAACATACTTGTGTCAATACTTAATTAATTAACCTATGTCACTGACATAAGAATTTCTAAAACGAACTGAGTGAAGTTTGCAGAGTGGATGCTTCTGTAGTAAAATTGTTAGCGTATTAGCATGTCTCCTAGCCATCCAGGGCTGGGTACCCCCACCCTCTATACACCCTAGTGGTACCACTAGAGCTTTGTTTCTTCCCATGGTCGAGATCCTTTTCACTTATTGTTCTTTTGGTTTGCCGAAAAATTCTGTTGTTGGTACTTCGAGCAACTAACGGCATGGTAGGCCGTTGAATGGTGATGTACTGTACCTCACTGGCACATGAAAATGATACAACAACAACATAGCCTTTTGTCCCAAGCAAGTTGGGGCTAGAGATGAAACCCACAAGAAACAAAGACAAGAGAAACACAAAAGGAAACATGGCAAAAAGTAGAGTTAGGGGAAAACAGAAAAAGAAAAAAGGATCATGGTTCAGGCACGATGATTGCTAGTCTTCAAGCACTCCTATCAACAGCTAACTCCTTGGATATATTCCACTCCTTATCTCCATGAAAATGATCATCGATAAATTTTACATGATGTCTAATTTTCTTCCATGCACTGTACTGTGTGTTTTAACTGACATCAGTTCCGGTTTTTCTGATCTTAATGTTCCCATATAATTCTAAAAAGAGCTCAGGTATTTCATCATGCATGGTGCACTATCTCACTTCACTGAAAGTATTAGTAACTAGGAACAAGATTTCAAATAACACAACCTGTGCCACAAATAGTTGATGTATGTATTGACGAAAAAATTTGGTTTAGGTTCCTATAAAATGTAATTACAAGCAACAGCAGTGGTTGTTAATAAGTTTATGTTCCATTTTGCAGAAATCATGATAAAACAATGAAAGGATAAGGAATGTATAAAAACATGAGTAGTTGAGGTGCCGCCGGGTGACCCGATGCTGCTTCTTCCCCAAGCGTGGTTGGGTGGCCGCCGCCACCCTCAATCCTGGTGTTGCTGGTCTAAATGACCTTACATGTGGGTTGTGGGTTGTGGCCTTACCTCTCCTGCAGGCTGCAGCCCATCTGTGCTCTAAGTCACCATGCATGTGCTCCAGAATAATGAGTGTGGATGTAGAGGCGAGTGACCTCGTGCAGGTCAGCCCAGATTGATGGGGGAACTCCAGATTTGGCTGCATCTCTTCATTTTCCCACCGTTTTCCATATACTGATCAGCTGGGTATTTATCTTCGTTTTTCTTTTTTACATGCACAAATCGCCTGGTGTAATCTCAATTTCAACAATATTGTAGTGTTTTCATAGTTTCAGGTTGTTTTCGAAACAATTCAACTGAATTTTCAGTTTTGATACCGTAGATCAAAATAATCTTTTTCCTTTTGCATTGGCGCGTGCTGAACTGAGAGAGAGCAAATTGATATGAGGAAGGTATATTGAATTTGTGTTCTGTGACGTGGAAATTGAGATAAAGAAACCACTAACTAACGAATTTGTGTCATTTTTAATGGCAAGAAAAGAGATCAACTAGTTCAATCACAAGGTCAGAGATTGAATCAATATGATGGCTTAAAGTCTGAAGTGCTTAGAACAAACTAACCATCAGTTCGTAATTAATTTTTGATCATTTCATACGAAAACATTGAAGGCACGTGTACAACACAGTCAAATAGACAGGGGCACTATGGACAATTACAGGTACAACTATTCCATCATTTTTGATAAAGCGTCCATTGATGTGGCATAAAAAGAATTAGTAATAGATGATAAGAACAAACTTTAGAACTGCATTTTTCCTAACGTTGCAGACAATCCAAAACTGAAAAATTCTAACTCCGGTTGGTTCAATTATTTGGAAAGGATTAACTTTTGTTGACAAAGAGTTAGAAGGCATGTCTTGATATGCTTTAGCTGATTAACATTTTGCCGCTTCGAATTAGCTTGTTATCATACATGCTATTATTTTCTTAATTCTTATAGAGAAGGTGAACCAATGGCTCGGCACAAGATATTACTCCATCCATCAATTTAATATGACTTGAGGACAAGTTTTCTTAGTTAAATACTGTCCATCTTTTTTTCGTCCAGATAGCGCCAACTTATGTTGAAGCAATCCTATGGATATCACTAGTGCGACAAGGCTGCTAGAATAATAATTGGAAAAAGAAAGATCTGCATCGCGGTTGCAGTATTATTATTCCATAACCATAGCTCCTACATTGTGTCACCAAACATAAGCAGAATCAATATGTAATTGGGGCGACTATGGAGAATTGGGTTTAGAAAATATATACTGCTGTGCTCCGCTGCCGAATGAACAAGCAATTCTCATTGAATGGTGGAAAGAGGAAGTAAAAATAAAAAAAGGTATTCGCGATGTAGAGCAGGTACCTGACGGCGCGTCGAGGCTTTAAAGAGGGGTTTGAGCCTCTCCTAGATAGATTTCCAAGGCCACCGCCTTCGCCTCGCGAGATCGGAGCGGATCCACGAGATGGGAGGGGCGGCGGCCGGAGAAGGTAGCTACGCATGCCAGCCGGGTGGCCGGAACCACCCAGTCGTATGATCCGGTTGGGCCCAGTAACGAGTGGGACACGGCCCAGTAGTACTCAACTTCGTTTTTTTACCCTTTTTTTTCCCCGGTCATGGTAATGAATCCTTCACTTATAAGGAGCTGGGGGGTAGGATGACGGGCTCGTCGCCGTGCTGTGCGGGTACAACAAAGCTGATTGTGTCAACCTGGGGCGGCATCGGCCTCGACAGCGTCGACTTCGGTGGCGGAAGCTAGGCCAACGCGTGTGGTGGCCAATGTGAAGGAACAGAGGGTGCCGGTTTGCTTTCCGTGACTTCCATGCATGCTCCGGAAACGACAACGACCATGGCGCAAATGTGGTTGCGTTCTGCGTCCGTGATTGAAATGTTATAGTACCTTGTGTTGTCTGATTTGTTCTTTCTTTTTTCTTTTTCCCGAAAAGTCTGATTTGTTCTTCATGTAGTTCCTGAATAAAAGAAAGATCCACCTAATGTTGCTTCAGACTCTGGTGAGTGGTCGGGGGCGTTAAATTTCTTGGTTTGTACAAAAAATTACATGTTCTTTTTTTTTTTTTTTGGCGAAGAGATGCACGTTGCAGATAGATCAAACTGACTTCGACTAGACCGATGCGCTTCGTCAGTAGTGGCTAGCGATGATGGAAATTCGTTTGGAGTATCAAAATAATGGTTCGTTTCTTTGGAGTATCAAATGCAACATTAATATACCTTCATTTCCCTTCTCCTCAATCGACTATGGCGATGACTGAGTGAAGGCGGCTGCACGCTTTTCTTGAAGTGTGTGTCTGCAAAGTTACACATATATTTCATTCGCAAAAAAAAATTACACATATTTCCTTCTTCATAGTTCAATTCAATCAAGAGGTAAAACTCTCACCTTTTACACTTGAAGAAAGTGAAGTCATCTGTTTCGCGAAACCGGCTGCACACAGTCCATTGGGTATCAGGATTGGTTCTTTCAATACTCACTCCATTACACAATGTAGGCATTTGTTGACTTTTAAAAATCACATTTAACCATTCGTCTTATTCAAAAAATTTATAAGAATGTTATTTATTTTGTTATAATTAATTTTATCGGTAGATATACTTTAAACATAACTTATTTGTTTTTATATTTTCAAAAAAAAATTTCTATCAACTTTTTTCAGAGTTATATGTCGCGGTTACCGAGTAGTGTCATGTGACCACTTGTGCTTAGGCGCTGAAGACCAGTGCATTACGAGATTCTGACGGCTCAACCAATGGAGATTACTGAGCTTTTGATTTTTCCTTCTGTGTATTATGATGCAGAGCTCCACTGGTGCGGGATCTAAACGCACGACTCGAGAACCGCATCGGAAACCTTGATTAGCGATTAGCGTCTGCATCCCGACGCAACGCAACAAGAGAAGATCTTGCCAAGGTCACGTATATTTTGTTCCCGTAAGGATACTCCTAATGGCCGCCTCACCAGCCACCTTTTTTGACTTGAGGCCGACTAATTCTCAATCGATTGATTTTTTCAGTTTCTCTCGCTCCACAACAACAGCCGACCAATTCTGAATGTAAGCAGCCATATGCTCATCGTCTTCCTCCGGCTGCACCTCTCTCTCTCTCTCTCTCTCTCTCTCTCTGTGTGTGTGTGTGTGTGTGTCTATGAAAAAGATTTGGTGAAATTTCGTTAAATATTCGACATTAATTTTGTCTTTTCCGATGAGATCCAAAAAGGTCAAAATAAACAGTACCAACCAAATTCCGTCCTTGGCAACCTTCACGAGTCCAAATGTCTTGTTTATATCTTCAATCATGATATTTTATTGATTGAAGACAATTCCTTGTCAAATCATGTCAAAAATTCTTTAAAATTCCAATTTTTTTGTTCAAAATTTCTGTAATTCCCGAACTTGCATGTTTACCCGTGAACTAAAATAAATCGTGTTCCCAATTTTTTTTCTCTAGAGCACAGAGCAGCCACGCTCCCCAACCAATCCATCTCTTGGCTCCTTTCTTGGCAGCGTCCCCACTACCGGGTCCGCCATTGCATCCCCCTCTCCCCTGCCCCTTAAAAAAACTCTGACATACAGGGGTAAAGCCGCGCCAACGGCATTGCATTAAGAAGAAAAATACCTTCTCACACAGGCCAAGAAAATCCTTGAACCCCTGTCCTACCTTTACACAAGACCTGCTCCCCAGGTGAGCCTAGGCCCACCGTAACCTACCTAACCACCATCTCTCGCCGCCTCCGTCTCCTTCATCTCTCCCGCAACCACCGCCGTCTGCCTCGCTCGACCTCGTCTTCTAGGTCCGGCAGCCATGGAGCCCTCTCGAAACCCGAAACCCAATCCGGCACACTAGCCTCGCTGGAGTTGACCATCGAGTGAGAGAAGCTTGGATTTGTGTGGAATGGAACGGAGTAAATTCCATTATATATACTTATACCATCCAAGGAATATAGAGCCTGAAGTAACAATAAGTGGATCTTTCTTTGCGAACAACGAATCAGACAACAAAATGGTCTTCAGGAAATTAGGGAACAACAAATGAGACAACAAAAGACACAACTTTAATTTTTCCACTACCAGCTGGGGCACGTTGTTAGTTGGGTCACCGGAGCCTGGCCAGCTCGGCATTGAATTCCTGGACGTGCTCGTCGGTGACGCAGAACCCCACCACATTGGCGCCATTGTCGTCGGAGCTCGCACATGGAGTGCACGGGAAGCAAATTGCGGCATCCGGAGCCTCCTTGTTGGGCACCACCCGCGCGGGCGTGCCGCTTCCAAAGTCGACCTTGTCGAGCCCGATGCCGCCCCAGGTTGTGACGACAAGCGTGTTGTACCCAAACAGCGCGTCGATGAGCTCGTCGTCAACCTCCGGCTCCCTGGATTCAGCGAGTGTGCCAGGTATGCTCTCCTTGGCGTCCTTGATCAGGCTCACCACGTCCACGATGGCGCCGTTGGCCACGGCGCCGCTCGTCGCCTCCACCAGCTGCGAGATCACGCAGTTGCCGTAGTAGCCATCCTTGGCCCCGACGAACTTGCGCACGTTGGCCGAGAATACGATCGGCGTTGGGGCGTCCGGCTCGAGATTGATCGCTCGAGTACGGCACTGCCATATGGCGGCCGTGACCACTTCGAAGGAAGTGCAAGCTGCCCGGCGGCCACCGTTGCGGCTCCGGAACTCTTCCTTGATGCGGTTGATGAAGCTCCATGGGATGGTGACGTCGCAGTAAGCGAAGCTCATGCGCATAGTCATGCTGTTGAACGCCTCTAACCCGGCTGGCGACCGCTTGACCATGGCGGAAATCAGCTGCGGGATGTCAGGGAAGGAATCGTCATACCTGACCGGCACGACGGACGGCGAGGGGAGCCCACGGGCCATCTCGCCGACGGCTTGTAGGAACTGAGCCAGTCCGAAAGCATCGGCGATGCCGTGGTTCCATGTCACCCCGACGACGTACCCGCCGCAGGTGAACTCGGTTACCTGCATCGTCACCAGCGGGTCCGATGGTTCACAAGGCCCGCCGTAGCGGACGACGAGGTCGTCCATGGATATCACCAGTGGCGTGCGCAGGAACCGGATTTCCTGCAAGGTGCAGCTTGCCGTCGCGGAGACGAACGCGACGCCCTCACCGGTGCACGCGATGTGCACATCTTGGTCGCCGCTGTTCGCACCGGCGGCGAGGCGGCCGGCGACGGGGTAGTAGTGGACCAACGCCTCCGACAGCGCGCGCCGTATGGTCTCAGCAGGCTCATGGAGCTGGCGCTCGAAGACGTGGAACGATGTGAATGAAAAGAAGAGCCGGGACTTGTCAGTGGAGGTCAGTGGGAGGTTTCCGGCCGGCGTTGGCTTTGACGGAACAACAAGCACCGGCGGCGAGGATCTGGTCACAACGGAGCTCATCTTGCTAACCATTCTGAGTTGAAATTCTGTATCCTCGAGCGTAACAAATTTATATAGACGTACGTCGAACTATGTGAATGATATGAAGGGGTGCACGACTTGTCGGTGGGAGTTGGAGGGAGGATATGCTCACACGAAGCTCTTCCATATTTATTTGGGTACCACTTGATACAGTGTCAATCAAAAAAGCTGGCCGAATGCATTTAATGAGTGAGCTTGTGTATGACGGCCTATATTTCTCTATGAATCTTTGAGGATAATGTTGTGGTTACGGATATATAGGGTCCATGTCATCAACTTGTGCCAAGGCGTCGACTGCCAGAATACAAAATACGTGATTCTGTGAAGCCGACGCCTGAACCAATAATGGAGAGTGGACATTTGACTTTTATAAAGTAATAAGATGCCGAGCTACGTTGGTCTTAATCTATGTTGCAAGGGAAGATAATAATTTATTAACATAGATAATTGTGTTTTTACTCTCCCTTTGAACTCTAATTTCGATTTTACTTTCATTTTTTTAACTTTGTGATTTTACCTCTTGTTTTTCAACATAAAGCCAGATGTTACTCTCAGTATGGGTAAAATCACAATAATTCTATTGCGATTTTACCCAGTAGGGTAAAAAACGAGGGGTAAAATCACAAAGTCAAAACAATAAGAATAAAATCGCAATTAGAGTTCAAAGAGAGGATAAAAACATAATTGTCCATATTAACATTGATGTTTGCAGCCCCTAACTTGGCACCAAACAAAAACGCATTATGTCACGCCCGATTTTTTATACATAAATCGAATGCATTCTACATGTATGCCAGGATCTGTTTTATCATACATGTAGTGACATCATTATGATACACAGTTCTATAACGAATAAAACAACATTAATAAAAACAAACCAGAGTAAACACATCAGCGGAAGAAGAAACTCCACGGCGTTCCACAGGCTATCGACTGGCGGCAACGCGATCTTCTCTGCACCATCTTCAATGGCTTCCTCACTGAGCAACATTTAATATATGAAAAGCAAGCGCATGAGTACAAATCGTAAACAGCAAGTGGGGAAAAGTATAACATGCAAGGCTAAATCAAGAAAGGCTTAAATCAATGTCTGCATCTATGCAATCTTAATAACATAAACACCTATCAAAAGCATCCTATTTACTAGGTGTAATGACAACTCCCAACAGCAACCAAGACAAGCTCATCGGATCCCATCCGACTACCTACTCACCAGGTTCCCACCACCTGACTACCAACTCATCGGGTTCCCACCACCCGACTACCAAACCATCCAACCCAACTAATCATGAGGAAGTCCATGCTCGCTCTGGATCGTGAACACGGCTGTCAAGACAGTTTTACACTCTGCAGAGGTTGCACCACCTTACCCACAAGTCGTGATTTCGTCACCCGTCGGTTGACTAAAACCTCCATTTTGCCACATGCACACTTCCTTAGGTATGCGGCCAGAAGATCACTACGAGGCCTTTACAAAACGTCTTCTACCCTGTAAGCACCCGCTAAGATTCGCTATAACGGACAAGTGTATTTTTCCTTACCGGCCATAGCCCCCATTTGGAGCCACTCTATCAACCAGATGGTGCCACAAAAATAAAAGAACATCTAATTAATTGACCGAGCTGTCCCATTATCAGTCTTGTGATGGCGCGGTTATGCTGGGTTACTAAGCCCATGAACCGGTCCTTAGAATCTAAGTAGGTACAAGCACAAACCAAAGTCTCGTGCACAACAGCACCATACTAAACCAACCATCGTGCTCAGATTCCCTAAAAAGCTTCATGTTACTAACCATTACCATTCCCAATTAAGTTGCATAGTGATTATTCAAAATTAAGGACACTTCACATCCCAACAACACATCAGCAAGGCTAAGAATAAATCTACCCATGATAGACGCTACCCAACATGCGACAAGGAATAATAAGGAACATGATTCAAATTAAATGCAATGTAATCAAAAAATGTTCTACAATGTAATACTAATAGGAGAAAGATGCTCAAGGACATTTGTCTGTTTGTATAATGCTGCTCAGTGATCTTCTACTCTTGCTCTTCATCTTCTCGTACCGATGCTCCACGTTATCATCGATACGAATAAACTATTGATAAAAAAAAGGCACAAACAAATAAATACAGTACACCATATAGGAAAAACAGATCATAAAACACTATGGTTGGATAGACTACGACGAGACGAAGATTTAGGCGCAAGGATCGCCTAAATCGGAGTTTCCAAATATAAGATATGATGGTTCAAAGGTTCTGAGGACTAAACTGTAATTAAAAGAAATATTAAAAGGGCTTACGTGCAAGGCTGTAATGGCTGGATGAACTGTGGGTTAATTACAGTAAAGATCAGGGACTTGTGTGAAAAGGACTATTTTCTGGCTTGTGTGAAACGACGGCGGCGCATGGCCGGAGCTTCGCCGCAGATTGGCTGAAATGCGCTACGGGGCTCTGTTCTTGATGCGAAGCAGTGCGATAGAGAGAGGGGAAGGTGGGGATTCTCACCAGTGCGGCATAGTCGTGCGCGGAGGGCTGGAAGGCGACTTGCAACGGCGAGTAGCGGCGGCGGTCGACGGAGCTCGTCGGGGCGCAGGTTCCGAGGCTCCGTCTCGATGCGAATCACGGTGGGAGGGGGGTCGCGTGGTGGCAGAGCTCCTCGTAGGGTCGGGAGAAGCCAGGGAGGCTTGGAGCGGCGGGACCTCAAGCTCGGGTTGGCGGCGGCCATGGCAATGCGATTTAGGGTTTGGGGAGGGCGAGATGGCGTCGATGTGATGGGCCGAACCGCAGCGTGGTGCTTGGGCACCGGTTTAAAACGAAGGGGGGCTGCAGCAGAGGGGACGTGGTGGGGGATCGTGGCGGCGGCGTCAATTGCGAAATTGCCGGAGGTTGGGGATGACAGTTGGGGCCCATGCAGTCATTGAGAAGGAGAAATAGGTGGGCTGATGGTGTGGGCTCGGCCCAAGAAGGAAGTGGGCAGGCTGAAGCTCAAATAGGTTTCGGCCCAATTAGAGTTTAAGTTTAAGAATTTTGGATTAAATGAATTGAAGGGAAAATGAGAAAGAGAAGGATCAAATTGGGAGAAAAGGATGGGAAATTTGGGGAAAATTAAACAAAAAATTATACAACCATCAATATCCTTAACCTATTCTATAAAATTTATAAATGCATTTTTCATCGCATAAACAAATTCATTTTTTTTTCTAACAAAAGCTAGCAAAAATAAAGACAAATGCTTCACATCCCAAAATAATAATTTTGGGGTGTGACACATTAACATGTGGTTTTAATGGTTAACGATACATGACTATTGTTGATTTGTTTCTAACGTCTTTGGATGTAAAAAATAATTATTCTAAACTATGGTTATAGTCACAATGAAGAAATGGTCGTATGAGGGCTAGATTTCGGGGGTTGGTTCATTGCTTAACAAAGGGTGTTCTTAATCGAATCACGTGAAGTATATCTGGTTGTTGCCTTAATAGCATCTCAGGTGTTGGGTTCGACTCTCCATGAGATTTAAAAACGTTGTGCATTCAGTGGGAGGCAACGCCTGTGATGACTTCGTGAATCTCAAGACCAGACGGACTGATCTTTCGGAGGCGCTCATAAAAGTAGGGGTTGTGTGCGTGTGTTCATAGAGGTAAGTACTTCTACGTGTTTGTGAGTGTCTGCGTCTGTACGGTGTTTCATAAAAAAAAAATTATCTCTGATTGTTGAGTTGGAATTCTTCTTTTTCAACAGGTTTAGATTGCACTAGACTTATCATGCTTATCCAAACGGATGGCTAAAGTTGCATCCCCGATGTCTGGCGTTAGCCGAGTTGTATAATCAGAGAACAAATGAGCAACAATTGACTCTCGAACCACAATCGGACGAATTCTGTTACCAATCAATCGGGAAAAAAAAAAGGAATCCATGACACGATTGCAAATATATAATCAAACAACAATCAACGAGTGGATAAATGAATACATCAAATAAAGGGCATAAATTATTATTACATGGAAGGGCACGGTGTCCATCAGTGATCCATGACTGTATCAGAAACTGATGGAGTCGTAATGTGTAGATCTCTGAAGCCAAATGCTTCTTGGCGGGCACGATGGGGCATCATTTCCCGGTGTTGACCGAGATGCCGTATGTGAATCCAGCACTTCTTCTGGTATTGTTTTATCAAAATTATATTTCACTGCACAGTTTCTTGTATATGAACATAACAGGAGCGGCAGCAATTGATCATCCTAGTTGTGCCGCACAACGGACTGATCAAATTAACCCTAATATTTCCGAGGGTTCCCCGACCGATCGGCCTAGTGATCAAGGGGTGGTCTGGCGCTGACCATGATGCAGGAATAATATTAGCCTCACTGATACTTCAAATCTGAGCTTTTGATCGAGATGCATTCTTCCTCATTGTCCAGAATGCTGCACGGTATTGATTCTGCAACACAACCATGGTACACATCAGATTCTATCATACTCCGAAAAATGTAAAAAGGTTCAGAAACATGGACAATTAACAGGATTCAACACAGCTCAAACCCATTTAAAACCACAGCCTAGCCGAGACAATGATCATGTGAATGGAGACATTCAGTCGTTACAACTTACTACTGATCATACACTTAAAATGTATTTTATTCGTCTATGAGATCTACAAGGGAATCGGGGTAGCAGAACATTAGTAGTCCATGCAGCCACGGCTGAACATAACAGGCAATCTCAGAATTTTAATTGCTCCCCACAAATCAGTAACGCCCTAGAAAAAGGAGATACTGAATTGGAAGAACCATCAACCCCAAAGATTAGCAGGTTACCTGCATCATTGCTCTCGTATTTGCACTGTATGTGGTTTCGATCATATTCTCCATCTGCAAATCACATATGGATCTAACCCGTGATAGCAATGACAATGTTTCATCAATAATCAGAATAAATTAAATGGAAAAACCCTCACCTCCATTACGAATCCATAATGATAGGCAACCTTTTTCACATCTTCCAAACTTATTTCAATAGACATATCCTGCGGATTCAAGGAGATAAATCAGATAACTTCAAACATATTCACAATTCGGTTAGTAGTTAATGGAAAATCAGCTAATTACATCATCTGGCCCGTAAGAATCAGCAAAGTGATACAGAAGTGGGCACAAGTTTATCCAGACCTGTTCATTGAAATTAACATATAAGAAGAAGAATGGTTATACAATAGTAAAGAACAATATGTACACAAGAAACATTCATATGTTACCGGCTTTTTAGATTACCATGTTACAAATCTAAATAAGATCACTAAAAATGCCTCAAAAATCAAGAAAATATAGATAGATAGCTCATGGTACCCTCTACTGTCATATATAATTTGGCATGCCAAACAAACTTGTATAAGTTGAAAACAAAAAAGAGAAATCAGCACGTCAATAGTTTGAATTGCACTTGTTCATCTCGGATCCGTAACCCAAACAATTCACATACTGATTTCTCTCTTTTTTTTTCCACATCATTAAGTTTCTGTTGCGCATCCAGTTATGCATGATGATATATGATGACATGAGCCATCACACATGCATGTTTTATTAGAATTTTTTATGCACTTTCAGTGGCACATTTTTTAGTTGTTAACATGGTAACACCTAACCCTCTTGTAACACTGGATAATTAAGCAGTCGCATGCACATAATGGACTTTACTAAACCATTTCACAAGAAAAAGGTAGTGCTACTTCTTATGGAGAATGACAGAACTTACCCCACCATCCTTGAGAAGTTTTGATATTATCTCAATATATTCAACAATATTGTGTCCCGTATCGATAAAGAAGCACGCTACAACAGCATCCCAAGCACCTGGATCGATAGAAAAATATGTTACAACTCTTAAAAATCGCTCAAAATTATATATCTTTTCTACATCATATACATGCCTGAACACTGGCTTCAGTCTGGTGTTAGATGTCCCTGTTAGGCACAACTCTTATCCGTGCTGGATTTTGAGTTTTATAGATAGAGATAAATTTGTTTCAGATTTTTATTTTAATCCATAAGAACAAATTTACTCAAGGAAAGACCTATCCATCCACAACTCTAGATCCATGGACTTCTGAAGATAATTAGGTACTTAAAATCACTTATACAACAATGGACTGGAGTGAAGGCAATATACAGATAGTTTTTTTTTGGAGGAATGCAATAACATAATGTTGTGGCGGGCTCTCCTTCTGCCATTACTCTCATGTCATTGAGAATAGAATCTCTGTGCTGATGGGCGGATTGCTCACCGCTACTAATTAATAAGAAAAAATAAAACAAGGAAAAGGGTGTTGAGCCCACAGCCGGCTGCCCCATCTGCCACAGCCCGCCGACAAGAAAGCTACAAATGTTGGCGTGGAGAAAGCCGCACCCACCGCGAAGCGGGAAGCCAATGTCGATGTTGATGAAGAGGGCACTCGGCAATGGGTCCACGATGACCCAGCGGTTGTTGTCCCTCACCTAGAGGTCTGGAACCTAAGTTCCATAGCAAGACAGTGAGCTTCATGGGAAAAAGGAGGGAGGACATCCTAACGTGGGTGGAGGGAGACAGGTGTCCACCGTGAGCAGTGAGGGGTGTGGCGTGCTTCATCTAGATCTGAGAATTCTAAGGTGTGCTCAGAAAGGATGATGGAGAGTAGGAGTTGTTAGGGGATGACAACTTTGGATGGACTTGTATAACACCCTGCGTTCATAACCGCTTACCGCCCAGCCCCCACGTGGAGCGAGCACGCGCATGCACATAGCACCCATCTTACGCTTTCGTCCTCGTTTCGTGTAAAAAGGTTAACCCGGAGGTGGGTTATATGCTGACCCTCACCCACCTAAGCAACCAATGTAAGACTATTCCCACAACTCAACTTCACTTCTGAGCCACTTGGGCCGAAACCACAATTACTAGGCTACAAACGGGCCGGGGTGTTACAACTTGGTCAGAAAGTTTACTGTAAGAGTTAACAATTTACACCATGGCTTGCTTTGTGGACTGGAAATTTCCTATCGCGGGTCACTTTTACCGCCAGCCACTGGAAATTAATTTCAGTGGAAGGTTGTTTGGAGGTTCGCCACTAGAAATGAGGAGCACATTTCTAATGACTTACTGCTCGCCACGGTTGGCTGTTAGGTGGCCAGCCACTGGAAATGAGAGGGGCATTTGTCATGACGGACCTTAGTGAAATATAATTTTTGTAATAGTGAGTACTATGTTAAAAATGCATTAAGATTCCTTGTATATCTACTATCTATATTATAAAATCGGGTCATCTTACATTTTTGGCTTTCCTCGCTGTAGATATCTACAAAATCCCCAGCACACATCGAAAATCCCTCCGTAACACTGACACGGTTCATAGAAAAGAAGATCAAATGAGCTAAGTGTATCGAAGAAAAACATAGAAAACATTTTTAAAACATTTTTTGCAACTAGGATAAAACATCCAGTACAAACAAATTATCAATGCATTACCACACGTTATAAATAATGCCAAATGACCGAGACAAACTCAAGCATGAAACTTAAATTTCACAATGAACTTTATCAGACACTCTAAATGCATATAGCAAAATTAATTACCAAATCTAAGATCATTAAGTAATTCATACAGATCAGATGTACGGAATCCATAAAATAAATAATTTGTAAATAAACTTAGTTGTACTATGATCAATGGATATAAGTTTAAGCATACACAATAAATGATAAAAGAGGAGCAAGAGTTGCACTGTTTTGCCCGGGCACACTAAGTACCTTGATGGATGAATATCTGGAAATTTAACAGGCCGGAGTTGATCGTTGTCAGAAAGAGAATTGCAGTTGTTGTGTATCCAGGGATATATAGTCCATTCATTGGCCTCATGGGTTCTGTTAACAATAGTGAAATCATAAAGCGTCATGATTAATAGTTTGATAAGGTGCTCATTAAGTTTAATTATATGGAGCTTATTTTTAACAGATTTACTGGTTCAGTATAAAACTTGAACAAATGAGCATGTAATAGGAGGACTCATTCCCCTGGCTCTCAAAACCTGTTTGAGTCCAAAAGAAACGAAATAGAAAATGTCAATGCAAAAGAGATATATAAGATCAGATTTTTTTTATTGAAAATTGTACTGAAGTACCCAGAGAAGAGATTTCCAGAGCCAATCTCCCGAGCCCAGCACCAGGAACTAGACATGAAGGAGGCCTATGAAATTTAACAAACATAATATCAATAACCGAGAAAAAATGTATACGGATCTGTCTGTAATATCATGCTTGCATGGACCATCGAGAGCTGGAAGCTGGTATCGCTAGAGGTGTTGTGCTACTATTTCCTGGGGATGCCACTACAGCAGACGTGCGTGGAAGAAGGGCACAGAGTGAACGCCATGGCGCTCTAGGAGCAGGAATACGCGAATGCCGTGGCGAACCAAAACACGCGAATGGTGCGCAAAGGATTGATTGCTACTTCATTAGGATTGAGTCGAGTTTTTTAGCTTCGTTATTCAGTTAGCAAGTTGTTTAGATTAGAAAACTTTAAAGGACCATGTTGTTGTGGACTCTGTATAAGGAAACGAAGATTGTGAAATAAAGGAAAACAAGATTATCGGTTGTCCATCTCTCTCTCTCTCTCTCTCTCTCTCTCTCAAGTTAGATCTCTGGGAAAGCACAAGCCCAATCTACCATCACGCCCAACATCTGGTATCAGTGACGAGGCATTTGCTTGCAATCTGAGCCATATGCCTCCCAACCTGAAGATAAGGATCTTCAGGTGATCCTCAAGCCAGTCCTCACAATGTTTGATTGCATTGACTCCACAGAAATTAAACTGGCATCCATCGAACAACAGCAGCGCACGCAGAGCTGAGCGATCGAGCACCTAGAGACTCAGCATGACCCTATAGCGAGATGGATCATATGATTGCAACGAATATGTGCCGCCACCACAAGGCCACTATAACCAGCTCGATGATCAGCAGCCGCCACACAAATACAAGAAACATGACTTACCTAGGTACAACAGCAAAGGAGATCTTCTCGCCTTCATCAACCATTGAATAGTACTTTTGAGAGCAGTGCATCATTACGGAGGAAGAAAAGGTCTGGATGGAGTTGTTTTATTTGAACTAGTATGGTGGCCCGTGCATTCATGCGCCAAGTATTGTATTATATTGAATGTTACACTTATCTACTAGTGTATCATCATTATCTTCTTAATGAAAAACTATGCCCAGTGTACGAAGAGGGAAAACATTGGAAATACAATGTTTCATTTGGTGCGAACAATTGTTCCCTTAAATTTGCTTCCAAAAATTTCTCTTTACTGTTTGAGTTTAGCTGAAAAGTGGAAACCCAACAGCCACTTTGGTAGGATTGAATCGATTTTGTTTGCTTGTCATTCAGTTAGCAAGTTGTTTCGATTATTAGATAAAGTGAGCTAAGGATTGCTTGCCACTTCTTTCGGATTGAGTTTTTTTTTTTTTTTTTTGAAGAAATGATTGAGTCGAGTTTGTTAATTCACTTTGTCAACTAGTTAGCAACTTTTTCGGATCAGGCAAACTGATAGCTACACTCAGTCATCGCTCTCACAAATATTGGCAGAACATATAGTTCATTGTTAATCTTCGCGGTTGAGAAAAATCAATATACCCCAATATTGTGGTGACAAGGGAAATGAGCTTACCTCTGTTTGCTCCGGTTAGGGAACAGACGATTAAGCTCCTCAAGAATGGGCTTATAGCACTCATCGCGTTCCTTTTTACCCTGAAACAATAAAAACAACAGTATTTTCCAAAATTAGATCAGTCCACTAAAGGGAAAGTCCACAAGCACATTACTGAGAACCTTACCTCCAGAGCCCAATCTCGTACAATATTTCTTAGGATGCATCTTACCTGTATAAAATATGGATGAATGACTCATTGAAGCGGCAAAATCAGAGAATTGCTCACACACACTAAGAAACAAAAATTATGGATAGCAGCTGATGGAAAATGCAGGCAACTTGGGAAGGCAATAACACATGCACACAGAGATCAGAAAATACAGCATGTTTCACCATTGGCATAGAAGTCGAAATCAACACATAAATGAAATGCAGGAAACATCTCATCTCAGGAAAGATGCCCACTACCTATTTTGGTGGACAATCAACATCCACCCCTGGCTAACTTTACATATTCTAATACTACTCTGTCTGAAATGCGTACCGAATCGACTGGAGGAGGAATATTCAACATGAACAATGAAGGTGTGGAGTGCCGTGGCGTTACCTGAAACGAGGACACAAGATAGATATTTCACAGTTAGTTGAGCCTTTATCTGTGAGTAGAAGCTACCAGAAGGATAGATTAAACAATAGGAATCTGTGCTTGATGAACAGAGAAAAGTCATTTCGGAATGTTGAGCCACTTTACATATATTTATGTTCTGATAGGATGGCAATGGAACTGGTGGCTGATCACTTTCAGATTGTGCCTGTAGTTTGCTTCAGTTCTCTTCGAATTTCTGTCACTTATCTAATAAGCGGTCTTTCCTAATGTTACTTTTTCCTAGAATAGGAACTAAAACTAACAAAATTTGGTATCATGCTGAACATTTAATGCATATATCCTGGCACAATTACGTCAGTGGTTGTGTTTGATTGTAACATTCTAAGAAGTCAAAACCAGTGAGGTTGTAGCTTCTTAGAAGTCCAAAGCTGGGATAATGAAATCTTCCCATCATCTAAAAAATATATCATGGCACAATTGGTTACTTACATTAAATTCAAATCTATCCATGTGTACATATAAAAATTTGCAAGCATGATAATTATTGTTCGGCACACATAATTATGAATTATTTGGAATAACCAACAGATTACATTTCCAACCGTAGAAAATGAAGAGCATTTTTTATTTTCACAACAAGCTGCTGTAGTCGCATCTTTGTCACTGTTGCATGATACACCTATAACTTGGGACATTCCCATGTTGTTGACAACTGGCTGGGAGCAGCCTACCATGTGCTCTTCCTCACCCTGTTTGATATTTAGTATTTCAAATTCTACATGCAACATAATGGAGTCTACAAGAGCACATATCCAGTGATGTGATCCAAAAGTGGTCCCCATCATTTTTATGTAAAAGGAGGATACAAACAGTCTTTACCTTCTTAATCTCCGTTTCTCTTGAAGATTCATGGATCTTTGCATCTTCTTTGGGGCAATCATGCTGCTCATGCAGTAGAGAATTGCTTTTGGCAGTAGAAATGCTTGAGCAGTCACCCTTCTCACTCAAATGGGTACAATCCGTATGACTGTGTTCATGCATATTCACTGGATAACCACGGCCACAATCATCTACATACTGACTCATGTCGAAAGGAGGTTCAAATGCCTGCAATTATTAATGTTATTAAGAATACCATCATGTGAATTACAGTTATTGCCAAATAAGCAGTCTCAAAAGTTCAAACCTCAAGCATCTTCATGATAAAAGCTGCATTCATGGATATACACCTGTTCAATAATAATGTATCACATAACCGCAGTCAAATCCATCAGCACTAAGAAGCATAAATGATTTTTTATGTAAATATACTATATGGCATTATCACGTCTGGTATCCATTCAAAGCATGTCTTAAGCATACGAAAGACATAGAACAGTATCAAAACAAGGTCAGTTGATCAATAAATATGTGCAGAACAATTGCAGTAAAGAATAAGCTGGTCTACTATTTCTTTATAAGTGCAACCAACTAAATGTCATTAACTTCTATTTCTCTCAACTCTCATGCAGCCACATCATCTCTAAATTTTCCACCGTCACATCATGAACTTTGAGTCCTATCCAGCCATCCATTCCCTCACTCCATCCCCTACCTCTCTAGCAGGATCGTGCGCGCCCTCTACTATTGTTGCTACAAAAACTTCCATTTCAATGTGCACTCAAGAGGCCAAGAAAATTAATGATACTAATCTCTCTTTGATGGAAAATAAGTTGCTGGAAAACTACTGCCAAATTACTCCCGCTTTAACGGTGCTATTGCTCTTCCAGTTACTCTCGCATAGCACATATGCCACTCGCTCTTGCCTCACCGCCAGTCTAGGAGTTTTTTTTATTTTTTAATCCTTTTTAACTAATATTTTAATAATAGCCTGACTGAAACTAAATTTGCAAATCTAGCCCATTTAGTCACTCCAAACTGATTGGAGTGACTGAACACACAGTCACTCCAACCAAATTGGCGTGACTCAACATTGAGTCCCTCCAGTCGGTTTGGAGTGACTGAACATTCAGTCACTCCAAACCGATTGGAGTGACTCAATGTTGAGTCACTCCAAACCGATTGGAGTGACCAACTAAGGATAAGTTATAGTTGCAATCTTACGCATTGCTACCAAGATGTCAACAAAAAATATTTTACATCAATCTGTTTGTTTAAACTGATCACTAAAGAATATTCATTTCAAAGGTGCCAAACATAGTTATATGGTGCGTATTTGTTGCATTTTTTGTTTCTAGATGCACCATAAATTTCATTTTTAGTAGTGAATCATGATCTCTAGCTATAAAATCCAGTCTTTATATCTACTAAGAGAAGTTGGGAACAACTTGTGTTGATATATTATCAAGACGGTTATTGCAAAATTAGGATGGTAATTTTATTTAAAAACAATTTAATAGTTTAGACTTATCTTGAATTTCTTAACTGAGCCCTAGATATTTTACTATTAGATATGTTAACATAAGAAAAACATCATTCACCTCGAATGAATGGGATATGTTGTAGAATACTACCACATAATGTCTTTTACATGCTCTGTCCTCTATATTTTAGATCTGTTTTGACTGGAACCTATAAGGATCTTATATTTTGTTTCTGAGTAAAGGAATATTGTGGTCTACTAACTCCTGTTAACTAACAAGTATATGCTCTCTGATGAATCTAGACATCATGTGCCATATGCAATTATTCGTATGTGGTGAGTTATGCCATTTTAAATGAGATCATTCTCTATAAATTTGATTGAGTCATTTCATTTCTATGCCCTTGAGAGAAGACACAGATTTGATCTTCTATTGTCAACTAATATTTTGTCGATTATGACAGTAGGAAAAAAGATCGTCCATTGGTTAGTATTCTGCAATGATGATGTTTCACGAAGTAAAATGTAGCACCCACCGGTCATATTTCCAACTATATTGTTTCATAACATTGTGATGGTACCCGCGGCAACGCGCGGGGTGTTAGCTAGTTGTCTTATAAATTAAGCACTGAAATGAAACAACACATTGGTTCGGTCACTCCAGTCACTTTGGGTTTGGAGTGTGACAACACATTGGTTTGGTCACTCCAATCAGTTTGGAGTGACTCAATGTTGAGTCACTCCAATCCGTTTGGAGTGACCGAAGGTTTAGTCACTCCAAACCGATTGGAGTGACTCAACATTGAGTCATGCCAATCTGTTTGGAGTGACTGTGTGTTCAGTCACTCCAATCAATTCGGAGTGATTAAATGGGCTAGATTTGCAAATTTAGTTTCGGACAGGCTACTATTAAAATATTAGTTAAAAAGGATTAAAAAATAAAAAAATCCCAGTCTAGCTATAGATACACCAGGTTCCTGTTGGCCTATTCGTGGGGTACCAAGCGTAATACCACCATTAGACCCTGATGGTTCATCTCAAGTCAACTTGGAGTCCATCGCATGACCTGCGCTCAAGGCTTGGAGCAGGAATCCTCCGCTCTCAGTCTCAGTTGACTTCCCCGCCTATTGCCAAGATTGTATTTGTATGGTTGTATGGAGGTGCAGATCATCTGTCCGAAAATGAGCTGTGATTCTTTGGGTCTCTGACTTTTTTGTGGCATGCAGATGGATTTCACTTCCTGCAAGCGCATGTCTGGTTCTTAGAAGTTTTTAGTGAAAAAAATCAATTCCTGATCCTTCTCTGCTTTTGCATTTTATTTTCTGGGCGTCCTTTTTTAATTGTTAGTGTGCAATAAAATAGAGATCCCTACTTTTTTAATTGACAGTGTGCAATTAACCAACCGTCCCTGAATTATCAAGTCATTATTTAAATTCTGCACACATGTTTAGAAATTTCTATAATTTTTTCACTCTAATTGATTTGCAGCCTAATCTTGCTGTATGCATGCATCTTCTATAGAAAACTGGATGGGTCGTAACAAAATCCTGTTTTTCATGTACATTGCTTTATTTTTTTAGAAGACTTATCCCTCTCCTAAGGTGCAGCTGGGTGCATGGAGCAATTCTTTCAGTTACGTTAGTAATTCACCCATTTTCTTTATCTTGCAGGTACTTGCTGCTTCATAATTCATCTGATTTTAGTTGCATATTTAGGAACACATATAGCATCCGCATTCCCTCATTACCTCCGAAACAATGACACCGCAGGGTGCTCACAACTGTACTAAATCACACTGCAGGGCGCTTAGAATTTACTGCGGTTAGGATCATTGATCTTTGTTTTTTTTGTCCTTCCAAAAACAATATCAGACTATAATTCAGGTAATTTGTGTCAATTGAAAAAGGGTAGCGACATAGTATTCCAATAATTCACCATCCATCACGCCATTTTGTTAACCACACAAAATATTTTCAACCAAAAACTAAATACCTTCAAATCAAATTTGCAAATTTAAAATAATGGCTTTATAAAATGATCTCATGAAAACTCATCTATGTTCCCGCAGCATCGCGTGGGGCATTCACCTAGTTTTAAGAATGATTCAACCAAGATTCAGGAGCACTGCCTCATGAAGATACAGCGTCATCAGAAAATCTTAGACATGCATAGACGATAGGCAAAGAAACACAAGATTCGACTTCTTTTTATTTGAAAAATTAAGGTTAGTGACACCACACGAATTAAATAATTAGTTGCGAACAATAAAATACAGAAACTTTTTTGTATACAAGACCTATGAGTGGATATACATGGTAATTTATCTCACTGTATTTGAACAGAAGAAAGACAACAATTTATCAGAAGTATAGGAGATGGAAGCATAAGGCACAGAATGTTACTTACCATCTTAATCTTTGGTACTTCAGGCCAAGGTGAAAAAGAATTTCCTACATAGAAAAGGTATAAGATGAGGGTGAGCATACATCATCAGATGACATATATGAATCGAAATGAAATTTAAAAGTTAGCAAAGATGGAAAAAAATAGAAAAGGAAATGTGTGACACTGTATAAGTTTAAACCTTGTGGGCAGGAGGAAGCATTTTGAAAGATCGTTCGTATCGCTCGACATCCCTTTCTGCAGCATCTTGATAGCTATTACAACCAGAAAAGTAAATAATATATTCACAGATCTGATTGGAGATGTGAGGGGGAGCAATAATAATATTTCCTATATATTTGTGGTAGATATATACTCATTTTTCTAGTACAAACCCTCAGCTAGTTATGTTCCCTTTCACTAGCCAATTAAAAATCAGACACCATTGTACCCTTATCTATCCCTATATAAGGATTCTAAATTAGCCAAAAACATTTTTACAAAGGAAAACATCCCCTCAATTTAATATTCTAAGGATGGTGGATTGGCCACCTACACGAAATGTTCATATCACGGATGTAGGTGATTCACTATGCTGATTATGTGATTTGCATGGTAATGTGTTAACACTAGTACAGATTTGCTGATTAATGACGATTTTACTGTAGATCCGTCATTATTTTGGGGTTTTTCCCGTTTTCGACTAACTTTTATGACGTTTCGGCGTTTCGTCACTAAAAACGCCAAAACAGACCCGTTTGGTGACGAAAAAGTGTCACTGTTGCCTTTCAGACCCAATGGTCAGGTTGTTTATGACGAAAACTAAGCGTCACTACCGTTCATTCCAGGATTTTGCCCGCCCGCATCCTAGTCAGCACATAGGCGGACCCACATATTCGTCGCAGGAGGAGGGATTTCGCCCGTCCACATCCTAGTCAGCGAACAGTGGACCCACACATTCGTCGCAGGAGGGGGGATTTCGCCCCCCCCCCCCCCCTCCCGCATCCTAGTCAGCATGTTGTGGACCCACACGTCAGTCAGAATTCGTCTTTTGCTAGAGGATTTCCCGCACAAGCATCCCAGTCAACATAGCGTGGACCCACACGTCAGGCACAATTCGTCATTAATAAAATGGAGAAATATGCCCACACGCATCCTAGTCAGCACATGACGGACCCACACGTCAGTCAAAATTCGTTCTGTGCTAGAGGATTTCCCGCACGCATCCTAGTCAGCACATGGCGGACCCACACGCATCCCAGTCAGCATATTTTGACCCCACAAGTCAGGCATTATTCGTCATTAAAATTGTGCCCACGCATATCCTAATCAGCACATGGCGGACCCACACTCCCCAGTCAGCATATTGTGGACCCACACGTAAGGCAGTATTCGTCATAAATGGGGAAATATGGCTACACGCATCCTAGTCAGCACATGGCGAACCCACACTCACCCCAGTCAGCATATTTTGGACCCACACGTCAGGCATTATTCGTCATTAAAATTGTGCCCACGCATATCTTAATCAGCACATGGCGGACCCACACGCATCCAATCAGCATATTGTGGACCCACACATCAGGCAGTGTTCGTCATTATATATTGGGGGATTATACCCGCATATTTTAGGCACATAGCGGACCCACATGCATCCTATTGAGAACATCATGACCCACAGGTCAGGCAGTTTTCGTCATTAACGGGGGCCTGCATGTGGACCCAATTCAAATTCCGTACCACGACCCATGTACTTATCCATATCTGTTCTAGTGTAAGGATCTCAATCAATAACAACGATCAAAGGCCAACATAGGGATAGGGAACCCAAATTATCCACCTATCTTCTTTCCTCATCAGATAGTCGTAAAAAGCCAAGGAAACCAACGGAAATGGTCACTCATATGCAAAAACTTCAGCAGGTTTAACACGGTTACACATAGCCTGAATCGCTATCCACTTGATCACAACCTGGGGGCGTTAGAGTTTGTGCTAATCATGAACTCCAAAAGGAAAAACAAACAACGCAGTTCCTGCCCTTCCTCATCACAAAATGATTCCCCACTAGCACATAATGAATTCCTATTAGAAGCCCTAAAAAAATGAATTTCTGTTAGAATCTCAACCTCGATCTCAAATCAGGAAGCGCCCATAAAGCCTACAAACTCAATCAAAAGTATCAAAGATAACTATGCTCCGCTCCAAATTCCAGAACACCACGTCGGCCCATGGCCAAAATAGCATGAGAGAGAGACGCTTCTATAACTGAGTTCCACATCTGCAAGTCCAATCAGGGACATGGCATCCTATACAGCATTCGGTGTGAGTACTTTGCCCACTAATAACCCATCTGGCACAATAAGAAACAGCCCATTCAGACGTGTTGTCCACTATTGTTTATGATTATAACATACCATGGCACATATATAGAAATTTTTATAACTTTTTATATTCAACATTTTGTTAGACTTTGCATAACATTTTTCAAAATACTTTCAACAAAAATGCATATATATTTCAAAATTTTATAAAAAAAGTGCCGGTAAATACATTCAAACTATTTAATTTAGCACATTTGAACTGATGAATATCTTTATTTGCATTCAACATTTTAGAGACTTCCATTCAACATTTAGATGCACATATTTCAACTATAGTAACACTAGTTCAACATTTTTATACCAAAATGTTGAAATCGTATATTCAAATTGTTGAACTAATATATTTAAAATGTTAAATTTCAAAATTCATAGTGGATCTCATTTGGTTATAGTAATTGTAATTAACACCATAGTTCAAAAGGTTTTGAAAATGGATGAGCGGTTTAGGAGAGAAAATTGCATTTTATGATTTAGAATCAAATCACATTACGCACCCAATCACAGAGTTACATGTGTAAGCTTATGCCTCTACCACTCTTCCAACCAGCTCGCAACATAGTCGTCCGCCCCCACCTAACACGAATCCTAAAGTGAGTGCTATAAGGCTACATAACACCCTAGTGTTGTACAGGAAATTCAGCCCAATCAACAGCTACCGCAAGAGAGTGGCGGCAACGGTGATGCGTGAGGAAGGAAAACGTGCAGGGATTTATTCGAGAGGTAAGAAGAAGAGGAGGAGGGACCGGAAATGAGAAGGATTTATTCAGACTCTTATTGGGCCAGCGACGGCGGCAGGGATCATGGGCCGACCCTATGGATTATTCCGATGCGGAGTGAAACATGAAGATGGTGATGAAGTCGTGATAAAGTTCAGAGTAGTGTTATCTATTCAAGCTCCAGTCGTACACGGAGACAAGTAAAAGAGTCTCTTTTTTTTTAGTGTATTGGTACCAAAAGAGCCTGAATAATTCAGTGTATGGCTCGTGCACCACCGAAAGCTTGAGGAAGCAATCGCCAACTGCTCAATTGCCGATGCTCGATCTCCAGCTTGAGCAAAACGTAGGGAGAGGGGAGAGGGTGTGAGAATTAGAGCTTGGGAGAATAGAGGCATTGCATTGATCAAACATGTGTTGAGTACATATAGGGAACGGCTCGCGCACCTAACAGGCGGTCGCCCAGTCCGTACATAACACACGCACGCACACGTACGTAGTACGTACACGTTTAATCGTCCAACAGAGGGAAGTGGGGACGGGGTTGGGTGCGCGTACTTAGCGTAGGCAGCGATGATGGAGCGGAGGGACTTGATCTTGACGGCCTCCTCCGGCTCGGTGTGCTGCCGCTCGCCCATCTTCTCCAGCGGCGGCGAGCAGACTGTTTTCCTGGATGGATTGGTGGATGACGGCGGCCTGCGAGTGTTTCAGCGTATAGCAGCCGCAGCGGTGTCATATAGCTTATCTTCAGTTCATCCTCGTACGTCAAGTCAGTTGTTTGCCTGTGTGGTGGAGACGGGGACAGAAACAAATATCGTTCCTGCCGGCGCTGATCTATAACCAGTGGCGGAGCTACGAGGTGGGCCGTGGCCCCAGTTTCAGCAGCCAAGCTGACCCCAGCCCAGCACCCGGTCATGCGTTCCCGAGTCTGACGACTCCCGCAGCGAGCGAAAGAAAATGGAGAGGAGCGACGGCGGCGTTTGGCGTCGCGCCGGCAGCCTTGGGGCCCTGTGGCGGGGGCTGCGTCTCTGTCAGGCACTTCTCTGGCATCGCTCCCTTTCTCGCGCTCGCGGTGAGCCCCAGCCACCTACCCGCCGGCTCTCTTCGTCGTTTAGGCCTGCTCTTCTTTGCGCAAGTTAGGTGTTCGATGAAATGTCAGAGTCTCACATCTCCTATCCGTTTTGTTTTAGTTCTCTATTGCCTTGATTTGGATCGTAGCTCCTCCTTGAGGCACTGGTTTTCTGCACTCAGCTTGTTGAACTGATGGTCTGTTTCACTAAGCTGCCCTGTGCTCACATTTGCACGCCATGGATTTCACCATCATCAAGCTTTCCTTATTTCCTTAGTCCTGCTCTCTTGCTTTCTGTCAGGATCAGCGTATTCCATGAGCCAAATCTTGCTTAGTCTCCTAGGTTCAGCGTATTCCATGAACCGCAGGTAGCTTATCCATCTGGCGTTTCATGCCAATGTCCTGAGTGAGCTTCAAGTCTAAGTCTAAAAAGGAATCCATCCTCTTCGCCTTCTTTTCCTCCCGGAGACATTTTATTAAGGTTTTGACCTTAATTGTAATTTGGAACTTCAAACCTGTTGCGTCGAAAAAAAAATTGGTCGGCCCACCCTCAGTTTGAACCCTGGCTCCGCCACTGTCTATAACCAGACACGTCCAAAGTAAACGTTCACTACTACAATTAACGACGGACCTGCATATCATCATCAGTAAGTATTAGAGCCCAATTCTTAAAAAGAACGAGCCCTTTTCTCTTTCTCTCCACCATATGCAGCAGCGGAATCATACATGGACTAGCGGAATAATACCTTCAGGGATGCCGAGGGAAGAGGAGCTGCAAGTGCGCGGGCGGCACTTTTCTGATAATGTTATTTGTCACATATCATTAATAATTTACTAAGGAAAGAGTTTAATATTTTTCCAAACAATTCATTTCGTCAGTTTCACACCCTAAACCAATTCATGTCTGAATCTATCTTTTTTTTTTTCTCAACAGACAAGTTGAATTTGGAGCTCATAATTAGCGTGATGATAGTCAACACAACAAATTATGTTAAAATAATTATAACCTTTTTCATACCACCGACAACTTAATAGCAATTAACAATACTTACATACAAATGATACCAAAAATTATATTACAATTATGGAAAACTGCAAAGTGTTCATTTGTTTTCATATACATATTTATAAGAAATTTTGTGTCAGTCTTCTCTCTGCAAGTGTTCATTTGTTTTCATAGTCTCTGATAGCTTTAATTTGATCAGATGACATGGCTCTCCCCTGTCCTCTACGATTGCTGCAGATTCAATATAACGTAGTTATCATCTAATCAGATGTCACACAATCAAAACTTACCCTGCTATCATAAATCGACTGAACGGAAACTCTTTTTTAAGCTGACAAATGTTTAGCGATTTTGAATAATCCCAACAAAAAAAATATCAAGGGAAGCTCCCTCATTCAGTGTCGAGCACTATCCATTTGTTGAGAGCTGCAACCCCGAAGACAACAAAGTACACTGCTGCTCCACATAGTACTTTATTTATCAATCATCCACAGAACACAAGCCCAACATCACTTTACAATTAAGACCCATACACACAGCAGTGTTCGTGATGCCGTGATGTTTTAATAATTAATACATGCAAATCGAATCCCACACTAAAGACTCTGGAGTGCAGATAGAGCAGCACTTTCACACACATAAATCACAAACTGGCACTTACATTCAAGATAAAAAAGGTTTCAAGTCCAGAGACTACTGAGTACTGAGAGTTAAAACCAAACACACGGCACACATGCAGGGACGAAAACAAAGACACCTGACGGAAATAAATAATGCAGGCTCTGATGCACGAGGCTGAACGGAGATGGCCTGGCTTCCCCTTCAGCAGCATCTGTATTCACGGAAATTAAGAAAGAAAAATATCGGAAGCGAGCTCCAATTGATGGAGAGTAATCACGGAATTGATGAGGATATGAGGCTGATGTCGCGGCACGCACTTCTGTCTTCTTAGCGCCGAGCATGTGGATTATGCTTGAACACAGGAAAATTAATATGCCCCTCCATTTCATCCCTCACTTGATCTGGGCTGCAGTCACCATTGAGCTCAAACTCCCTCAACCTATGGAGGTGCCTGAGTCCAGAAAGGCTCGCTGTTGTTGGAAAAGACCAAACGATCCTCTCGAGCTTTGGAGCTGCACCAATTGCAAACCTAATGTTGGTGATGTTGCTGCTGGCGACAAGCAGGAAGTTGAGACTTTGGAATTCTTCTTCCTTGAAGGCAAGCTCACTTTCGGTGTATGATTTGTGCTGAAGCCTGAGGCACCGTAGGGCACCAAGCTTTCCAAGGATACGCACAGCATCTTCCTTCATGTATATCTCAGTTAGTGTTAACTTGTCAAGTTGATGGAGCTGCTGAATCAAGTGAGGAAGCCCCCTGGTCAGGCCACTGACGTTTAGGTTTTTGATGAACTGTGGAGGGTTCAAGGCATCTACTGCCTCTCCATCATGACAATTCTCACCAGCAGACGGTTGGACGATCCGGATTGATAGGGAACGGAGTACGCATCCAATTTCTCAATATAGCGGAACAGATCACTAAGCTTAGCATTTTTGCCACGAAGAGTGACACCGAATTTCCTGAGTTTCAGCAGCTGAGCAATGCCGGCTAGCTCACTAGCACTGTTGGTAACTTGGACATGGGACAGTATCTCCATACTTTTCATTCTCTGAATGCCGAGGGGCATGCTCACAGTGGCAACAGGTTCTTCATCAGATGTCCTAGCGTCATTGCTTGCAGAGACCTTATGACCGGCAAGGAAATGCTTTAGCTGTGAAAGCACAATAGGCTTCTTGGCAAGTACTTGTACCTTGGTTTGCCGGACGTCCAGCGTCTCCAAGCACTGGAGCTCCTTTATTTGCTTGGGAAGTTCTGCAACGTCAGTATTCCTTAGGCTCAGATACTTGAGCAGAAGCACCTTGCAGATCATCCTCAGATGATGCTTCTCCAAACCGTGGCAGCCTTCAAGGTCCAGCACTTTCAATAGTTGCCACTGAGGAGATGCAGCCAGAGATGGAAGACATGCTACAATATCTTTCCTGCTGCCACCGTCTGTGTGAGCCTTTTGCAACACTATTCTGTTGTGAATAGAAAGGTGGTGAGTCAGTTCTGGTGGGAGGTTTTTCTCCACGAAGTTTACATCTCTAGCTACCATGGCGATGAACTTGTGAACTTCATGGTGTACGATGAAGCTCTTGATGCTGCCCGTAGCACTGATTTCCACCGGAGAAACAAACCCTCGAGTGAAAAGCACATCCAAGTAGTGCATGGCTTCATCCATTACGCTCTGGTTCTCATCACTTGTGGTGGTCGCGGTGACGAAGCCCTCAGCAACCCATCTTCTAGCCATGCTTGTTGCCTTGATGATGTGCTCTTGGGGGGAAATAGTGAGATATAGCAAGCAGCTCCTATACTTGCTAGGCAACTCATTGTAGCACCACAGAAGAAGATGACTGGAAATGCCTCTGTTCAGCCGACTGCAGTCATCAGCGACATTGCAATACTTTTCCAGGACATTTATCCTGGTCGGATTAACATACAGAGTATGAAGGAACATATTTCTTGCAAAGGGACTGGAGTGAGCTAAGTGAGAAAACATTTCTTGAGTATAGTTTGCTTTCAGCTTGTTCGCTTTGTTGGCGTAGAACTCCCATAGATTTCTCGCGTTGATGACTTTATAGGGAGGAGAGGACAGGACCACTTGACCGTCATTTTTGGTGATTATGATGGCGCTACCAGGACAGCACTGGCCATCGGCAGCATGTAACAGGGGATCCAGTATGCGCTTACATTCCCTCTCATCTACATATTCAATAATATTAAGAAGCGCATACCGTTCAGATGCTCCTGAAGTGTGCTGGCAGGTTCCAGCATGTGCTGATCCCCTTCTGATGGACCAGGTTGAACACCAGTTACTTCTTTTACAATCTTGGCTAGCGTGGTGCGTGCATTTTCTTGATACGATACTTTGACCAAGACCTTGCAGCTGAATAAAGTGGCAACAGACTCATGCTGGTACAGTCCCTCTGTAATTTTCCAGGCCAGATCCCACCCTGCAATACTGAAAACCCTCACTTGTTGTTGTTGTTGTTGTTCTCTTGCGGCCGGCGGTGGTTCCTTGTTGAACCACTTGATCAGGGAAGCGATGCCTTTGCTGATGATGACCTGATCAGCTGGAGGTTCAGCAGCGGCATCGAGAAGAACAGAGCGCCTCTCGAAGAGGAGTTTTACGGTGCCCTATACCACTTTAAACTTTTTTATTTTTTAAACTTTTTTTAATTAATATTTTAATAATAGACCGACCGAAACTAAGTTTACAAATCTAGATCATTTAGTCACGCCAAATCCATTGGCGTGACCGAAACTACAGTCACTCCAACCTGACTGGCGCGACCAGCTTCCACGTAGACATGAATTGCCACGTTAGATTTTGATCGCGCCAAACAATTTGGCGTGACTCAGTGTGAAGTCACGCCACATGAGTCGACGCGACTTAAACTTCACGGTTCTCGGGCATGTGCAAGTAAGGCTGTCTGCAGCATGGAAATTACGCAAGGAAAGTTTGGCAAGTGTTTCATGCAGCAGCCTAGTACTCCTCTCTCCACTCACGTCTCTCCTCGCTCCCTCTTTAGTCAGGTAGACAAGACAGGACCTGACAGGTCCACTCCAGGACTGAGCACGGGTAAAAAAGATTACAACTCCTAATAAAAAAAGCAACTCTACATGCAGTTTAAAACAAATTAAAAATGACTCAAATCAATAAGACATTTAGTAAATTTGAAATAGTATTCTACATGCACACGCTTGCATCATAATATAGTAGTATTGTAAATATGCACATCTAAATCTAAATTAAGTAGAGATTAATATGTAAGAGTTGAAAACAATATCAATAAAGTAGGAGAGAGACAAAGAGATAGCTGCATTAGAAAATAGGGATTTTAAGGTAGATTCTGCTTCTGCTTCTCCTATAAAGTTGTCAAACACTCAAATGTAAAACAAATTCGGGTGAAAATTTGGATGAGAATTCGTTCTGATTTTGTATATGGAAGCAAAAGCTGGAAAACAGTCCAGTCCCACCATATTTAAACAATGTTAGCATTTTTAAAAAAGTCGGTAGACTACAAACCGAATATTCGAATTGCAAACCGATTACGCCGTTGCGATCATTGCGACGGGATCTTCAAAACTAGACCACACTTGACTATACTTTGCAAATATTTGTTTTTTTAAAAAAATGCTCAAACAATAATCTTAGGAAAAATTACGTTTTTACCATCATTCTGAGGGCCAATTGCATTTTTAACCCCGAATCTGCGATTTTGCATTTTTACCATCACTTTTTCAAATTGAATCTACCGTTTACCATAGGTTTGACTCCACCGTGAGATGAAAGGAATTCACCGATTAAAAAAGGAAGGAAAAAAACGCACATGGACCAAAATACCCCTGACTCAATCGTTCTCTCCCCTTGACGACTCGAATCGTTCTCTGTCGTCCAGTCGTCCTCCTCCGAACATGCCGAACTCCACTCCCTGAAACCTACCCTAGCGAGGCGATTGGACGCGGCTCGGCTGCTCTACGCGGGTACGGCGCGGGCAAGGACGCGGGAGCGCGCCGTGGGCGAGGACCGCGGGCGCGCGGCGAGTGCGAGGGCGCGCGGCGCTGGGGCGCGACGCCGGCGCAGCGGCATGAAGGCGGCGTGGTGCGGGTCCAACCGCTGGATTGTCGTCGTCATCTGCAGCGGCGTAGGCTCGGGGCAGGAGCCGAAGGACAGGACGTTCACGCCGCAGCAATGGTATTGTGATTCTTTGCTCCTGTGTGTTCATGGCACTTTGATTTTTGGCTTTTCATTGTGGAATGAAATGCACACCAGTTGTTCGACGAATTGATCATGTGACCGTGACCACTCAGAGACAAGAGACCCAACCAGCATCCCGAGACAAGAGACCAACAAGCGTAATAAAGCCATAGCCATTTGTTTATGTCTAGTTGTGCCTTCGATTGGAAGCCCCCGAAAAGCTGTAATCTCATTGTTCTCGGCCTGAATCCATCAATCAGGATTCAGGAGTTCATGGTTGAATAATGTTGCTTGGGTTATTCGATCAAATGTATATGTAATCCTGGCCTATTATGAAATGAGAACATAAAGAGAGAAGTGTGTTGCCAAGTGCAGTGCAGAGACCTTAGTACTACGTTCAAAATTGAATGGATTCACTTTTTGCAATGGACAGTCCAGTAGTTCGGACACGTAATTTGGATGTGGATATGTGTGAATGTGGACATATAATATCTAGCTTATATTGTTCTTCTATGTCAAAATATGTGCTGGATATATATCAATATAGGGAAATGCTGTCAAAAATTGTGTCAAATTTCTGTCCAAATCTGTCCAAATTTACCAAATTTTGTCAAAATTTAAAATTTATGATAATATTTTTGAATCTGTCACATTTTTCCATTCAAAAATAGCAAAAAAGCTTCAAATTCTGTTGTATATGACTTTCATGGCCAAAGTGATGGTAAAATCACAAAAGGGCAGCTTGGTCTTTTCCAACACCATTTAACACCGTCAAAGGGCAGGTAACAGACTCATGGTAGAATCTTTGCTCAGTTCAAAAAAGTGACGGTAAAATCACAAAAACACAGATTCAAAGGTAAAATCACAATGGCATAACAAAGTGATGGTAAAAACGCAATTGCCTCATTATCTTATCAGTAGTCATCTATTTAATATTTAATTTCTTATCTTTAATTATTTTATTTAATATGGTACATAATGTGTAGACGAATTGGAGCTCCAAATTAAGAGAAACTGAAGTCATTTCACATGCATAATTCATTTCAAAAAACACTAGGAGAATTTGTTTTGCCAAACAGTCTGACTGGAGAAGCTGTTTTGACAAAGAAATCAGAATAAATCGAGAATCTGTTTTGCCTCAGAATCAAATACATAATCTGTTTTTTGCAGAGTCCGAACCCTGCCAAATAGGCCTTAAAGGATGGCCATTGAATACATAGAGTTGCGAAAGTAATGGCCGTATCGACATGGAAGATCAAGCTTAATGGCCATGGTTTGCACTTTTATGAGTACAACGGCTAAATTGAAACAGCCAGATAAATTCAATGACTATCCATACATTTTACTCAAATAAGAATGACACTTGAATTAAAAAAAAAACTATATGTTATCAGAATGACACTCAAAATAAAACAGATAGAGTATTTTTCTACATTTTATTTTTACAAGACATTTTTTTACGAAACAGTAGTACGAACTAACCGCGCTCAACAACTTTCAGCCTGTTCGCTTTGCTGCTTTGCAGCAGCTATAGTGTTTCAGTTATTTTTTCAGCAGCCGTTACAGTGTTCGCAGTTATTTCTTCAGCAGTCGCTACAGTAAAACGGCTGCAACGCAGCGAGGCGAACAGGCTGAAATTAAGTCTGATGCTTGCCTTTAAGCTGGACATGAAAGATTTTTTTAAAAAAAATCTCGTGGACAACAAACGTCCATGTGGCTTTGAGTTACTAGTCGCGTCAGATGCCTTGAGTGCAGGTGGGCCTTTGGACAGCAATCTGTCTGCAAGTGCTACAGCTGCAGTTTTTCAAGCCGTCATTTCAGCAATCAAATCCTAACTGGCCGGCAGGGGACAGAGGGCACTCTCTCGCGTAATTTCAACGCTCAGCACCCACCGCTCGCAGAGCTGATGAAGTTCCAATCGCGCCGACCGGTATGGCGTGACTCCACAGTGAGTCACGCCAAATTGTTTGGCGCGACCAAAATTTAACGTGGCAATTCATGTCTACGTGGAAGCTGGTCGCGCCAGTTAAATTGGAGTGACTGTATTTCGGTCACGCCAATCGATTTGGCGTGACTAAATGGTCTAGATTTGCAAACTTAGTTTCGGTCGGTCTATTATTAAAATATTAATTAAAAAAGGTTTAAAAAATAAAAAAAAATTCCCTCCAATACCACTAGTATTCTTGAGTAGTATTAACAATACTAGGGTACTTTAGAAAAAATAAATAAATGATGTGTTAAATCGATGGCGATAAATGACAAAATTGGTGGCGATGCACGACGGCAACATCATTGATGGCAGCATGGCGAGATCGTAGGGTGAGAGGGTCACAACCCAAAGATTTCGGTGGGTGGTGGCGTGACAAAAAAACGGACCGATAAAACTAAAATAACTATAGTGCCCTTCATAATACCACTAGTATAATACTAGTAGTATGGGGCACCGTAAAACTCCTCCTCTGGAAACGATCTTCCTCATCTTTGGGACGCCACCTGGCGGCGTCGTCAACACCCACTGTTCTGTTGCCGACGCGGGGATACCTTGGCGCTTGTCGCCGATGTTGCGCAGGATCCTGGACCTTGAGCTCCTGAATCCGCGTCGCGATCCGGTGGCGCACCAGCACGGTGCGCACTGTGTAGGAACCGGACGGCTCGCCGCAGGTACCTTAGAACTCCGTTGCCTCGCTGGCTGTCGACGTAGTGGATGTAGAGCTCGACGTTGCCCTCGCAGTCCCGGGTGACGCCAACGACCTGCCGCATCCATGCCCGGACCAGGTGCTGGGCGTCGGTGAGCTGCAGGATCAGGCTGTTCATGCACTCCGTCTCCTCCTTGATGAACTCCACGTCGCCGCGCACGCCGCCGAGCAATAACGTCATAATTGGTAAAAATAAACGTCACAATAGTTATAACAAATATGGATTGTCATTAATAATTTTTTTTATTGTACACCAAAACTTGTGATAAATATGAATCGTCATAATATGGCCCACTTGTCAACCACTTGTCACGCGAGACCCACATATAATTTTTATTTAAAAAATAAAAATAAAATGTAATTGATAAGATGTGAGTTGCCTTGAGAGAGTTGAGAAGCTCCCTACATGTCTGGAGGATTAAGGGGAAATTCTTGGAATATTCTTGTGTGCCGACTCTCTCCTTGGGAGGCCGCCCGGAAGTCGAAGGTGTGTAGGTGTTGCCACGTGGGATAGGATGGGGGAGGCAATTTAACACGTTTGAATATAATTTGGACGTGAAAGCAATCAAATCCGTTACACTTTTCCTAAAAATTTAGACATTGATAAAAAACAAAACCATCTGGATTGCAAAATGGAATTTGAATACATTTAACAACGAAAAGCACTCATTTTGGTCGTACATAAGAGAAAACTCCAACCATGGATGGATACTCATTACGATGCGTCCGTCGTACTCCTAGTGATATGTACATTTGGGGTGCTGGCATGATATTTTACCCGAGAATGGATGACGGCTTAAGTGCAGGTTATGCGAGAATATCTTTGTTCGAGTAGGCTTCTATGAAATTTATTTCCCATTTATTCAAGAGACACTCAAAATGATCTTATAAAGAACGAGGTTGGGTGCACCTGGATGTACAAAAGACTTCCATTTTCAAAATAAAATAGTGTGAGTTTGGTGAAATGTAATCTGCTGGTTATCAACATGCACAGACGAGATTTGAAAATGAATCTGCGCATCCGGAAAGGAAATATGCCAAATGTTTCTATATCTGTATTGCCTTTTTTTTTAATCTATGTGCTGGTCAGTACCCAAAATTTGTCATCAGAACTAATTTTCAAATGTACAAATGAATGAAGGAATTGAATATGAAAGAATGTTACAACTAGAGGACTATATTCATCTCTTCTTCAGTAAAACCATGGCTATAAATGCGAGCATTCTGAAGAACAGACCATACATAAACAGAATCAAAATGCAGAGCTTGTAGTTGTGAATATCGAAACCACTGTTGAACAACAAGCCACAACGAGTTATTAGCCAAACTCCAGGATACCTGCACGAAAAGTGAGATACATTAGTTCAAGTGCAGCATTGCAATAGGAACTTTCAAAGGGAAGCATGCAACTAGTCCCAAAACAGATAGCGATGAACAAGCACTAACTTTTTGGCATTGCCAATTATGAAGCCCTCCAATGCCCATTTCGAGTAGCACAATCTCTTAAGCAACGTTGGAGTGCTCTTTTGAGTGGATAACAGGGTCAGGACAACGGGTACAAGTGCGGAACACTGCAGAATAATAAGTATTAGGATCCATCATTGTAAGAATTTGCACGAAACGACTAATCAGCAGGACTGAAGCAGAGCATCTTTTTTTTTTTTTTGTGGAAACTGTACAGCAGAGGAGGCCCCTGCTGAGTATGATACTTACCAGCTGCGCCGAGCCAGGACTGAAGCATATGGCAAAAGTGTATCCGATCCCCGTTACACAGTACACAAGGGCAAGGAGCACAACATAGTTATCACCAATGGAAGATCTTGGGTTGTTGAAGTAGTAGAACATTGAGAGATAAATGATTGGCTTCACAACGGTATTGAAATGATCAACTGTGTCCCTGGCAAGAAAGTACGCCAGTGTGCTCATGCCAGATTCCCTTTCCCTAAAGTACTGTAGCCTTTCCAGCGAAAATGACCTCAATGCTGCAATCTTGCATAGAAGAGCTGCATAGTAATTACTCATGTCAGTGAGCTTTCGCCACAATCACAAATGAAACATAGTATATTTGTATATAATAACTTACAAACTGCGATTATAGTGTATATGTATCCAGGCATCCCGAAAGTTTTGTCACTGAGCTTCGCTATGGTTCCTAAGCAGATACCAGCTAGGCCTAGTATCAGGAAATCAACTGCAAGCAATCTAGCTTCACGCAGTCGCTGCTTTGTGACCCTGCAAAATATATTCAGTTTAAAACTCGTACACACTAAATATATTCAGTTTAAAACTCGTACACACTAATTCAAAATATTAAGAAACAGCTTGCAAAGGTTGAATCGGGCCTACCTTCCAAGGTAATATTTGTACTGTCTGAAAATTCCTGGTGTTTTTCTGCTAGATAAGTCCTTTGGTTTTGACAAATGGTGCTCGAGACGGTCACGCTCTTCTACAAAAGCATTTCTGACACCAGGGAGACAATGAGGCGTTGAATCGGATACAGAAGGGCTGGACCTGATTTGTGGGCTTCGGTCACCTATTGCCTTGAGATCGTCTTGCATGTCACTTGGTACTTCATAGCCATTGTACAGCATCCAGTGTACAGGTAGATGCTTTGCGATGATGCCAGACTCAGGCTTCACAATGCCCTCCAGAATGTCAATATAGTGGTCTGGTGGGTTTACACGGTCTGGGACATCGATTCCAAGGGTTGTGAAATATTCCTCGACGGTCTTGACCGGACCATTGTAAACCATTAGCCCTCCTTTTGCGAGAAGTATCAGATCATCAAACATGTTGTACAATGTATAGCTTGGTTGGTGAACAACAGCGCAAACGTTTACGCCTTCAAGTGCCTCATGCCGAAGAGCTCTGAGGAGCAATTGAGACGAGGAGCTGTCAAGGCCAGAAGTTGGTTCATCCAGGATTAAAAGTGAAGGCTCCATCACCATTTCAATTCCTACATTAACTCGCTTCCGCTGCCCGCCAGAAATCCCACGCTTCTCAACTGTCCCGACTAATGAATTTCTGATGCCCTGAAGGTCCAGAGAGTCAATTACCCTTTCCACTATGAGTACCTTGTCACGGTGATTCATTTTGGCAGAGAGCCTGAAGATTCACAATAGAAATGTTCAGAAATGATGAGCTAACAGCAGAAAATGTATTGTTAATATAAAATCATTACCTGCACTTTGCACTGAACCAAAGATTCTCCTCCACTGTTAAGTTGCCATGTACAATGTCATCTTGTGGCACAAAACCAATGATCTTCTTGTAAGAACGGATATTAATGTTCTTCCCGTTAACAAGGACTGAGCCAGTCATCTTATAGCCATTAACCTTTCCGGTAACGGCATTGAGGAATGTGGTCTTGCCAGCCCCTGAGGGGCCCATGACGGCAGTGACACGGCCAGGGCGGAGTTCACCTGTGATAGACCTCAGCAGCTTCTTCTTCCCAAGCATCAAGGTCAGATCCTTGAACTCAACCTTGAGCAAAGGCCTGGTAATCTCCTTCTGCTGATCCTTTACCATTGCGATCACCCCACTGAAGGTAAGATTCTTGTTATCCTGCTGCTGGAACTTCTCTTTCTCGATCTCGCCATATGCATACTTAAACACCTGCGTGTGGGTTGATCTGTGCTTGCCTTTGGGCGCTGGCTTATCCTTTGGAGCAACAATTTCTCCATCGTCACTTACATCAACGATAACAGAAGGCATCGCTTCAGTTATCTCATTTGTACTCTGGGTTGCAAACACAGCGGAGTCTGAAAGTTCCTGCGTCTTGGTCATCAGTGGTGCTTCGTGCACCCTACGGCTAGAATTCTCTTGGTCTGTCAGCTGACGAAATGACCGCCTCCGTGAAAATGTGCGAGACAGATGCCCCTGCATGCCATGCATATGCCTCCTTGCAAGCTGCTTTGCAGCCTTCCATCCCTCGTGTGCCTTCAGCTGCTGCCGAGCAAGCTGAATGGCATTCTCCCTTGATCTTGCCTTCCTCCGTTCACGGATGGTGAGGAACTGACCAGAGCAGTTGTATATGATCAGAAGCAGCACGCACAATGCAGCCTGCATCACATGGAAAAGTATGAATCATAAGGGAAAAAACAAGAATTTGCATGAGGCAATTTATGAGTGTATTGTATTGTAATTTGCACTACAAAAGGAATTCCTTAAATCTAGATACATTGTTGCAAACATATACGAGAGAATTTACCACTAAACAAGCACCCAGAATGATAACTTTTTCATTCTCTTCATTTGCTTTACAGGAGCCCTTTATTATGCATTCTGCAAATTCAATCAAAATTTAGCCCATTGAACTACAATTAATATTGTTATGTGATCAATATCATGCCTATAATGCTTACTCTTTTCAGTCGTGGAACCCAATCTGCAAAAGTGCCTGCAGAAGTAACAGAAAACAATCAACTTTGACTAAATCAAATCTCTTCACTTACAAAAGATTGATATAGAGACAGCATAAAGTTAGATCAATACCCACTGGTGCATGAGAGTTTTTTAGTTGTGGTTGGACAGTAGTAACCAGCTGGACAGAAGACATCTTCAGTGCTCCCAAAATCAGCCCACATGTCAGCACCACCACAACCATTTGTCGAGTTTGGAGTTATCTGATACTTGTATCTGATAAAAGTACCACATTTCATACAAATGGCATATTGTACTTTTTTGTCAAAAAAAAGGAAAGCAAGTAAATAGAAATCTTACGGATCGCAAAGGCCCGTAGTTGTGTTAACAGTGGCACGCGGACAGTATGAGCCAAGTGGACAAGCTATAGGCAAATGAAATAAAAACTCAAGTCACTAGACAAATCTATGACTGATTTCTATGAACTATTAATTTTCAGCAGCGAAAATTATGCATGAATTGTTGGTGGAAACTCACGAAGCATGCAAGTAAGACCACGGGGGCAGAAGAAGCCCTCACAACAAGCCTGGCAGGTTCTAGTTCTTTGAGGAATAGTGTCGTTGTCACTTTTGCTAGGAGGGAGACTTGGGTCAAGGGCGCAAGCAAATCCTGCATCACACCCCTGCACCCAAGAGGATCTGTTGCAATTTATATTTGTCTTCAGGAAGAGGTTCTTCTCGCCATCTTTGTCGTATAGGCTTGAGAAGTAGAATTTCACTTCCGCTGGTGTGCATAGACGCTGTGCTAAATCACCTGAATGGAACATTTAGACAAAATGTGAAGATGAATAATGTGACCCTGAACATGATAAGACTGAATATGATCAATGTGACACTTGAACAAAATAATACAGGTTCATCAGACCAAGAATGAGTCAAAGTTTTCAACTTCTAATCTCCAGATAAGAGTAGTTTACTTGTCAAACTTCCTTGTTCACATTTTCATTGTACTATTGTGTAGCAGACACGATGGTCGTTAATCTACTCCACGTGGGACATGTCACCAACTCTGTCTGTATAGTCAAGTTATATCCAAGTCCTAACCTATCCTGATGAAATGTACAAGAAGGAAGAGACCGTTTCAAGCTATCAATGTCCCCATCGAGCAATTTCTTCAAAGCCATAAATAAATACAAACTTTCTTCTTGGTAAGGCATGAACATCAGAAAATGTGGTGTCTAAAACAACAAACACAGTAACATCAAAAAGCAGGTCTGCAGTATTGTACTCATGAAAAGCTATTTTCTCCTTGGGGGCAAAAAAAAAAAAAGAGAAAACATCTGAATTCTGACAAATTCAACCTCCTAAACAGGGCGTTGAGTCAGCTGGGGATCGGAGCATTTGGATGCTGCCCATTGAAAATCTCAGACAGAGTTAACTACTCCCAAGACAGATACCACTATTTTATTCATCCAACAATCTTCACCGAGAAGGGATTCTCCATCTGAGAATAAACAAATCAACAAGACGAAAAATCGGCTCAAGGCAGCAAGTTATCTGGTTCGCACATTTATCGAAAACCAAGTCAAAGAAGAAAATATCAAGCAGGCAAGCAAGGACAGGACCTGAACCACTAGGAAATGAATCGTGCATTGACCAGCCAAGAAACGAGAGGGGACGAACTCGGACGCGAGCGTTTACCTCGGGTCTCGAGGAGGCACTGATCCACGAATCCGAGGTTGGATGTGTAGTTGAACGCCTCGTTCCAATCCTCCACCCTGAAACGCGAATCGCAAGCAACCCGGATCAGATTCTGATTTCGCCGGCGGCGATCGAAGCAAAAAGGCGCCTCCTTTTTCCCCGGCGGCCAAGAACCAGAGAGGGACGCGGGTGACTTACGGGTCGGCGACGCAGAAGCTGAAGCTGTCGGAGATGGTTTTGGCGACGTCGTTGGTCAGGCCGGTCAGCTGCGCCTCCACGGCCTTCAGCTGCGGCGGTGCCGGCGGCGGAGGCAGCTGGCCCTGCTGGCCGCTGGCGACGCCGGCGAGGAGAAGCAGCAGCACGGCGAGGTCGACGACGCACCGCCGCCGCTGCAGCTGGGGGGACTTGGCATCGCGCATTCCGAGGCAGAGGAGCACGAAAAGGAAGCAATTGGAGGGAAGCCGGGCGGGACGGCGAAATTGCCTGTGTGCGAAAATGTCGTTGCATATAAATACTGGAGTGTGAGTGGGTGCGCGTGTATAGGTTGGAAAATTCCAAGGATGCACGTTGCGCTTGAAAAGAGGCCGTTGATTCGGTATTTTAATCTGAAGCGTGTTTTTTTTTCTTTGGGAACCTGATCTGTAGCGTTTTGCTGTGGTTGGTGAAGGCATGCGACCGCCAGACTGCTTCTTTGCTTACGTTTCCTTTTTTTTTTCCCTTTTTTTTTTGGCAAGGACTTCCCTTTCTTTTTATTAGATTATTAGAAACGGTGGGAATCAAGTTCTTGATTAACTTGCAGAGTAACTCGGTGCGTTGCTACCAGTAAAACTTGACTAGCGTCAAAAAAGTAAGGTTCCGCAACTTGTTATGAACCACTGAATTTGACAGTTCGATATAAAAACTGCAAATTGAGGTGTATCTTTGTAACGATCTTCCTGGATTTGTGTGTATTGTGATCTTGTGTGAGGATCAATAGGATTTATGAACTTATGATTTTCGAATCCTTGTCCCTCAATTGAATTTTTTTTTTCTTAAGATTATAAGGTTTCTTGTTTCGAGAAGAATTGGTCAGTTTGGGATCCATGATTGTTTTAGATGTCGAGTCCCATTGTCCAAGTCAAGCAGCAAGTCTTTCAGGTAAGGTGCCGCCACATGCATGTATACCTTTGCCCTCTGTTGGAAGGCAGGCGCCAGGCAGATTAGATCCATCCATTCGGTAGTTACAAACCTTGTTCGGAGAGGCGTTAGGCGCTAGGCGGGCGGTGAACCACCGCCTAGCGCCTAAGCGAGCCTAGGCGCGTCTAGGCGTTTTTCTAAGCGTTACAAATTTATTAATTTTATACTAAAAATAAGACTAAAATTGAAAAATAAAGAATGAATCATGAGATGGACTACCATGTAATGACCAATTTAACCTTTTTGCTGACCCATCAGCCCTCATATGAAGGTTCTCCCGACCTTATCCTCTCGTGCGACTTTCTTTTCTCGACCGCATCCTCTCCTGACCATGCCAGGAGCGGCGGCGGCGGCGGAGAAGAGGTGGCAATGACCGACAGAGAAAGGGCGACGACGGCCGACAGTTAGATCTTCCTCTCACGACTCTATTTTTCTACTCTCCTGGCGGTCTTTCACTCTTACTGTGCTCCTGGATTTTGCTGCTGACTGCCTAGGCGCCGCTAACCGCCTAGAGAGCGCCTACCCCCCTAGACGAGGCGGAAGGCCACTGCCTAGCGCCTAGGCGTGCCTAGGCGAGGCCTAGGCAACGCCTTTCTAAACAAGGGTTACAAATGAAGGAGAAGTGGCCTTAATCAACGTCACTGTTGATGTCAATCATGCCTTACCTTTACATCATGTGTAGTTTTCATTATGTCTGAACACAAAAGCGATCTTAAAAAAATCTTGTGTTATGTTGAAGTATAGAAAAGCTAAAGAATAGAGTACAAACACCTGAATATGGTGCATATTTATGTGCATAGTTTTTCAATTCTGCGAATAATTGTATCTCCTTGTCCAAGATATATGTTAATGCTGAGATCATATGAATTAAAGAAAACACTGAAAGTCTGAAATCGTATAAAAAAAATGCAAAGAAATCATCTGGGCGATATTGGCGGCTACAAGGATTCAACACGGTGTTGTGTCATTTGGCGACATTGGAAGGATCATCCGCGTGAAACGAGGTTGATTTGTAGCATAATTTTGGGCGTAATCTCCAACGACGTACGCTTGCCATCATAAAAGAAAAATATAGCCGTTCAGGGGCAATTTGACAACTTCTGTTCTCCGCAGTCAATCACCAAGTTCATACTGGGACCTTCCTTGGAAATACTATGTTTGAAGACTCTGTGGCATTGCATGTGGCGCAAAATCTGGACGAAGCCTGCTATTGTCCTGGACAGAGTACTCAATGTTTCTGATTTTCTAGTCAAAATACTGCATCAGTACGCCATGTATGCGATTAGCTACTACACAATAAAGATCCTGACATATCTCATGCGTGAAATCTGAATCCTGAAGAACGAAAAGATTTTCTGGGAAGGCACAAAATATTTTCAATAAACTATTACTCCCTCCATTTTTAATTATATGACACCGTTGACTTTTATTATTAAACTTTGACCAACAATATATAAAAAAAATAATTAGTTGCTTAACATGAAATGTATATTATTGGATCTATCATCAAAAGCACTTTAAAATTAACTTATACATTTAGTTTTTTGCACAAATATTTATGAATAAGACGGATGGTCAAATTAACAAAAAAATCAATGATGTTATATATTTTAAAACGGAGGGAGTAATAGTTTTTCCTAACGGTCGAAACCTCCCAGACCCTAATGTAGAATAGGTACAACTTGCAATATTGTATATATGATCTATATATCAGTTCCGTTTTACTCTCTCAAAACACAACATCTTGGCATGAATGCATATTGAGTATTCCAATTGGCAACAATAAATGGACGCCAATATGACCAATGAAAGATCGTTAACATTTAAAAATGAAAGATATTTATATATGGTAATTACAGATAAATAATTGGGTGGTATTTACTGTTTATAATTTTAACTAATAGAATAGAGACAATACTAACTAGTATTATGCTCTAACAGTTGAAAACTATTGTATTTTACCATAAATATTAGTTAATAATTTGTTAAAATGAGGGTAATATTAAAAAAATATATAATGACATACTATTAATCATAGCTTTATAGAAGTTCACATTATCGACATCTAATGTTACATTTCACGTTATTAAATCCGGTGAAAAAGTGGGCCGGTCAGATACATTAAAAATCATTGACCCCTGTGGCACGAATAGTAAATTAATCAATATAAGTTTTATCTCCTAAGTACCCCAAAAATAATAGCTAGTATTATGGACCGGGAAAGTCCTGTAAATTGATAGTGCTGATGAAATACTAATCATTTCATTTCTACTGCGAGGGGATTTGCATATTGTTCTGAGGGGAAGGAATGTGTTGAAGAATAATTGAGGGTCCGGTGGTATATTGACCTCACATTCGTCCTAGATTGATATGGTTTGTTCGACACCTGCACACCACGTACGTGTGGACGTACCACAAGATCATTATTATGTCTTTGGTAGACTAATCCGAATGTGAGCTTGGACTAGTAAGATCTACCGCCTTGACAAAGCTAAGGCAGGCACCTCCGCACATGGTTACGTAACTAAATTAATTGGGACATTTGTGTTTTTACCTTCACTTTGAACTCTAATTCTGATTTTACTCTCATTTTTTTGACTTTGTGATTTTACCCTTGAAAATGAAGCCAGATCTTACCCTCAGTAGGGGTAAAAATCAGAATAATTATATTGCGATTTTACCCCTAGTAGGGGTCAACTCTAGCTTCAGGTTGAAAAAACAAAGGTAAAATCACAAAGTCAAAAAAGTGAGAGTAAAATCATAATTAGAGTTCAGAGTGAGGGTAAAAACATAATTGTTTCAAATTAATTTAGCTGGTATATAGGATTTGTGTGCTGCTGATTACTTCCAACAATAATCCAGCAACCAAGAATGGGCAGTAGTGAAGCACACGCAGCTGAAATTAAAGGTTGAAACCATCGCCATCATCGTGAAAGAATTCAAAGGACACGACTGGGGATGAGATGCTGCAGCGTGTAGAGTGATTAGGCAATCCGATATGGTCAACGATCGCGTGGTCTTTGTGCCAGGTACTAGTTGCCAGGAAACTCTAGTAGCGACGAAAACATGATAACTACGTTGATATTTTACTTTGCCACATATTACACTGCTCAACACCATGTCACAGCCAATCGTTGGTCTCGCTTTTTGTAACTGCTTCGGTACTTCCTATTTTCATTGATGACATTTGGCAACTTTAGCTCAAATATGAACTTTTTTTTTTGTTATAACGTTTTTTTTTACAAATAAGAGGAAAAAACCTTATGTTACTGTCCATTGTCATCACTAAAACATGGTTTCTTTGTTCGATTGCTAATTTAAACTGTAAAGAAAAGTTTGATGACCCTAAGGCCCATCAGCAAGCACCACGGCCCACTGACAGAAGCGTTTTTTTTTTTCACTTTTCATTTTTTGACTTGTATTAGTAATTTATTCATTGTGCTAAAAAAAGTAATTTATTATTTGTTGTATTCAGATTTCATGCTTTCAAAGGCATTCAACATTTCAAACTGTTTCATAATTTCAAAATCTAGTTCAATAATTTTAAAAAATTACTTCAACATTTTACAAAAAAAGGTTGAAATTATATTTCCCAAATATTGAGTTACAACATTCAAAATGATAAAAAATAAAATATTCATGTTATATCTTGTTGCAGTATTTCTACAACAATGTGGTTCATAAGGGTCAAAAAAGGATTTCAATTTAAGCGAGTGAATTTGAAATTTACTAATCAAAACAAACTACTACTGCCACGATCACTCACAGCCCTTGGGCCCACCCCCAGGTGCCAATTCGATACTGCTCACATACCTTGCCTACTTGCTAAAAAGGTGAGGATGTCCCATACATGAAAACAGTTAGCTACATCCAAACGTAAAATAAAATAAGAAACCACGCACTATGGGATTGCTAATGTGGAATGTTGGATCACGGATGAAAGCAGAGCTAATTTCCTGACAATACAAGTTCAACGACTAAGGTTATAACATAAATATTAGTCAACTGTGCTTTAAAATTCAGTCCAGGACAAATGTCAGTATAAAATGGATAAGACAGATTAATTGAGTACTCCCTCCGTCCCCAATTAGGTGACGTTCTGGCACCATGCACCCAAACCAAGGCAATGGAAAAAAGACCTGCATGCCCTCACTCAATGATTGTTTACCATATAAAAAAACCATTTACAAAAGCAATGGCCCGGACAGTACACTGCACTTGCCCACCCACATCCAGAAGCACTCCTGGCCACGCAACCAATTTGCCTTGACGCCAAAAGGTCAACAATGAATAAACTAAACAGGATTCCATGCCTATTCACAGAGCCGGTTGCATTAAGAGCAGCAACAACTCAAAATTTGGCCAAAAACTACACACCCGCTCAAAATTTCAGCATTGCGCCAACACCACTCAAAATTGAAAATCCTAAGCACGCTATAAAACCCAACTTCCTCCAGCCTTTCACCAAGCTTCCTCCAATCTTTCACCATTTCACCAAGAGCCTGCCATTGACAAACCAAGTCAAATGGCCTTTGATCTCAACCAGCCACCAGATGAAGACGGAGATGGTGCACCTCACGTGAATGAAGCACCAGTTGATCAACAAGGTGGGCCCCCTCCTGCACATGGAGGAGAACCTTTGCATGGCGTCTTGCCTTTCGATCTCAATGTTCCTGATGAAGGAGAAGGAGGAAACATTCATCCAGGTACACTTGTTTAATATTTTCACTTGTTTCACAGATACTAGTTCAAAGTAGGAGTAGCAGTTGGATTTGTACAGCAGTAACACATTCACCTGTGCTATGGTTGACTTGTTTAAATCAGATTATAGCTAACTACTGTAGAAAACATGAATAATTTACTACAACAACACACACTCGCAAAATAAGAGTAGCACTTGTACAGCAGTAAAACTGGCACTTGTCATAGTATGGTTTACTTGGTTATGTTAAGTGATAAAAAGAGACCAATTTACTTGTACAACAAAAACACTTGCAAAATAGGAGTAGCACTTGTGCAGGATTAACACTTGCACTTGTTATATGGTTTACTTGGTTATGTTAAGTGATAAAAAGAGACTAATTTAGTTGCCATTTTAAAAAAAACAACACATGCAGATAGGAGTAGCACTTGTACAACAGAGAGACTAATTTAGCAACAAACATGGTTGCGTAACATTTATTTTGAGAAGGGATTAGAACTTACTTGTTCCAGCAACATATTTTTATTTATGAATTGATAGAATTCAAACTCTCTTTGTAGATGGTCAGGCTGCCATGGAGAACTTGCAGAATGAAATTAATGCCATGGAGGAGTTCTTGAATGAGTATGGTGTGTATTCTGATGTCGTGGACATTTCATTTGACCAAGAGGAGTTGTCGGACTCTGATGACAACGAAGAAGTCCCTGAAAATGCAAATCAGGCAGGAAGAGGTAAAGAGATGCCGAATGATATAAGGCGGCAGGTACATGAAGCATTGCTAGCAACAAGTAACGATGGGAAATTAAGACCAGACAGCACAAGAATAGTTTCTAACCAGTTCAATTGGAGCCAACGTACAATCCAGCGTCTTTGGGATAGAGCTCAAGAATGTCGCCGACATGGAAGACCAGTTGATGTATCATCCAAGAAATCAAAGCATTGTGGCAGAAAGAAGCGTCAAGTTGACTTGTCAAGGGTAGCTACAACTGACTTGGAAGACAGAACAAGCATACGGAAACTAGGCTTAGCAATAGGGGTGAGTAAGAGCACGCTGCATAGATGGTTCAAAGAAGGGCATTTAAGAAGACATTCCAGCTCACTAAAACCTTGTTTGAAGGAAGAAAACAAGAAAACAAGGCTCAGATGGTGCCTGTCTATGCTAGATCGAAATACGTTGCCAAATGATCCCAAGTTTGTGGAAATGGATAATATTATCCATATCGATGAGAAGTGGTTCAATGCCACAACGAACAATATGAAATTTTACATGCTACCCGGTGAGCAGAACCCACATAGGACTGTCCCAAATAAAAACTCATCTCAAAAAGTAATGTTCTTAGCTGGAATTGGGAAACCTATCAAAGATGCAGCAGGTAATATTATTTTTGATAGGAAGATAGGCGTGTGGCCTTTTGTGAGAAAGGTAACACACCTCTTCGTTTGTTTAATTAAAAATCAGTTTGTGTTATACATTTTGTTAAGTCAACAATTTTTTGTGTCACATGAACCAGCACAAAGACGCAGTTGTAATAGAGCGAGAGGTACACTAGTGACCAAGCCTATTAATGTTGACAGAAATACCATGCGCTCCTTCATGATTTCTAAACTGCTGCCAGCTATCAAAGCAAAGTGGCCTAGAGAGCTTGCACACAAGACTATATGGATCCAGCAAGATAATGCACCAAGCCATGTCCCAGTGGATGATGTGGAATTTGCTATGGCAGCTGCTCAAACAGGGCTTGATATACGCCTCATCAATCAGCCTGCTAACTCACCCGACTTGAATTGCCTTGATTTAGGTTTCTTTGCCTCACTTCAATCATTAACATTGGATACATTTTCTACAAATCTGGATGAGCTAATAGCCAATGTTCTCAAGAAATTTGAGGACTATGAATCTAATCTCATCAACAGGGTGTATCTAACACTACAAGGCTGCATGCTTGAGGTCATGAAATCTGGTGGAGGAAACAGATACCCGATCCCTCACATGAACAAAGAGAGGTTGGAGGCTCTAGGCATTCTTCCTAATAGGCTTGATTGTGATCGCCAGATATATGAGGCTGCAATTCAATCGTTGCGAACGTAAGTGGTGAAATGGGCAGGGGGTGATGCATAAGCTTTTGTTTCTAGAACCTTTTGTACCTAGTAGCTTTTGTGTATATGACTGCAAGTATGTATGACTGCAAGTAAGTATGGCTGCAAGTAGCTTTTGTTAATATGCATGCAAGTATGGCTGGAAGTAGCTTTTGTTAATATGCCTGCAACTATGTATGGCTGCAAGTAGCTTTTGTATGTACAAATGTAAGTATGTACAAATATAAGTGAATATGATTGCAAGTATCTATGAGTGCAAGTACGTATGAATGTACTACTGAATATGACTGCAAGTATCAGGTGAAATAAAGCTTGATTACCACAAATTTTACATAACACTAATTCAGCTTACTATGGATACGGCCTGAGTGCCACATTTTTACAAAAGCCTAGCTAATTCAGGTTACTACGCCCTGAGCGTCACATTTTTACAAAAGACTACCTAATTCAGATTACTATGCCCTGAGCGCCACATTTTTACAAAAGACTAGCTAATTCAGGTTACTACGCCTTGAGTGCCACATTTTTTACAAAAGCCTAATCTGCCGTCACCATATTTAGCACAGAGCACCAATACACATCACTCGAACTTACGCTTCAAGGGTTTGCCAGTAAAACCCGGGATGCAGTCATGAAGGACATTGAGCTCGAAATCATTCCAATATAGATCTTGTGACGGACCAAGATCATCGGGGTCCTCTGTTTCGTTCTCGTCCTCAGTCTCAGCATCTGCAGAAACAACACCAGTAAATTTACCTTCCTCGGTGCCACTGTTGGGCGCAAACACTCCATCCCCGCCACCACTCTGCCCTGCAGGGCGGCTGAGCATGGCCATGGCTTCAAGCTCTTGCGGCTCCGTCTCTGGCACGAATTCATCAGCATAAGGATCGAGGGAGAAGCTTGTGGCACCATCTTCCTCATTTGAATCAGAATCCTGGCAACAGAACACAATGCGCCCAACATTATTTCCACGAAATCAAAAACGAAATTGAGGTCTCCAGGAGACAATTCCACCTAAATCATCATCTAAGGATTCATTTAGCAATGTAACGAATGTAAATTGAAGGGTCTGCCGACTACATCTAGAACTAACCCATGGTTCTGCTGCTGCTTCACCGAGGTTGCCGCCGCCGCCTCCTACACTTGTCGCTGGTACGCTGACCTCGCCGTCGCGGTCGCCGCAGCCGCGTCCTGCAGCTGCTGCAATGGCGCATATCCCAGCAACCTGGCGACGGGCGCGGAGGTCGAGTTCCGTGCCATCCCGCCCTGCCCCCGATACGGAGCGCCGGACAGGGAGGCTACGGCGAGGCAAAGGGGCTGCCTCGCCGCGCACCTTGCCGTGTCCGTCGACGCGCAGCACGCAGGCTCCTTCGGTGCGCAGCTCGCTGCGGTCGCCTCCATCGCCGCTTCCCGCCGCTCTGCCTCCGCGCAGCTCGCCGCCGCTGCCCAGGTTCGCCCAGCCCGCGCGCAGGACGTCACCGTGCGGCTCCACCTGGCCGCCGCGCGGCTCGGCGCCGCCGCGCAGCTCCACCCCGCCCACGGAAATCTCGCCACCGTGAGGCTCCCAGCCACCGCGCAAGTCGCCGCCGCCGCCCAAATCCTCCACACCAGCGCGAATCTCCCCTCCGCGCGGCTCCTCCCGCCCGCTGCCCACCTCGCCGACGCCACCACCCATGGAGATCGAGATTGACCAGCGGGGGGAGAGAGAGATTCTGGAGACGAGAGACCGAGCGACCTTTCCTTTTTCTTTTTTTTTTTCTGTTTAGACGAGGACGTTCTAGCTTGTGCTGTCCGTGACCTGCGGCTGGCAGAGATAAGATGGGAAGTGGGCCTCAACTGCAGACGACACCTATTGTTGGGACAAATTTTTTGTCCAGAACGTCAGCTAATTGGGGACGGAGGGAGTACACTGCTAGAGAAACAACAATGCATCCACGATGTGGATACTCAGGTGTCTCTGTACAAAGTGATGTTGGAACGTGTATTTCAGTGGGGACTGTTTCACCACATAATCGTAGTGGCCATTATAGTAATAGTTAAATAATTCAAAATCCTTTCTCATAAATGGGTTCAAAAAACTTGTAACATCCATCAGATGTCACACATGATAGTAAAAAAAAGAAAAGAAAATAAAAAACATGTCATGCAAACCTTGTCACTGGGCATTGCAGGTATTGCAACCAGATTAAACAAGTTCATATTCAAAATTTCATTCTCCAAAGCAAAAAGAAATGCAAAGCAACAGAAACAGTTTGCCCAGCAATAAGAGATGGAACACAGACGATCAATGCACAGAGCAAAAAGAGATGCAAGGCAACAGAAAACAGTTTGCACATGTATTTCGAATCAAGTATTCACAGATAATTGATTTGGCCAGTTATAGTTTCAAATGCAAACATTATTTCATCAATACAAGAGCAAATACATCACAGCAGAAACACAGAGAGAGCAATATCAATTACACAGACAAGTTTTCGACCAGATCATGCATGCTGCAAGAGCTCATATCATAGAGAGTTTTGTACAACAGCACAACTGAGCATGGGAACAAAAGGCTATTGTGTTTCAGAATTCAGACGTCTTGTGCTTTCTAGTACATCCAATCTTTAGATTACAGAAATCAAGAGAAGGTTAAGGGCGACTAATTCAATGGAAAGCCTCATGTCAGAAACATAAAAGGTACAAATCTAAGGCTATGCTACTGTAAAGTGCACTGCCAATGTTGAATTTATGAATTTTAAGTTTTGCTGATCCATGAAAGCTATTCCCTTATTAGTGTGAAAATGCAACTATCTCAAGCACAATCTAAGCCATTCCCTTATTAGTGTGAAAATGCATATCACATTCCAAAACTGAAACTTGTAGTAAAACTGGCAACCCAACTGAATTCAGTTCATGTATATCAAAGTCTATGACAGTTCATAACTGAGAAATTAAAACCAGGGGTGTCAATTTTGATTGAAAGATAGAAGTTTGCAGACAATGGTTTCCAGCAAAGGAGCCGCCATGAAAATGGCAATGAAATAGGACCAAAGAAGCCCTAGATCCAACTGTGCTCAATATGTACAAAATATTTTAGAGCTCGAAAGAGATTATTTTCTTCAACAGGTACACTTTAGAGATGATACCAGGAATAAAAAAGCATCACATAAGCCCTTACAAATCAATAATGCATGCAGCCTACCTGCACCTCTGTCCATAGCAAAAGATTTGTAACCAAGTGGCATGCGTCCTCAGATAGTGTATAAATTGTTTGCATTAGTACAGCTTTTTCCTACTTAATCAGTAGAATATATGAACAAAATTCTATCATCGATGATAAGATGATAACTTAGGTATACTCAACTGTAAGATAATGAGATCACTATAACATTGCCAACTCAGGTGTCAACACCTAGAAAATCATCACATGCAAGAAAAACGCAATAACAGATGGAGTGCAGAGGGATCTATCTAGGACAAGTTCATGCGAGCTCACATTTTGAAACAGAAAAAGACTGTCAGACAGTATCATAATAGAATCATGCAGTTCAAGTATGTATCTATCATGGATGTGCAAGAAAGGAAACGGCTAATCATCGTAATACTGTTACTGCCGTGTCATCATAATGCGTTGTAATCACTTAGAAACATTAGCTTAAGAGGCTAGTTCTGAATGAAACAATTGTTCAGACCTGGATATCACCACAGCCGTATTTGTGAGAGCAGACCACTTATGACTGCACAAAACTTTACATCAAGAAACTTGCTGGATCTTCAGTGGCACATCGAATGAACCAAGCTTCACTCCGAGCTGGCCCTACGAATGACGAAAATGTAGAAATTTGATATCAATGTCAACAACAATATTTTCTAATATATATGTTCCCAAGTATGCTTACAATGAGAAGGCAGCCGTTCCTTTCACCAGCAACTGTCTTGCACAGAAATTTGTTCAGGTTTTGTCATATACAGAGCGGTACAAACATTTGACCATCCACACATGCAAACAAGAAATTTCCAATCATACTGCCATTGTCTTTGGATTATGCAACTAGATACAACCATGTGGCAGAAGCAACATGGCTACTGAGGCCTGTCCAAATAAGACTGCATCTGCATGCTTTTTTTCTCCCACTACATACTGCACTTAAATTTGGGAAATGCAGAAACAAACAAAACTTCAGGACAGAAAGAAATAAGACACATGATTGCTTTGCAACTTACACTACCATCTGGCCTTCATCACAAGTATGATAAGCATCACACCAGATTCCTATGCTGCATACCCAAATAAACATGCTAATAAAGCCAAATACCAAAGCAACCAAACCATCCACCAGGACACAGCAAGAACATCTAAATATACAAGAGAACCAAGAACCACGACATAAAAATTAGCATCGCTAGAACATTCACAATAGCTCAGACTCTGTTTGGGATACCAGTTACAAAGGCTGTCTCTTTTTCCCCTCTTCTGTTGCCACCATCTCAAATCCGTTCACTAACAAACATAATCCTCACGGCATCCCCCATGCTAATAAATGGATTATTCCGGAGGGGGAGACCAAGTCTACAGAGCACACACAATAAACCCTAAAAACTAGTTACTAACTCTAGAACACTAACTGTATCCCCATGCCCTTCTGGAACCCTCTACCTAGTTATTCTGCTCCGCAGTGGCGGCAGAGGCGGAGGCGGCCGGCTCTTCGACAGGGGGCGGCTGCATAAGGAGAGCTGTGTAGTACGGGACCGGCATGTACGGGGCCGAGGCCGCGCCGCCCTGCCCGGCGGCGGGGGAGTGGGCGACGGGGACGGCGGTGGGGGGCGCCTCCTCGGGGGTGACCCCGGTGCCGGTGGCGGCAATGATGGAGGGCTCGGCCTGGCGGAGGAGCCACTCTATGGTCTCGCCGTCGGTGCGGTGGCCAAGCTCGCGCGTGAGCTGGAAGACGCGGGCGGCGACCATGGCCGGGATGCGGACGCGGCGGCCGCGGCCGGCGACCTTGGCATGGCGGTCGGCGGAGCCCGCGGCGCGGCGGACCCGGCCGCGGAGAGGGGTATCCTGCGGCTGCTGGGGGTCGGCGGCGGAGATAGAGAGGTCGGCGGCGGTGGCGGGGGCAGGGTTTAGGGTTTGGGCGGGGACCAGGTTGTAGAGGACGAGCTCGGAGGAGGAAGACATTTGGAATTGGGAAGGACGGGGATTTGGGGCTGCGAGGTGGGGCCGCGTGGGGTGTCTGGTGGTGGGGCTACGGGGACGGCCGGACTAGGGGTTAAATAGGGTGGAAGGGCGGCTCTCTTCCTCTGCCCAGTGGGGTTACAGATGGGCCCGCCTTGATTTTCATTAACTTGCTTCCATTTTTATGTTGGCACTAAGTTTTCAACTGTATAATTGTTTTCCTATAAAAAAAACTGTATAATTGTTTTCCTATAAAAAAATGTATAATTGTTTTCCTTATATTGCCTAAATGTTCAAAGAAGGGACACAATTAAATGCACCTTAGGGGGTCGAAGAGTTAGCTTAATGATTTTTAGTTTTCCCATGACAAACATCAAAGAGGTATAGAAATTGTTTTCATTTTATCTCAATTCTGTTTGCTTTTCAATTCTATTAGGATATTAAAACATCATTAGAGTTTTACTTACCGTAACATTGTAGAAAATTTTAATTATGTTTGAAAGTTTTGTGCTTTGGATGAAATTTAGAGTCATATTAAACATTTTGCAGGCAAAAAATAGAATTATTTTCCATGACTTTCATCTTGTTGTTTCCATTTTTTATATCATTACTATCTAATATGTTTCCTTATTATCCTAAAACAATTTAAAATGAACTATATGAATTCATTGATCTCCATATTCGACCAAGGCAGGCTCATAATTAGCCTGTTGTTACCGATTTGTTCATGTGTTTTTTCTTGTACTTGCAAATTGGAGGTAAAACAACTTTCTCTACTACTCCTTGGTGATGATGGCCTCCCCAAAATCTAGGATAAACTTGATGTGTACTTGAAAGGAGTTACAACTTAAAGTATGTTTTCTTTATATTCACATTGAAACTTGAAACTTCAAATTTTGTATTGGTTTTGTAAACAATAATGTGCAGGTTAAATGACCGTGAGAAGACTATGCAGCAAAGAGGTAGTGTTTTCATGCTTTGGATTGTTTGTTATGTTTGATTTCAAACTTCAATCCTAATTTTCTAAATGTCAAATTAAGTTAGAGCATTTTTTAAATCCATAGTGAAACTTGAAGCTTCAAATTTGATGCTGGTCATGTAAACAATAATGTTTAAGTTAAAAGAAATACATTGAGAAGACTATGCGGCAAAGGCAAACACATTTTTGGAGGTAATGTTTTCATGCTTCAGATTGTTTGTTAGTACGCTTCAACTACTAATAGAGACAGACTTTAACATCATATTTGGCTTTATCTTGTTTAGTTTTATTTTGGAAGGCATTGAATCCTTTGCGTTTAGTCTCATTCGTCCTATCTCTTATTATAGATTAATTCTCTAAAAACTTGAATAGGAACTGTGTTCCTTAATATTTGATTTGAAACTTCAATCCTAAATCCTAATTACCTGAATCAAAATAAGTTAGAAAAGGAAAAACAACCTAAATCTTGGCCAATGCTACTTCACTAATATGTAAGAACACAAGAATATAAGGGATGACTACCAACGCCAAAGCTTGCTAGTTGTTACCTATGCTAACCATCATTCCTATTGCTATTTATGGCACTTTAGTGTTTTAGATAATAGGAAAAAACCAATTGCAAATAATAATAATCATAATATGGCCAAGCCAAGTGCTAAAAGTAAATATCACACTCCATGAAGTATTAGAATACATACTGCAAAAATAGAAAGTTTTACTATGATAACAACAAATCCATCTTTGCACTGCAGCCCACGAACTTTCCCTCTCGTGCTTGACACCCGTCGTATCCTTGCCCATGTAATCTAGATAAAGCTAAACATAGGGTGCATAACAATATAACAATTCATGAAAGTTAAACGATCAGAGTAATTGAGAATTACAAAACCAATCTCATTATGAGATGATGTTGATTTATGTGCACTAAAAGAAGTGAAAAAGATAGAATTTGAAATTACTGAAACTTTTTTTTTCATTAAATATTTGACGGTGCATGAGTAATTAATTCAATGTTCGAAGCCAGCAAGATGGTTCCTCATTCTACTTTCTAAATTAGTTTCTTTCAATTTAAGTTTAAAATAAGCACACACCGATTTTTTTTTTAGATTTTCTATACTCTGTTACAAATGAACAAGAACAAGGTTCTGAATGTTCTGAAACCCCTCAACCCGTCTGCCTCCAAACGGCCTTGCTTAGTCTCACTCCACCGTGTATAAAACCACACAACCTCATCTCTAAACCCCGTTCACCACTCTGCCTCCAAACCAAACCTTCCTCGTTCCCTCCACCTTATCCTCTCGACTCCACAGCACCAGCTCCCCTTCCGGCCTCTAATCGAATGGCCGCCAACGCCATCTCCACTGCCTCCCTCCTCCGGCCACTCTCCCAGGTCAGCCCCTCCTCTCTCTCCTCTCTCTCTCTCTCTCTCGCGTTCAGCTTCTTGCGTTCGTGGGTGGTGGTTTGTTGGTACCTGAATTGCGGTTTATTGGGACAAAATTCAGGCCTTTCTGTATTGCTCAATTCGGCGTCTCTCTTGTCCCCTAATTGTGGTTTATTGCTCAAATTTGGCTGCTCCTGTCTTATCCGTTGTACTGATAGTTCGTTGCATGTTATTGATGTTTGAATTGCATTCTTTGCTGCAAGCAGGGCAGGTCGAGGAGGTCCAGGAACAGCCGGACGCAACGGTTAGTGGTGCGTGCCGAGGCGAAGGACATCGCCTTCGACCAGAGGTCACGGGCCGCCCTCCAGGCCGGAGTCGAGAAGCTCGCCAATGCCGTCGGTGTCACCCTCGGGCCACGAGGTAACTAACCCCGGCTCCGACAGTGCAACACTAGCTGTGACAGGATTAGAATAGCGACAATATTGTCCAATTCATTCTCTAATGCTGCAACACTGGCATTTCCATGTTATTAATTCAGCCCCTGATTCCAGAACGTTATCAAAATGCTCCATGTGTTAAGTTGCTTTGGTGAAGGGAGGACACAATTTTTTTAACTGCCAATCTGGTAATTAAAAAGCTAATGATTTTTTTCACTGCAGATCTGGTACTCAAAAGTTAATTACATGCCACATTGCCTTTTTGGTACCCCTATTGTTTGTTTGCTTTGATAGGGTAAATGTGAGGATTTTTGTGTGATTTAAAATTGAGACATGAGCAACAATGTTTTGAAAGGAAATTTTACATTTCTGTTCTGAAACAATCTGAGGCCTTTGGGGTGTGTTTGCAGGGAGGAATGTAGTGCTGGATGAGTATGGTGCCCCCAAAGTTGTAAATGATGGAGTCACTATTGCCCGTGCTATTGAGCTGTATGATCCAATGGAAAATGCTGGCGCAGCACTTATTCGTGAGGTAAATTTTTCTTTGTAAATAAGATGTACTGTATGATTGAGTCATTCTAAAATTCTGAATTCCTAAGCCATGTCCTTGCATTTTTATGGTTATAGGTTGCTAGCAAAACCAATGATTCTGCTGGGGATGGAACTACAACTGCTTCTGTCCTGGCTCGTGAAATCATCAAGCTGGGCCTTCTTAATGTAACTTCTGGTGCAAACCCTGTGTCACTTAAGAAGGGAATTGACAAGACTGTGCAAGGTATAATTGAGGAGCTGGAGAAGAAGGCGAGACCAGTCAAGGGCGGTGGTGATATCAAAGGTGATTGTTGTATTTTCAAATTAGACCGCGTCTTTTACTTTCAATTTTTTGGTCTAGAGTTGAAACAATGTGTGTATTCAGAAAGCAACACGCTTAATTTGGAGTTTATTTTGTATTACAGCTGTTGCCTCTATCTCTGCTGGAAATGATGAATCTATCGGATCGATGATTGCCGAGGCTATTGACAAAGTGGGTCCTGATGGTGTCCTTTCCATCGAATCTTCATCATCTTTTGAGACTACTGTTGAGGTTGAAGAAGGAATGGAGGTTCGTTGAAAACTTAACTTGTACAGCTATTATTTTCTAGGCAATAAAAAGTTCATGTGTTTTGTTTTTGGTAATTTAAAGTTTTTACATATAATTTGTCAAATATGCATGCTGCCACAAGTTACATTATTTTCTCTCAAATGCAGATTGACCGTGGTTACATTTCCCCACAATTTGTGACAAACCTCGAGAAATCGATTGTTGAATTTGAGAATGCTAAGGTTCTTATTACCGATCAAAAGATCACAACAATAAAGGAAATTATTCCACTTTTGGAGAAGACAACCCAGCTGAGAGCCCCGCTGTTCATTATTGCTGAGGACATTACTGGTGAAGCTTTGGCTACCCTTGTAGTAAACAAGCTTAGAGGAATTCTCAATGTTGCAGCGATTAAGGCCCCAAGTTTTGGTGAACGAAGGAAGGCTGTCCTTCAGGATATTGCTATCGTGACAGGTTTATCTCGCAACCAACAATGACATTAGTTTTTTTTTTCCCCTTAATTCATTCATCACACTGGCAAATATTGCTGTTCTCCGCTGTTGATTGCATTCCTTTTGAATGATGCAAATCCCAAACTTTTGCTCCATTTTCAGAGGAATGTGGCCACCGAGTAATTACATATGTTACATTGTTTTCCCATGTAATTTGTCAGAGGTCAAGCCAGTTTTAGGGAAAAAGAATTAGTAGGCCTTTGGTTTAATTACTGTGCCATAGTTTCTTGTTTGGAGAAAAATGGGATGACACAAAATCAAGTGATCACTTCATGGGCGGGATTTTATCAATCACATGGATACGACATGGAATTGCACATTTTCCACAATTACTATCCATTACTTATAATGAATCGTACTGTTCTTTGTTAGACCATCTGACACTGTTGTTTGTCATTTCTTGTTAATGTGAGTTGAGAAGTTGAATTCAATGCCAGAATTATCTGTTATCAGGCCAATAAGTGCACATAAACTTCTGCACCCGATGTTGCATACTGATTAGGGGTGCATGTGCTCATCCAAGTATTTTCAAAATATATTTTTTTGAAAAACAACACCATGGTTTGTTGGTGTTGATGTGCATCATTCATGATATTTCAGCTTACGGAACATTATAAAAGCTCTTGAGAAATGAGTAACTTCCTCAGAGCTGGAATTTTATTCGTCGCATCACATTTTCTTTATTTTCTTTGTCCTCAGAGCTGGAATTCCTAGTATTTAAAGAACATAGCCTTTATATATTTTTTATTTTACTTGTATTTTTATTTCTCAAGCTTATCCTGTAACTCACTTGCAGGGGCTGAATTCCTAGCAAAAGATCTTGGTTTGTTGGTTGAGAATGCAACAGTAGATCAACTTGGGACGGCAAGGAAGGTTACAATACATCAAACTACTACAACCCTCATAGCCGATGCAGCTAGCAAAGACGAGATCCAGGCTAGGGTAGCACAGCTGAAGAAGGAGCTTGCAGAAACTGATTCAGTTTATGACTCTGAGAAATTGGCTGAGAGAATCGCAAAGCTTTCTGGTGGTGTTGCCGTCATCAAGGTTGGAGCTGCAACTGAAACTGAGCTTGAGGACCGCCAGCTACGGATTGAGGACGCAAAGAACGCTACTTTTGCAGCCATTGAGGAGGGCATTGTTCCTGGAGGTGGTACTGCTTATGTGCACCTATCCACGCTTGTCCCTGCTATTAAAGAGAAAATTGAAGACCCTGAAGAGCGCCTTGGTGCCGACATTATTCAAAAGGTAACTTGGTTGACATCTATCACTGAACCATACTGTGCCTAATTGTGTGACTTTTCACATGCATTCATCTGTGGTACTATACAAAACTATGACCCATCATCTAGTTCGTACATTGCTACGTTGATGACTAGGATGAGTAACTGAGCATCTTGCAAGAGTTGGCATTGCACAATTGTGGCTAGTTCTTGTCACAACTATACATTTCAGAAGAGTGACATCTTATCTTCTGCAGGCACTGTTGGCACCTGCTTCACTGATTGCGCACAACGCTGGAGTAGAAGGGGAAGTGGTCGTTGAGAAGGTTAAGGAGAGTGAGTGGGAAGTGGGATACAATGCAATGGTGGACAAGTACGAGAACCTGATGGAGTCTGGTGTGATCGACCCCGCTAAGGTGACTAGGTGCGCACTCCAGAATGCTGCCTCAGTTGCTGGAATGGTCCTAACCACGCAGGCGATAGTTGTTGAGAAGCCGAAGCCAAAGCCAAAGGTGGCTGATCCAGAGGAGGGAGCCCTTGCGGTGTAAATTTTAGCAATGTTGATACCTTGGTTTAGAAGATTCAGAATAATTGGAAGGGTAGATCTTCGGTTTGAGAATTTTTTGGTTCAGATCTACTGAAAGGTGTAGATTAGGATTGCCATTTTGAGGGCTGAAGGGTAATTTTGCCTGGTCTGAACTTATGTGGATCAAAGAGATTTTCGTCACCATTTTTGAAATAAATTCCTGGTGATGTTATGAATTCGGTATGAGTTCATCCATCTATTTTGACAGAAATATGGATTTGAACTATGATATATGTCTTTGTGTTTCCACAAGATTTTGAGCTAATGAATTCAAAAGGCCAGATAGAGTAGCAGTTCACAAGGTACAAGCTAGGGCGTGCACAGCGAACAATTGCTCCCGAATCATATAAGAGTTGGTGAAACTTTGCAAGAATATTAGTTTACCAAAATTTCTAGACATAATTTGGTGTCTTTGGCGCGTGAGTTTAAACTAATTCGGAGTGGAACAGCGACATATCTTTTTTTTTTTTTAAGGAAAGAACATCGACATATCTTACTTCGGAGTGTACTCCAGTATATCGACGATCCTCACAGGAGCCATCGAAGTTCTGGGTCTTGACGGATGACCATTCAGGTGAGGACTCCGTCACTCACCAAAAGACCTTCCCGAATTCCTTGCTCGAGCTCGAAAACTAAAGAGATTCGCAAATCCCCGAAAAACCTGAGGACCAACATTTCACTGCAAACCATACTTGAGCGAGAGAAACATTTCCTATTAGCAATACACCGAACCCTCCTGCGTTCTCCATTCTCCATTCAGGAAGCTAAAGTGGTCCATAGAGAATAAAATAATCACTATTGACTGCATGAGACATTATGCAACTAGTCTATAATGAGTCAATAGTAAAAACCATCCATATGTTTATGGGCTGGCTATAGTGAATAAAAAATATTATATCACTCTCATCTCTCTTACATCTATGGACTGGTTTTGGCTCAAACATTGTGAACCTATCTATAACTATTGACCAGCTGCTATGGGACCCATTCATATAGACTGCTTTTGCCTGCAACATTGCGGTTGCCCTAAGTGGGCGATGCATTCATAATTCCCTTACCGCAATGACGGAAAAAATACAATGCATAGCGAATTTTAGTAATCTAACAGGAACTAGGTAACCAAAATTGTTTAAATGTTTTGCACCCAAACAGAACAGACAATCTCTCCAAGTACCTGAAAACAAAACAAAGCTAATATTACTTTAACATGAAGGTATGCAGACTATTTTAGAAAATGGAAATAGTTTCCTGTCCCACACATAGCCTTGTTCTTATTACAAATCTTTCAGCTTCATGGCTGAGTTCAAAGGAATAAAGACTAAAGACAAAGTCTACAATTAAATTTCTATCCGTTGCCAATGAAAAAAATCCATGGCAATGATCTCCAAAGATAAACTTGCCACCCGGAGCCTCTGAAAACAACCTGCATGAAAGAAGTATACTTGACATTGTCAAAAATCAAATCAATAGAGAGGTAAACTATTGAGAAAGTGAAATTGAATCAAAACTTGGCAAAAATTTCAATTTAAATGACGCAAATCAAGTTTATAACATGAACAGAAAAATCAGCATGCATACCTCATCAAAAATATAAAAATGAACTCAGAATTTCAAATTACATCAAGAACGTAAAACCTGTAAATCCTGACTAGTTGAAGTTCACTAAAATTGTATGTTTTTGGACCATACCAGGTTTCTTTCAATTGTCTGCATTTTTCAGTCAATACATTACCTCGGGTAGTTATTGAGTGCAAACAATTTTCTAGGTGCAAAACAAGTGAATCCTCATTAATTTTTCTAGATGCACAACATGTAATCATCATTAATGAGCATCTATAATGGTGATTGAAGGCACGACGGGCCACTCTAGGCTTCTGGTTTAAAATTGTTTTTCCTTTTGGTGTTCAGTTGAGTGTGGGTAGTGTTCTGCCTCCCTTTTGTATTTCTGTTTCCAATTTTTTGTGGCCATGTTCTTCGTTGTACAGTGTTTATATTTTTCCTGAGTGTTGACTTGGAGAAACTCTATATGTATGGGATGTGCTTTCAAAAATGTGATCCAGATGGCCTTGAAGTCCCTCCCAATGAAATGGACTATTTCCACTAGAATAGCGACCATTCCATTTTTTTTAAGAACAGAAAATGCATTCAGTTCCAGAACTGGCTGATAGAAGCCTTAAAGAAGCAAATAAAATTGTGCATGAAGAAAACTGTGATCCCATTGAGGTTTCTTGCTATTTCCTCAACAGCTAAATCTGCACATTACGGCCCTGTTCATTTCCTTTAGTCCTAAAGTTTAGTTTAAAGAATCTTGCTATTTAAGAGTATTAAATAAAGTTTAATTACAAAACCTTTTTATAGATGGGTGCTAATTTACGAGACGAATCTAACGAGCCTAATTAAGCTATATTTTGCTATAGTTATGCTACAGTAACCATCGTCTAATCGTGGCTTAATTACCGTCATTAGATTCGTCTCGCAGAGTAGCCCAGGTTTCTGTAAAAAGTTTTGTAATTACACTTTATTTAATACCTTTAAATAGCAAGAACTTTGAACTAAACTTTAGTCCTAAACGAAACGAACACCCCCTACAGAGATTAAGCAGCAAGGAAGTGCAACTAGCCTGAAGGGGAAGAGAGTGGTAAATGTAGCAGCAAGCCGGTTCCAACAACAGAGATCGAGCCTGAAGCAAGGAACGCGGAAGTGGATGCAGCCGAGGCCACGGAGAATCAAAATAAATGTTAATACTGCTTTCAGGCCATACTCGGTGCTGCAGCGTGGAAAGTTGTTGCACGGAAAGAGCGCGGGCAGGTCAAAATTGTGTCTGGGCAGGTGTGGTTCAATTGTTTTAATGCTGAAGAAGTGGAGTTCGTGGCCTGCCTTGCTGTGTACAATGGCTCAATGAACCTGTCATTTTGGAATCAGACTGCCTGACCGTGGTGCAGACCCTGAAGTTGAACAAGGGAAACAGAAGCGGGTTGGCGCTCTGTCAGTGAAAGAAAAAAATTGCTCCTGGGTGAGCTAAGAGAGGTTGAGATTGTTCATTGTTCTAGAGATCAGAATAGGGCAGCCTAGAATAGGGCACTAATGTATCTTGCAAAGTGTGGCTTAATCACATCCCTCCCCACGCAGAACATCTTCTGAAGGCAGAATGTAACTCTATCCTCATCTAAAAAGGCTCAACCTTTCCTTGCAAAGAGAGAGAGAGAGAGAGAGAGAGAGAGAGAGAGGGAGAGAGAAAAGAAGAAGACTGAGGCACCCATTTTCTGCATCAGCTGCAATGTCAAATGTACATTTCTCCACCTCCAAAGGAAATAGATTGATCTAGCTAGACATGCCAAATTAGGATTTAAGATGTGTAACTCAAAACGGTTCAAATGGCCAGAGACTGACTGAAAGGGGATTAAGGGTCGGTAGAATGCAGGTAAAAATGTGCACAATCTTTTATAACAGCATCAGCGACGTGCTTAACCATTCTATTTTTTTTCCCAAGTGGCCAAAATTTTGAATAATGCACACGTAATGGTCTCACTACTCACTAGTTCATTGAATGATATCTACCTCAATTAGCAGGATAGCATAACTAGGGAGTAACAAGAATATTAAAATCACTTACATGTGCCATGAAACAAAATGGAGAGAGGATCAATCGGAGTCAGTCCTTCTGGAAAAATGCATGCTGAATAAGGCTTTCCTTCAGCACACGAGGGGTAACCACAGGCAGATCATCATCATACCGGAATTTGGCCACCAAATTGCCCTTTCTGTTTCTGTCACAGTGCAATAACCAGCCAAAGCAGGCAACAAGCAAGTCGCCCTCCGCAGACACAACCTTGGCTAACCAATCTCCTTTCTCCTGAAAAGGTCGGATTACCATCTCAGGAATCTTAATCCTGTACTGGAACTGCCATATATCTCCCTTGTTGTTCGTCAGCAGGAAGATAGTCATCTCCATCATGGAGTCCTTACTGCAGGATGCAGCAAGCATGCCATTCATGTCAAACAGATCCAAAACAATGCGGGGGTTAACAGCGGGTGGGCGCATATGCCGGAACGACTCTGCCACGGTGTCGAACACAAGGATCTTGTGGCATTCGCTTTCCATGTACTTTCTTCAGTGTAGGTACATGTCGCCATTGACAAGTACCGGAGCGCCGATGAAGGTCGGCCCTCGCCCATTTATCAGGCTCACTTCCACCAGTTGGCCTTGGATAAGTGCCGGTGGGTCAGGGTCACCACCCCATCTTAACAGCTCTCTTTCAACCGGCGCGATCTGACTGGCCTTGGATCATGGTCGGAGCCAACGGTGAGCACGCAGTACTCATTTGGACAGTAGTACTCATGACGGACGCTTGAGGTTCTCCAAAACAGCACCCGGTACTCTCCCGTAGGTTGGTGCCGGAAGAGGCCGACAACGTTTGCGACTGGCACTTTCCGGCTTATGGGCGCCCACTGGCGAGTCGCGGGGTTGCAGATGCGACTCTTGCCGATGATGATGCTGCCGATGACCAGCAGGCCGTCGCAAGAAGCATCGAAGCTGTGGTTCCCCGGCCAAATATCCCGACGAATCTCCCCAATCTGCAGATCGACGGCGTCGAGGCAATCAGGGAAGGGCTGATCATCGGAGGGCCGGAAGGAGCTGATGATATGGAGCGTGGGCTGGAGGCGGTGGTGCGCGACGAGGAAGGCGGGGTCGGAGGTGAGGCGCCGCCACGACCGGCACACGGCGCGGCACCGGAGGACGGACTTCGCGGGGAGGCGGATAAGGATCTCCTGCAAGATCTCTTCGGGAAAGCCAGTGAGGCCATCCTGCCTCTTCCATATCCCTCCTGCTGCCATGGCCGCCGCGCGGCGGCGGCGTCTCCGGCAACGCGGCAAGATCTAGTGGAGTAGCAGGGAACGGGGAGGGACGTGCGGTCGATCGATGGCGGCGAGGGTTTGGGTTGGGACTTTGGCGTACACGGTTGACCGCAGCAAAAGGTCGACCGTTCGAAACTTTCCTTCACATCGCACAGCCCATCACGTGCACAAGGCTAACCCAAACAACAAATGTCTAGCGGAAGCGGGCACTATGGTTCAACCAGGAACCTGATTCCACGTCCCACGGCCCAACAACAGTCCAACCGTTAGTCGTACACTCCTGTACGGTACTGCCGTACATAACAAAGCACTACTTACCGAACGCTGCATGAATCATGGTGCCCTTTTCAATTGGGCCTGCTAGTTGTTTAATGCGTGTCGTAGGGCAAGTTAATGTATTGCAACTTGATCATCCCAAACCCTTTTCCCTATGAAAAGAATGGATATGTGGTCAAGAATCATCACAGACAAACATGTTGAGGACAAAAGAAATATGCTTATGCAAACTGTGTGGGTACGAATTAACTTACCATCAAACAAACTATCTCCCTATATTTGCAACACCTCAGATCAGATTTGTTTCTATTGGAAGTCCTAACTAGTTGGAGTAGCTTTGGACAATTGGACAAGACTGACTAGATGAGTAGCTGACCACAACACAATGATACTGACTTGTAACATTATAACTTCCCAACTTGCATAGGATAATGTATCTTTTCTTCGACATGTACCTTTAATTATTTCATCTTATGACGCACCACTAGGCCTCATGCAAAACACCCAAATTAGGCAATTTACCCCAAAAAAATGTTTGAGTAAGAGACTACCAAATATATACATTTTTGACTATTTGTTTGGTGGAGTTGCCAGAGTTTGTATTGTGGGTTTACATGGGCATGCGCTAGAGTGAAGAAATACGACTTGTGTCAGGCCCATGCAAATATGCGGGTGCACGTAATTTACATTTTTCATGCCTAAATGTAACCCCAGCCATAGGCAATATGTTTTTGAACTTGTTCAAGTTACTCACCTAAATGTCATAGTTCGCAAGTGAAAGCGATTGTTGGGAGAGGCCCATAGTGTCGCTCCTTGGCCTGGTAGGAAATAAGCCCATTAAGGCCTAAGTGGATAGGATATTGAAGAGATACTTATGTACTTGGGCCACCAGCCCATTAGGGTTACCTCCCCTTATTGGGGAAGTAGAATTACTGTAATGCCCTTAGGTCAAGGGTAATATTGTACTTATAATCTTAGGGCCATAAAGGGGTATGAGGCTATAAATACCCTCTTATTCCCCTCATCAATGGCATTGAGTGTGACCTACTAGCCTATGGCTCTTGTCTGTTTCCCTCTAAATCCTACCTAGGGTCCCTCCCAAGTGTGGTAGACCCTAGGAGGATTCCCCTTCTACTGTTTGGCCATTGTAACCAACAACAGTTGACGCCGTCCGTGGGGATCAGACAAGAAGCCACGGCAAGATGACATCGAAGCGAACGTCGGAGACATCCCGAAAGGAGAGGTCTTCGGGAAATGATCCTAACGCAACAGACCCTCCGGTGACGACCCACCCCGACACTCGAGCTTCGGCGAGGACCACAACCGCTCCGACGATCCAGGCCGTCAGCCCGACACCAGCAACCGCGCCGGTCATGCTCCCGACGAACACCGCTTCGACAACGGCCAACCCTTCGACGGGCCCATCCTCTTCGACTTCGGGGGATCCTTCGGCGACAGCCTCCCGGACATCGCCGAAGTGCCCGAAGGAGCTGAAGACTCGTTGGAACCTGAGGAGTAGATCAACGCCGATGACGTCGAAGCTCGAGCCAGAGGGGGACCTGTCCAAAGCAACGAACGCCTTCCAAGGGATACAGAGGCCGAAGCTCACGTGCAAAGGGGACTCGCGTCGGCGGTTGCCGAAAAGCAGCGATTGGCGGAGCTGCGAGAAACGCTCGAAGCTGAAACCCGAGAGGCCAAAGAACGCCTAGCAAGGCAGAGAGCGCTTGAACATTATGGGCAAGACGAAGCAAACTACCGGGTGCGCGCCGAAGCCGCGCGACGACAGCAAATCATACTACAAGCACAGCTCAACACACTGCGTCGAACCGGTGTCCCGGAGCCCATCAACCCAGAAAGCCAACCAAGCCGCGACGATCGGCGCGTACCATCGAGCATCAGCGGGCGGCAGACAAGTTCGTCCGACAACAACCAGCCGTTATCGGCGCGCCTACAAGTAGTGGCCTGGCCGAAGAAGTTCATCTCCGCCAAGCTACCTACCTTCGACGGGGCTTTGGACCCTCGCGAGTTCTTTATGAGCTACGAGATAGCCATCGAGTTTGCCGGAGGCAATGGCGATATCAAAGCTAAAGCTTTCGTCCTTGCCTCCAGCGGAATCGCAAAGACATGGTACACCAAGCTGCCTTCGAAAAGTATCTACTCTTGGGAGCAGCTTGGAGACCAACTTCAAATCCACTTCCAAGGCAACTATGCAGCAAAGGTCACCGCAGCTGACCTCCAGGCATGCAAGCAGAAAGAAAGAGAATCTCTACAAGATTACACCCGACGCTTCATCCACCTCAAATGCCAAGTCGAGGACGTACCGGGCTCCATCATCATCGAGGCCGTCACGAAGGGAATGAGCCTTTGCCCGGCCCGATCGGAGATCCGAAGAACAGAGCCGAAGACCGTTACCCAACTGCTACAAATCCTCGAAGCCCACGCCCGAGCCGATGAAGATTTCCAGCGAGAAAAGGAGGCGCGCGCAAGCCAGAAAAAATCTGACCGTGGAAAGAGACACAACGACCGTAATGACGACCGCTCCGACGACCGTCGAAGCGGCCGCTCAGAGAGGCGTGAAGTTCACAGCATTGACCGTTCTCGGGACCGAAGCCCACGTCACACCTGTTGACGGTCGTTACGGCACGATTTTGACCGTCAAATACCTGCACAAATGGAATCAAAGTAAACACCAAACATAGTGTTAGGGCTTAAAACTAACAAATTCCACAAGTCTTGGTGAGATTTTGAGTGCAGTTGCATTTCATATCAAAAGGAGGGAATTCACATCAAGAAGGCCACAACACATCACTCCGAGAAAATCAGCACAGGCAGCCCAACAAGATATGGATCAAAAGTCATACAAAACCCAACCAACTTGGGCCAATGCACGAAGATCATTGAACAAGACATCAAGGAGGACCCCTCGGCCAAAGCCCAAGGCCAAATGGGCCAAGGGGGGGTTGGCCAAGGGGGGGTCGGCCGACCTGCTACAGTGAGGTCGGCCGACCTGCTACAGTGGCCCCTCTGGCCCATCTTTGGCCAGCTGGTCGCCACCGCCTTCCTGATGTCGGTTCTGCCTGCATTTAATGCCCAAAGGCGGTGGGTGAGGCGGTGGAGGCCCCAAACCGACCTACTCAAGCCTATAAATAGAGGGGTACCCCCTCCCACACAGAACACACAAGAAGGAGAGCCTCATTCCACTCCCAAGGGCCTAGAGCCCTTTGTATACTAGTAGAGTAGGGAGAGAGTAGGGTAGAGGAGAAGGGTAATCCTCCCTTTGTGAGGACTTAGCCCCAATCTTGTATCTTTGAGAATACTTCTTTATAATAGTCATTGTTCGTCGTTCGTTCATCGTTCGTTCGTCGTCGTCATCGTTCGTCGTTCGTTCATCGTTCGTTCGTCGTTCATCGTTCGTTCATCTTCATCATAAGTAAGTATTCTTGATCTCCTATTGGATTGTGTACTTAGTGTTTAGATTAAGTTCTTTCTTTACTCGTTTACGGGATCATCGCTCCGTAAGGAGTGCTCTAGTCTTCCAAATTGGTACCAGGCCGGGGCTAGAGTAGTGATCGATAGCATAGACGTGGTGTCTAGGCTGGAAGTCGCCTTTGTCCGCTGTGTGCTCCACGGTTTGTAGAGGTAGGTGGCAGGAAGTGACAGCCCTGTCCATCCAAAGGAACCCTCCACGTTCGGGTACATAGTAGAGCTATAAGCCGGAGTGGCTTGGCAGACCAAAGCCTAAGCCGGCGCTCGAAGTAAGCAATTAGAGACAGGATTTATCTTTTGCTAAGAAACTCATCCATAGGAATCCTCTCTACCCAAATCTACCGCTCTTCTTCGTGTCCTTGGACTAATTAGACTAGAAGATAATCACACACCGTTCCTTTGGGAAAATATAAATAACGATACCCTTGAATACTCACTGGTGAAATGCTACAACGGTATTCCGTGCGCTTGCGGATTTGTCTGTGATGTAAGAAATACCAACAACACCACCGACAGCCGGTCCAACAGATCCAAGTCAAGCCCTCGGCGGTCGGATTCGAACTGCCGAAACAGCAATCGCCAGAACCGCGACCCGTACTGCGAGGTTCATGGTCCGAACCAAGGGCACACGACGAAGCAATGTGCTCAAGTATCAGCACTACGAGAAGACCGACTGCGCCGAGAGGCCGAGGCCACCCGAGGCATTAACCACGTCATGCAAGGGGCTGCCACAGGTCCCGGAGCTCTACCACCACCTCCGGCGCACAACGCGACCACTGGCCGCAACGTGGTCATGGCTATCGCCGAAGGTTCCAGCCAGCCATACGCCTCCAAGCGTCAGCGTCGGGACTACATCAGGCGTGTGAACCATGTGGTGGCACACCCACCCTTGGCGAAGTGCAAGTGGTCCCACGTGCCACTCACCTTTGACCAAAGTGACCTGCGTCCGATGGAGTACCCCCATAAGGACGCCTTCGTCATCAGTGCCAACATACGCGGGACGGAGGTCCGTCGCGTGCTTATTGATGGCGGAAGTTCTGCAGACGTCATCTTCATCGACTGCTTCAATCAGCTTGGCATCCCCCGTACGGAGTTGACCGCCTCCGAAAGCCCACTCGTCGGCTTCGGGGGAGAGCCTATTGACGCGATAGGTTGCGTCAAGATCGCGGTCTCCTTCTCCGAACCCGCAAGACATCGGACTGAAGAAATCGCCTTCGACGTCATCGACACGCCTTACCCCTACAATGCCATCTTCGGCAGGGGGCTCATCAACACATTCAATGCCGCTACCCACCATGGCTACCTTTGCATGAAGATTCCGGCTTCGAAGGGCATCATCACAGTATACGGAGACCAATTCGCAGCCCGGAGCATCGAACACGGCCAAACCCCCGGCTAGAAGCAAGTACACCCTCTCAAACATCAAGCCAAACCACAAACCGTCGAAGCTCAGACGCCAACACCCCCCAACAGGGATTCCGAAGCCACGCATCATCGGAGACGTCAAACCAGTGGTCCTGTCACCAGACAGACCCGATCAAGAGGTCACCTTCGGCAAGGGGCTACCGCTGGACTTCGAGGCAAGAACTGATTAATAACTAGTTGGAGTAGTTTTGGACAATTGGACAAGACTGACTAGATGAGTAGCTGACCACAACACAATGATACTGACTTGTAACATTATAACTTCCCAACTTGCATAGGATAATGTATCTTTTCTTCGACATGTACCTTTAATTATTTAATCCTTATGACGCACCACCAGGCCTTATGCAAAACACCCAAATCAGGCAATTTACCCCAAAAAATGTTTGAGTAAGAGACTACCAAAGATATACATTTTTGACTATTTGTTTGGTGGAGTTGCCAGAGTTTGTATTGTGGGTTTACATGGGCATGCGCTAGAGCGAAGAAATACGACTTGTGTCAGGCCCATGCAAATATGCGGGTGCACGTAATTTACATTTTCCATGCCTAAATGTAACCCCAGTCAGAGGCAATATGTTTTTGAACTTGTCCAAGTTACTCACCTAAATGTCATAGTTCGCAAGTGAAAGCGATCTAGCCCACTTAAACTGGAACACGACGTAACATCACTACAATATTTATAACTTGAAAAAGGTTCAACTAAAAAAGATTTCAATAACCGTTGTAGGGCCACTAAATTTAATTAACTATCGCTGGATGGATGTTGAGGGGAAAAAGGTCAGAAATCACATTTCAAGACTGCACCTTTCATGCCTCTTTGCAGCTTGTAATTTAATAGCAGCAAAAAATTAACCGGGTCGGACCAAAACCAATATAAGTATCCCAACAGTTCGAGCTCCCCAAAGCAGCGCAAGCAAGAAGCAACAAGGAAGCAGAGGAAAACAGAGCACATCACGCAGGTTGGGCGAGGTAGAGCGTGGTTGAGAGAAAGGAAGGAGAGAATGGGCCAGTGCTCATCCTCATGGGAGAAGGAGGAGGTCAAGAAAGGCGGGGCGACGGTGGCTGCAGAAACCGGCGCTGGATTCACGAGGTGAGTTCTTATGTCTTGTTTCCCATCAATCTGCATAAGATTTTTTTTTGTGATTAATCTGCATAAGAAATTGAGCTAACACATTAAATCTTCAAAATGCAGCTGGAGGCAGGAGAAGTTGGACAAGCAAGCGCCGAGGCCACACAGCTTGAAGGGCATGAAGCGCGTATCGAGCAAAGACAATCTAGTTCTCGCGGTGTCACTCGACGCAATCACCAGGATCGGGTAGTAGCATAGGTGTCCTTGCGATGAACTTACGCCGTGACAGATACCTTCTATTTCCTTTCATCTTACAAACTGATATTCTCGTATGGACTGAATCACAAGGCTGCGTGCTTTCGAAGTCTCGCACCTGTTTGAAGCACAAATTTTGATACCAATTTTGCAATGGCTTCAATATGAAGAACTTCTCTGTTGAACAGTAGTAGTGAAGTTAGTTTGTCTAGGATTTGGAGAATGGCTTGGATTTTTTTTCCTTTTTCATTCTTTTAATTACTGTATATAAGAAACACTTTGGTTCCGAGCTTCTTCATAAGCCGGGGTAATAAGATGCCCTTTTCTCTTAAAAGAAAAAAAAAGAAGAGCTTTAATTCCGTTGAATGACGAACAATCGTTTGCAAGTTGTTAGCAACTTAGTAGTGGGTAGGGATTTGAGCAACCGAGGTCCGGGATGGTGGGGATTCGCATCACCACCCGCTGCACCAGCAAGAACTGATTAATACATCCACAAAAGTGATGTCGAACGCAATGCAAATGAATGTCATGGGCACCAAAGGATAGCATTGCAACCTACAAAGTTCAATTTACTACGATGCACGGTCTCTTCACTACATTCAGTTACCAGGACCCGAGTTACTTTCCGATCATTACTTAGTGCTCGAAAAAGTCCTTCACCAATGATCAGAAATCAACATGACATTCCTACTGTAACCATGCTAGTCATATAATACTAAACTTAACTGCAGATGACACTTCTGGGGCCACATGTGTTCGTGCCACCTCCCTTGCATAACTGCACCTCGTAGCATCTTCAGACTCAATCCTTATCCATTTGCGTAGACCTAGGTAGCAGCATCGATGTGTGTCAATTAGCAGCGTCCTGAGCACAGGTGACCACTTTAATAGAAAGAGCAAGAGTTGCGTCAATTCGGATTCCCCGCTAAATCCTCCAATTTTAATAGTTCTGAGCCTTGTAGGTATAACGTTCTTGGGCCATCTAATGTTCAGCTTGTTCAGCGGTCGCAGGTTGCCATGAACCTGCAAATAAATATACAAACCATGATATAATAGAAGGCTAACCAATAATGGATATGTCACTTGCAAGTGTCAAACGTGCAGCTATGATTGTATTATTTGCATGCCACGATAAAGTTTAATAAATGTTATGCGTTTTTTGTCCAGCAAACAAGCAGCTTGCAGTTACAGTTATCCTTTTTGATTTGGCTGCTTCGGTTTGGAAGCACATTTCTGAGATATATTGTTTCAGGAATAGAGGAAAACCAAATATAACCAATGCATGAACAGTAACCCAATAGATTAGCTGATAGGTTAGTGAACCAGTAAAATTCCAAAATCCAGCTCTTGGGACCCTGACAATTAGCAAGCGCACAAATTTACCTCAAGCTTAAATGTTTCAACTAAAGGGACAGCTTTAAGGAGATAAGCCACTGATCGAATGCTCCTTTTCCAAGATGTCAATAGACACAAAATAATTTCCTTCAAACCGGCAAACCTTCCACAATGGTGTAGTAAGTGAGATACCTGGAGAAAGCACCCCACAGAAAAAAGAGAAAATAGAGACGAGTTTAGAAAGAAATAACTTCTACAGTTGTTTAATGACCAAGTGAGAGATTCTTACATACATATAAACGTGAGGGGAATTGCAGTGTCAGTATTTCAAGATTAGGGAATTCACCCATGAAGTCTACAGGGAACTGATTATCCACCTTAAAAAGAGCATGAAGTTCCCGGAGAATTGGAGCACATTCATACTTAATAAAAACCTCATTTCCTTCGTATGATAAATACTCGAGCTTTTCAGCATGAATACTAATATTAAATAATCCCCAGCAGCGATAAACATCCATGACCACCAATTTGGCATGAGAAATTCTTAGATTAATCAACTTATTGCACCTTTTCAGACGTAAGAAGCGGAAAGCACACAAGCTGGATGTAATATTCAGAAGAACCTCGTCAACCACTTGCACACGATTGAGAAAAAGGGTAGCCAAGCAAGAAAAGCCATTGAGCTTTGTAGGCACTGTTTCCAAACTGCACTTGCATAGATACAATTCACGCAATCGACAGCCTCTCATATCAGCAAAATGCTTTAAGGGGAAGTTGTATAGTTCAGAATTCTCCGTGGCCCCCGTGCCAAGCTTGTTAGAAAGCCCAACAAGGAGGCTTTCTGCCTGGGATGCAGCTGCAAAAGCTACCCATCGATCTATCTCAGAAGCATGGGCTGAAGTTAATGGAAATTGGACTACAAATTTCTTGACTCTGCTACCATTATGGTGGCACAGAACCTCATTCACTTTATTAACGAACCTTGTAGTTTCGGAATTCCACAATTCAGGATTTTCACGATAATTCAAATTTTCTGGCAATTGCATCCCAAAAGCACGGGAGTCAAGGATAAGATTTTCAAGATTTTCCCAGAGGTGTCTCCATCTAGTGGAAAGACAGTCAGTCATGGCAGCTTCCCTTACTGTCATCAACGAAAGCATTTGGATCAAAATGTCATCTGGTAGTGCACTGATCATATCAGGATTCTGTATAAAATATAGAATGTTAGTTATTAAGAATTGAGTGAATGAATTTTTTACTCTTTCTTTTTTCCATTTACGTAGGAAGCATATATCTTAAACATGAGCATTGAGTACAAGGCCTGTTTCGAAAATCAATAAGTTACCTTATGTAAAGTTTTCAGGGAAAATAATATATTTCCTAAATGTAAAGACTAAACATACTTAAATGGTGCCAAATTCGAATATTGTAACAATGAACTTTCCTTTAAACACTATGGAAGCCTCTTTCCTACTACATGGTGTAGCTACTCCGACATTTGTACCTCACCCAACGGAGGGTATCAACATGAACTATGTGTTCATACTAGAGTATCTGAGGTGATATTTCAGTTGGGGAGTATGTACCATTTTCATATGCTAGTAATATGGTATATCACTATGCGCTAAAAGATATGGGTTGCCATTTTCATATGCTAGTAATAGGGTACCTTAGAATAGGTATGTGGACATACTCAAAATGATAAATGGGTATGTAGACATACCCAAGGTGTTTTTTCAAAGTGGGAGTAGCTACACTTGGGAGTAGAATGGATTTTCCCTAAACAATAAAGGACATATACGTCAATTTTGTTAAATATACACTGACGTAATCTGATAGAATCTAAAGTATGGTCAAAACTATGAACCTTCTAATCCTCAACATAAGGCCTGAGATGAAACTGTATGGCTTAGTACAAATATGCTTCTAAGCATCATTTCAAGCAGGATCTTAAAACGATTACTCTTTTTATAAAACATGTAGTAAAAGAACTACAAAGGAAATGCACTTTAGCAAAAAGAAATCAAAAGTTAATATATCTAATAAGAATAATAAAAAGAAAAGCACAACTCAAAAGAATGATAGAAATGCTCTTGTTAAAACTATGAAAAGCAATGAAAGAAAATTTACCTGCACAAGTTGCTGATCATTGCACTGAATTCTCATGTTCCTCGGTTGAATAAAGTCATCTGTGTAAAATGAAGATAAATACTAAGCCGTACAGCTAGGTGACTCAATGGTATTGTAACTATTCATATTAAAGTCAGATTCAACCAAAGGCTAAAGTTTCATTAAGGAGGTATGCCTTTCAATTCATTTCCTGGGTAAGTAGCAAGAAGTCATTTGATGCCCCCTCCTCCCCCCCCCCCCCCCAAAAAAAAAAAAAACCGAACCCAAATCCCTATCCCTAACATTGCCAAAGTGCCGCTAAGTCAGAGAAGGTGGTCTTGAGATCAAATGGCTTACAGATTTGGTTGCTAGAATTTCAAGTGAGTGTCTCGCCTAAATCACCCGGCTTGTCACTTCATGATAAAGAGTTCAAGTACCAGAAACTGATTTTGCTGCGTTCCAACTAGGAACCATTCAATTCGCCAGATTTGGGATTTGCCGATTCTCATCCTCACTCCTGACAGTAATTGGTGGGATTTCCTTCCCACCTTAGCTTGGTCCCCACTAACATGCCATTATGATCTATCTCCAATTAAGTGATCAAGTCCCATCGACGCATCATTATTGTTACACCAAAGTTCAAACTGGAGCGCGAACGAGCTAAATTTGTGCAATCTAGAATGCAGTATGAAACGTGGCTTCTGGTGACAGAAATTGTTCCGATCGAGCCAAGAAGAAAAAAAAAAGATGCCTACTTGTGTCTCATGTACAACTACAAATATGCTTCCTCAACATTTGTACAATCACCCTCGCTATCTCCTCCGCCCCCAAAATAAACATGTACCCTGCCCCCAAAATATCTAGCCTCCGTTCCCATGTCGTAGCGCTCGACTTCTTTTTGCCAGCTAGTACTCTTTGACCCACATGAGAAACAACGGAGAGGATAGAGAAGATCACCTTCAGCGCCCAGCAGGGGCGGATCCGGCGGCGGCGAAGTAGGGTCCATGCCGCGCCGCTCTGTTCGCCGATGGGGACGAGAGAGCAAGGTAGCTGTGCAGTCACGGGTGATCAGGTGAGCAGCATGCTCACTGCTCAGTAGTCAGTGCTCGCCCACGCAGGGACAGCAAAGCTAAATATCAGAGCGGACGCTGTTGCGTGTGCCGTCCGATCTGAGATCATTGGCTGAGGTCTGGATGGTCCTCTCTGGAAAAGGGTCCGGCTTCTGTATTTCTCCGTGCCAAGGGGCCAAGCCAGCCGTCGGTATTACAGAAGAACATAAGAGGGAGACCCATGAGCTATCCTGGGCGCTTGTTCACTCTCGGCAGCCTGAGACCCATGAGCTATCCTGGGCGCTTGTTCACTCTCGGCAGCCTGAAGATGTGAACCGGAGCATCTGAATGCTTCAAGGTAATTTAATATGGCTTGAGAAGTTTAATTCTGTCACCTCTTTTTTTTCGCGAAAAGGAATTCTGTTACCTCTCTAAATAAAGGAATACTGTTCCTAATAACAAATGAACATTGCTCCTGTTTCTTGAGTAATTCATCAAAGCGTGGGATTATCCTTATCTGCACTGCACTGTATATAAGTTATTAGTACTTAGTGTACAGTTGTTGAACTCGAATAAAAAGGCTCCATAGAGAGTGGAAGAGTACGTAATGGTTCAGCCCCTATGCTTGTTTTACTTTTCTTTAGTTGTTTCCTCAATAGTTGAGCCTCACATACAAGCGTCAGATGTCTCGCCACATTCATTTCAATTCCTATGCTCCTCTTGGACTGCCAAGTGCCATTTTCAACGGTCAGTTCATTGAAGACTCCGATTGACTGCGTTTCAAAATTGAACTAAGGACTCCCTTGCTAAAAAAAACCAATAAATCGGTGTGAATGTCAGATTGCAGATAAGAACAATGAAAATTACTCATCTTTTGGATTCATATGCTAGCTTCATCCTAGTCTATTAGCTTTGCACAAAATCACTTGGAAGCAAGACATACTTCACTTGTCGGTCCTCTGAATTTACCATCTGACCTCCCCAACTTCGCTCACTGAGCTCATGAAGTTATTTGTTGCCAGCTTCGTTTGACAAGGGAGGTCCATTTCTTGACTGTTGGACATTCAGGGCTGGAGATTATACAATAAGCTGACAGCTTTTAGAAAGATGCTTGGATGTTATTGATTACGTAATCTTTTACCCCAGCGTTTCTCCATTTGCTAGCTTGGGAACTTTTCCAACAAAACTTTGGTGTTAAATCGATTTTTGTGTGACGACACCAAAATAGTGCATTGATGAATCCAATTAAACCAAACCTTTTGCATTACTAAAGTATATCGTGCAAAACACAAATGACCATAAGCAACGACATAAGTATATTATCAAGAAGTGTGGCAGCCACGAATGGAAGAACATTCACTAGCAGTCCAAAGTTCAAGGAACTAGCATCAGGGCCGTCTCTATGTATTTGAGGCCCCAGTGCAAAATTTGAAACGAGGCCCTAAAATTTGAAATTTAGATAGCCGGAATACACTAGTAATTTAACTATATAACTTTCATACATGACCTTTTTCACAATATTTAGGAATGTATCAAATACTAATGCCAAAAGAATAAAAGTAGCACTTAATAAATAAACCGACCTTATTTTCTTTTGAAAAGTAAAATCCTTCTAGTATTCCTTGAGGTGAAATCTTCATTATATCTTTGTACTTGGTCATACTTTCTACGACATTAAATCAATGAGGACTCAGACCTGCTTGATAAACAAATAGGCACTTAGCCAGAAGAAACAACATATAGTACTAGCACTTAGAAAGATTAAAAAATGAAACGAAAATGGAGCGCTGATGCAAGATTAAAAAAAAAGGAAAGACATGCCTGCTTGCTTGCTTGAGGCGTTCACGCGAGAGGCACCCAGGCCACACCCGCGCTGCAGCCGCTGCTGTGCTTCAGGCGATTTTGGTGCAGGGCAGATGAATCGAGGTCGGCCGTCGGCGATTTTGCAGTTGGAACAAGTTGCTGTTGCAATTCGGGAGGCGATTTGGAGAGGAACGGCGGAGGGGCTTCAGGTGGAAGCCAAAGATCAATTACTTCCATCACCTGCCTGCGAAACCGTGTCGAGCGGGCCCTGCGTCGAGCGACCATGTCCGTGAAAGATGCTGCTGCCTTCATCAAGTTGCTGGGCTGCTCTGTTTTTTTGGGCTGTGCTGAGCCTTTTTCTCCAGTATACGTGCATAGCGAGTTGGGGGCCCTGTTCCGTCGGCCATATAGGCCCTGCTAAGCGACGGGCCTGCTAGCATTGTTCACTAGCAATTATAGGTACACAAGAAATATGGCCGGAAAGAAACATGTATTCGCAGTCCAAATAATTGAAGCCACTTTTACACTGGACAATTTTTTTTTCCAGCAGAACACTGGACAGATTTCACCAGTGTTTCTTCGCGGAAAAAAAAAAAAAAAGATTTCACCAGTGTTTATGTCAAAATGGCACGATTAGCTGGAACGAATTGAATTTTATACTCATATACAAGAAACGACATTGCGCACACTGTAAGCAAAACTGTACAAATCAGGCAACAGTTTGATGGATTTCTGCAAATCTGACAATGCAAAGGAATTACCTAGTTCATGACGGCATAACATCAAACACACTGCATCTTACTCCAATGTAAAACCCTTAGTTAGCTACAGCATTGATCACACAAAGAGCCAATTACACAAAGTCACAGACAAGATAAGTTTGTTTTGGATTCGATAACTGAAGCCTTATGCACGGCTTGCTTTTACCGGAATGTTCAGTTCATGCATATTTCCAAATTAATACTGATATTTTGCCATAGAAATTCAGTGCACCTTAAACACATCAAAGGGTTGGAATTTTTGGTAGTGGGCTGCACCTTGCTTGGCCCATTTGGTAAATTCCCAATAAATTTCTGAAAATCTCAAAAGTCCATTCATGAGTGGTGGGAGTGCAACTCTTTAGTCCCACATTGCTAGTTTAGGTGGAGTAGGACCAACTTAAATAGAAGGTTACTCTACCTATTCTTCCAAGTGTGTGGATGAGAGAAATAAAGGAAAAACACACGCGCTCGCTCGCCTCGCCGGGCCGGGCCGATGGGCGAACGGGAGAGCAGGTCTCCGGAACCGTCGTCCTCTGAGCTCTTGCACCAGGAGAGGACGAATAAGGTTTTTGGGAAGCGCTCTGCGCGACTGCTTTGATCGCTTCCACCACTGCTCGTCATCGCCTTCGTCGACATCTTCTCCGCTGTCCCGGCTTCTTCACTGCTCGTCATCGCCTTCGTCGACATCTTCTCCGCTGTCCCGGCTTCTTCATCGTCTCCTCTGAACGATCAGTACGTACTTCCTAGAACTATGTCTTTCTTATATGCCTACATGATCCATGCTTGTACGATAGTACTGCGAAGTATGGTAGATCTTGCTCTGTTTACTATGGTTTTAGACTTGTCTAGTTTAATCTGCAATCTGTTCATCATGTTCATGTTTTATTTCTGGATTAAATTAAACCTAAAAGTGCTCATATATCCAACACTCTAAATACCTTATTGTAGGCACTTTGGTTTAATGGCTGGATTTGTCGATGCACTGAGGCCAGCGCAATTCACTGGCGTGCACTTCAAGAGATGGCAAGTGAAAGTCACATTGTGGCTTACTGCTATGGGCATGTTCTGGGTAAAAGATGGCAAACCAGAAGGCCCACTGACTGCTGAGGAAGAGAAAAAGTACACTGATGCTAAGACAATCTTTAAGGGCGCTGTGTTGAATGCCATTGTGGACCATCTTAATGATGTGTATTTTGTGCATGAAACCGCCAAAGATTTGTGGGATGATCTGTGTAACACCTATGGTGGTGCAGACACCGGCACTGAGTTGTATATCATGAAGCAGTACCATGACTACAAGATGGTCGATGACCGTTCTATAGTCGAGCAGGCTCATGAGATACAGTGCATGGTGAAGGAACTCGAACTCCTAAAGATTATCGTTCCCGACAGATTTGTGGCTGGGGCATCATTGCCAAATTACCTCCTTCTTGGAGGGATTTCGCCACACAGCTCAAACACAAGAGGCAAGAGATTTCTGTTACAGATTTAATTGCTTCTCTTGATGTTGAGGAGAAATCTCGGGCTAAGGATGGACGACCTAAAGGAGCTGAGGGTCAGGCCAGCGCCAATGTGGTGCAGCAGCAGCATCAGAGATTCAACAAGGGCAAGGGCAAGCAGAACAATAAGCCAAAACAGATCACTACCTTCAAGAAGAAGAAGAACAAGGAAAACGAGGGTTGCTTCGTGTGCGGTGCTTCTGATTATTGGGCAAAGAAGTGCCCAAACCGCAAAGGAAGAAAACCTCCACAGGAGCAGAAGTCTGCGAATATGGTGACCATTGGCAACGCTACTGGAAGTGGAAATAGTGGGTACGGTTTACCTTCTATTTTTTTAGTTTTTCAATCTACAAGTTGGTGGCTTGATACGGGTGCTAATGTTTATGTTTGTGCTGATGCTTTTTTGTTTTCTTCTTACCAGGTCCAACGGGATTCTTCCGTCCTGATGGGGAATGGGTCACATGCTTCTGTTCATGGTGTTGGTACGGTCGATCTGAAGTTTACTTCGGAAAAGGTCGTGCGACTAAGGAACGTGCAGCATGTCCCTTCTATCAACAAAAATCTAGTTAGTGGTTCCCTTTTGTGTAGGGATGGTTTTAGGCTAGTGCTTGAGTCTAATAAACTTGTCGTTTCTAAGAGTGGATAATTTATTGGTAAAGGCTATGATTGCGGAGGCTTGTTCCGCTTTTCCCTTTCGGATTTCTGTAATAAGTTGGTGAACCATATTTCTAGTGGTATTGATGAGAGTGATGCTAGTGTTTGGCATTCACGTTTATGTCATTTGAATTTTGGTTCTATGTCTCGACTTTTCAGCTTGAATTTAATTCCGAAATTTTCCATTGTCAAAGGTTCTAAGTGCCATAGTTGTGTGCAATCAGAGCAATCTCGAAAACCTCGCAAGGTAGCCGAGGAGAGACATTTGGCACAATTAGAACTCATACATTCAGATCTGTGCGAGATGAATGGTGTGTTGACTGAAGGTGGAAAAAGATATTTCATGACATTGATTGATGATGCGACTAGATATTGCTATGTATACTTGTTGAAAACGAAAGATGAGGCTCTAAACTACTTTAAAATCTATAAGGCTGAAGTTGAAACTCAACTTGAGAAAAAGATCAAACGTATTAGGTCTGATCGCGGTGGTGAGTATTTTTCTAACGAGTTTGACTTATTCTGTGCGGAACATAGTATTATTCATGAGAGGACGCCTCCCTATTCGCCCTAATCAAACGGGATTGCCGAAAGAAAGAATCGCACTTTGACTGACTTGGTTAATGCCATGTTAGCCACTGCTGGATTATCCAAGGCATGGTGGGGGGAGGCTTTATTGACATCATGTCATGTCCCGAATAGAGTTCCCATGAAAAATAAAGAGAAAACTCCGTATGAAAAATGGATTGGAAGAAAACCATCGCTATCTTACTTGCGCACATAGGGTTGTTTGGCCAAAGTGAATGTGCCAATAAACAAGAAGCATAAGTTGGGACCTAAAACTGTGGATTGTGTCTTTTTGGGATATGCTCATCATAGCATTGCTTATAGATTTTTAGTGGTTAAATCTGAGGTATCTGATGTTTATGTCAATACATTAATGGAGTCTCGTGATGTGACTTTCTTTGAGGACATATTTCCTATGAAAGATTTGCATAGCATTGATAGATTATTTTCTGATGTGATTCCTGAAATAATACCTGAACCTGACACACAATCTGAACATGCTGAACACACACTTGAGTCAATTCCAGAGGAGAATGATAGTGAAGCTCCTAGGAGGAGCAAGAGACAGAGGACTGCAAAGTTTTTTGGTGATGATTTCACTGTGTATCTCGTGGATGATACTCCTAAAACCATTTCAGAGGCATTTGCATCTCCTAATGCAGATGATTGGAAAGAGGCTGTCCATAGTGAGATGGATTCCATTCTTTCTAATGGTACTTGGGAGGTTGTTGACAAACCATATGGTTGCAAACCTGTGGGTTGCAAGTGGGTGTTCAAGAAGAAGCTCAAACCTGATGGTACTATTGATAAGTATAAGGCTCGACTTGTTGCTAAGGGCTATACACAGAAAGAAGGCAAAGATTTCTTTGATACTTATTCACCTATTGCTAGAATGACCACTATTCGAGTTTTACTCTCTCTGGCTGCCTCTCATGGTCTTCTCGTCCATCAGATGGATGTTAAGACAGCTTTCCTTAATGGGGAGTTGGAAGAGGAAATCTATATGGATCAGCCAGACGGTTTTGTAATTAAAGGTCAAAAAGGCAAGGTGTGTAAGTTGCTGAAATCTTTGTATGGTCTGAAACAAGCTCCTAAGCAGTGGCATGAGAAGTTTGACTCAACTCTCATATCAGCAGGCTTTAGTGTCAATGAGGCTGATAAGTGTGTATACTACCGCTATGGTGGGGGTCAAGGTGTTATATTGTGCTTGTATGTTGATGACATACTGATCTTTGGAACAAATCTTGACGTGATTCATGAGGTCAAGACGTTCTTGTGTTAAAGCTTTGACCTGAAAGATCTGGGAGAGGCTGATGTTATTCTGAACATCAAGTTAACCAAAGGAGAGAATTGGATTACTTTGACGCAGTCCTATTATGTAGAGAAGGTCTTGAGCCGCTTTGGCTATAAGGACAGTAAGCCTTCTCCAACACCTTATGATCCCAATGTGATCATTCGAAAGAATAAAAGAATTGGTAGAGACCAATTGAAATATTCTCAGATCATTGGATCACTCATGTACTTAGCTGGTGCTACGAGGCCTGATATCTCATATGCTGTGAGCAAACTGAGCCGGTTTACCTCAAATCCGGGAGAAGCTCATTGGCATGCACTTGAGAGAGTTATGCGCTATCTGGTTGGCACTATGAACTATTCGCTTCACTATTCTGGGTATCCTACGGTACTTGAGGGATATAGTGATTCAAACTGGATATCTGATGCAGATGAGATATATGCCACAAGTGGATACATTTTCACTTTGGGTGGTGCTGCTGTTTCATGGAGGTCATGCAAACAGACCATTTTAACGAGGTCTACCATGGAAGCAGAGCTAACTGCATTAGATACAGCTACCGTTGAGGCTGATTGGCTACGAGAACTCTTGATGGACTTGCCTATCATTGAAAAACCTGTGCCGGCAATCCTTATGAACTGTGACAATCAAACGGTAATTGTCAAGGTGAATAGTTCTAAGGATAATGATAAGTCATCAAGACACATTAAGAGACGGTTGAAGTCTGTCAGGAAGATGAGAAACTCCGGAGTTATATCATTGGATTATATCCAAACTGCAAAGAACCTGGCAGATCCGTTTACTAAGGGGCTGTCACGTAATGTGATAGACGCTGCATCTAAGGAGATGGGTATGAGACCCATATGAGTTATTCTATAGCGGTAACCCAACCTATGTGATCGGAGATCCCGTGAAGTAGGATCTGGGAAGAACAAGCTAGTGGATGACTAGAGAGTACCTTACCTAACCCACTCGAGTAAAGATGCATTACTCTCATTTTTTGCATGGCAGGTTGGCAAATGCCTTAATGTATTCTGTTGGTTTTAATTAGCGAAGATGTTTTCCTGCAGAACATTCTTGAAAGAATACACCTATATGAGCCCGATTGTTGTAAGGTCGCAATCTGTGAGACTTGGGTGATCTCTATTAAGCTCATGAAGAGACCAGGGAGTATGACCTATATGCTCCACCCGCGGGGTAGTCTACTGGAGGTCTAGTACCAGATTGACTTTAAGTGAAACTTGGTTGCACAAAACTTGCAATTCAAGGCGTAGTCCATTGTTCAAGTTGTGAATGAGTGTAGTTTATTGTTCTAGATGGATGTTCAACTTAACAGTCTGCATTGAAACACTGGTATATCAAACAACAGTAGGATCTGGCAAAGTCTTAAATGGGACTTTGAGATCTGGTGGGGGATTGTTGGAATTTTTGGTAGTGGGCTGCACCTTGCTTGGCCCATTTGGTAAATTCCCAATAAATTCCTGAAAATCTCAAAGGCCCATTCATGAGTGGTGGGAGTGCAACTCTTTAATCCCACATTGCTAGTTTAGGTGGAGGAGGACCAACTTAAATAGAAGGTTGCTCTACCCATTCTTGCAAGTGTGTGGATGAGAGGAATAAAGGAAAAACACACGCGCGCGCTTGCTCGCCTCGCCTCGCCGGGCCTGCGGGGCGGGGCGGGGCTTGGGCGATGGGCGCGGCCGCGCATCACCTGCGTGAATGGTCCGCCGAAATCCGGCCTGATGCCTTGCGGGTGTGCGGCTTCCTTTTGCAGTTTTTCTTTTTCGTGTCCAATACGTTTTTATGTGGAAACCGACTCGGTTTTGGGACGCCTTAACCCTAGCGGTTCTCCCTCTATAAATACGTACGGCCGTCGCCCACCAGAACAGACCTCAACATGAGTTAGGGTTTTGCCTCTTCCTCCTGCTGCGCTGCCGCTTGTAGCCTGCCCTATCCCGATCGTCGGCGTGCACCGGCGAACGGGAGAGCAGGTCTCCGGAACCGTCGTCCTCTGAGCTCCTGCACCGGGAGAGGGCGAATAAGCTTTTTGAGAAGCGCTCTGCGCGACCGCTTTGATCGCTTCCACCACGGCTCGTCTTCCTCAACGTTTGTGCTCGGGGGCTGCTGCTCGTCATCGCCTTCGTTGACGTCTTCTCCGCTGTCCCGGCTTTTCTGCATCGCCAATCGTCACGGCTTCTTCATCGTCTCCTCTGAACGATCAGTACGTACTTCCTGGAACTATGTCTTTCTTATATGCCTACATGATCCATGTTTGTACGATAGTACTGCGAAGTATGGTAGATCTTGCTCTGTTTACTATGGTTTTAGACTTGTCTAGATCTTGCATAGACTTGTCTAGTTTAATCTGCAATCTGTTCATCATGTTTATGTTTTATTTCTGAATTAAATTAAACCTAAAAGTGCTCATATATCCAACACAAAGCAGGACAGGTGAGCATCAGAGTTACCTAAACATTTGAAAGCAACATGGAAGCAATATTGATGAACGTAAACATCATATCGCCATGGCAATCCATAACACCGATTTCCAAAATTATGCAACCTGGAATATAGAGGTTATGGAGAAACATATTTCGAACTTCAATATAAAAAAGATATATTGCGAAACATATTGGACCAGCTACCATATATATACATCTCAACTGGACAAAGCAAACATATTAACAAAAGCTGCTTGTCCCCATGATTCAGTCCACCATTAGCATCAGTACAACTATCATGCTACGTCCAACTGATGATATATATCAAAAGTGCGATTCCAGAGCCCTGCATACTAATACCAAGTACTACCCTAGGTCATCTCCTTGGAAGTCCTAACGCTGCATGAAATTATCCCAGAAGACTTCCTGAACCACCCTACAAGAAAACAATACTTCCTGTGTTAGAAATTTTTTTTGGAATTTCCATCCACAGATCAAACATCATGGTTCCATACTAAAAGTATTAATCATTTAATCAACAAGTTTTCATAGCACCACAAGTCATTTATGTTTGCAGAATAACCTACATTATACCCTGAATCTTATTTGATACAGGTGCAAAAACTTGAGGAAAAGCATAACTTGCATAGCCAATGAAGCTTAATGTGGAGTATCTAGATTAGAGAATCTATCTATTCTCTACCCTTAATGTGACAGCACCATGCTAATAATTCTTCAAAATATTGTGCAATTTGGCACAGAAGATTTTAAAATCAGTAATTATATGGAAACAGTATATTTCTCGTCCAAATAAAACTATTAAATATAACTCAATTTACACATTGAGAAAAGAAAATACAATTCTGCTGAATTGTAGAACAAAAGAAAAAATGTAAAGCTACTATTCACTGAAATGTTTCTTATTTTCCTTTTTTTTGAGATCCTTCATGGTCCCGTAGCATCGCGAAGAGCGATTGTGAGGAATCGACAATCTAATGAACAAGAATCACTGTAATGTCCCATCTTTTCAGCTCTGCTCCGGAAAAGAGGAAAGAGACTGATCTTGATGTCAGCATTGGTTTTTGCAGCGAAAATCAATAACACACTTTCATAAACTGCAGTGACAAAAATGCTAGTTGCCTTTTGGTTAAATTTCCGTGAGTGCTGAATCATACTGCACCTTATATAACGAACAATCTTTAGGATTTTTGTACAAATTTGCATGGTAGTGGTACCACTGGAAATGTACTTACAAGTTACTCCCAAAACTAGGATGTGGAAAACAACTGCTGCTAGTGTTACTGTTCTCAACATAACATTGACTCCAAATGTTGGGCAGGAATCATGATTCAATACTTAAGGTAAAATTTTTTGGATAATAATTTGATCTTTTAGTTTAATTCCTCGTCAATAACATATTGATCACACAGAAGGGATTTTGCACACGATCCAACTTAGCATTGTAAATATTACTACCTATCGTCTATCTAATTACATCACTTTTCCTAGCTACAGTCTGGTCGAATAAGCGTGACTCTCCCCATGAGCTCTACAAGTTTTATGCTTCATCAGCAGAGTTAGCAGTGGATACATGATACATGGTCCAAATGTTGCAGTATTTTTAAGCAATCCATAGCATAGTAAAATAAAGTGATCGGTTTTAGAACTAGTTACCTCATGCTGTGTTTGTTCTGGATTGTCGGTGCCTGGTTGAGAAGCACCTAGTTGACTTTTGCTCACCTTGTCAAAGGAACTCTCGATGCCGTCCATCATCAGGTTGTGCAATCTCACAAAATCTTCAAAGTACTCGTTGCCCATCTTTTTGACCTTTGCCTTGGCAGCAGCTAGCTCGGCTTTGGCAGCCACCACTGCAGACTTCTTCATATCTTGAAGAGCAGCCTTGGTGCTCATGAGCTCTGCCTTGGTGGCCACCTCTGATTTTATTATATCCTCAAGCTTTGCCTTTGTGGCTATAACCTGAGCTTTGGCTGCAGCCTCAGACTTCCTGGCCTCACTAAGCCGGGCCTTGGCTGCCGCCTCAGACTTCCTCCGCTTAGCGACCTCAAGTTTAGCTGTCGCCTCGGACTTTCTAGCCTTTCCAAGCTCAGCCTTGATTGCCATTTCCGACTTCCTGGCCGCGACAACCTCTGCCTTTGCTGCTGCTTCTGATTCCCTGGCCTCGCTGAGCTGTTGGCGAAGCAAGCTGGATTCTTTTATCATTACGTCCGCTGTCTTGTTCAGCACGGTCCGCAACCAATCATCCCCATCTGCATTCGCGGGCTTCGACAGGAGCTGATCACTTGTCATGCTTCCTGCAGGCGGTGAAACAGGGGTGGAAGCAACAACATTTGGGGATTTGACATTGGGCGATGTTGGCCCAATCCTCCCGGAACTCACCTCCATTTTCAGTGGCGTGGCAAGAGCAAGAGCAGCGGCCAACTTGTGCTCAGCAAGAAGAGACAACAGATTAGGGCGCTCTGATTCCTTTTTGTTGTACAACTCTTGGATGACTTTCTGTGCCTTTGTACTGAGCTTCGAGTCACCGGCGGCCTCCGGTGTGAGCTTGCCCCAGTTGACCGGGCACGGCCAGGTAGCCGTGGGCGACGAGAGGAAGAAGAACTTCTCCTTCCACCCATCGTTATTGGGCAGGCTGGTGGTGGTGCTGAAGAGCCGGTAACGCCGGTCGTACTCCGACACCTTGTGCGGCTTGAAGAAATGCCACCCGTCCATCCCCTTGTTCTTGCAGATGCAGATGGTGAAGAAGTGCCTGAACACCGACAGCCGCGGCTTGTGGCCGAGGTCGGAGCAGAGCACGACGAAGGCGGCCATGTACCGCCACGCGTTGGGGGTGAGCTGGCTCGGCGCCAGGCCGTAGTGCCGGAGCAGCTTCGAGTAGAAAGGATGGAGAGGGAGCCGCATACCGGCGTCCAGCGCGTCCTCGTACACGCAGATGGCGGCGGACTTCAGATGCGGCGGCGCCTTGCAGGCCCACCCGTCGCCGCCGGCGCAGGAGGGCGCGTAGTCCGCCGGGATGCCGAACTTCTCGCATAGCGCGCGGACGGTGTCTTGATTGGTGAGGGTGGACCTGATTCCTTCCGCCGGCCAGCTGCCGACCTCGGCGTTGTTGCCGCAGAAGACGGAGCTGACCTCCATGGAGGAAGAGGAGGAGCAAGAGTTCGCCGGCGAGGCTGCCATTGCCCAGGTGGTGGGCTGGGCCGCTGGCGACGGCGACGCTCCCGGCATTGGATTGGGCCGCCGCACAAGGCCGGCAAGAGGAGGAGGTGTCCCCCAACTCCGAGCACCAGTGATAGCGACAGCGGATTTGGAGCTCGGATTGTTCAGTTTTGGGTTGCAATTTCTATCGAGATTGAGATTCCAGCGGAGGATAGGAGATTTGTTACTGTAAAAGAGAGAGTATGGATAAGGCGAAAACGGGGGGGCTTGGACTGACGCGTGGCGTGCTGTCGCCGTGGGGCACGTAAAGCTTTGGCGCGACGCGTGCTGGTGTCGGTCGCCACTCGCCACACGGCCGCTGGTACAGTGGTACGGAGACTCCGTTCACCGATTCACGCTCCAATTCACCGTGCCAGGCGGTGGAACTGACCCGGGAAACTGATGAGACGCGAAATGGCTTGCAGCGGCTTGGATGATCAATGATATGCTTGAGTTTCGAGATGATCATTATCAATGGTGCGGAGGCAATTGCCCCCTTGAATTCTGAAGCTAATGAAGATCAAGTTTTTTTTATAACACAGGGAAAATATTCAATCTTGATTGTTTCTATCTTCATAATTTTGGATGTACAGTGTGATTACTAAAAACAAGAGAGCGGAGTTAATATGATTGACATGTATTGACGAGCATTGAAGTCGTATTGTAAAGAGAAAATTTTTGGAGGAAAATAGCCTTTGGTTAAGGACTAAACATGTATATATATCTGCAAATATCTTCTCTTAGAAACTCAATAAATACATACTTCAATTACTGAAAATTTCAAACCATGCCACTAAAATTCGAAAATTTTTAAAGCATATGATTACCTCAAAAATTGTACAACATTCTTATTTAGCTAGGACTTAATTTGGAATACTTAAAATTGAAGGTTAATATTATTTTTATTGTCTGCACGGATCAGTACAAGATAAATGATCTTTCCCTACAGTTTTTAGAGAGTGGCCAACAATTTTAGTCCTCTTATTCTATTTTTTCCTAATGGCTTATAATTTCTAGTTCAAATTGGTGTCTTTCCCCCCACGGTATTTGTAATTTGCCAACAATTATATTCCCTACAAACTCATTACCCATAGTTATTATCTATACTTAGCAAATACATAAGAAACAGTTGGCCACTTTGACATAAACTGTCGGGAAAAACTTTGATTCTTGTAGTGGATGTATATTTCTCATGGTTTTAAGACCACCCTGCAAAACATGAATGGTGATAGAATGACTATTGAGAACACACATGGCTACTATGCATGTCTGAGATATCAAATGTTTACAAAAAAAAAAAAAAAACAGGTCTTCTGCTGCTTGCTGCTAGTCTTTTTCGTTTTGTTAATGCCCCCCCCCCCCACCCACCCACCCAGTCGACATGGCACAATTCACTCTTAGATATCTATCATCGTATAAGCCCAGAAGATGGAGTTCACCGATATCATCATGGTTGTAGTCTAAGGTTGTGGCCGACATGTTAGGATTGTTAGTAGCCCTGTCTGGCAAAGAAATTTGCTTGTGTGTCACCCATCAGGCAAATGTTTATTTCCTTGTCATAATATTCCTGACGGCTGTCTCTGTCGGTTTAAGTTAATTTTTCTGGCAGTTTTTGGTATTTTTCCTGAGGGTTTTCAACCCATATGAAAATTCTGGTTCCCAGTATTGTAGGATTCGAAATTTGTCCCACAAAAAGATGTAACTCTCGCTTTTCACTACAACTCTCTCTCTCTCTCTCTCTCTCTCTCTCTCTCTCCTTGTTTCCTACGCATTATCTACTTTTTCATCCCTCCTTAATTTCCTTATCCAACTTATAAAACGACATATATTTGAGATAATTAAGAAGTTAAAAGTGCATCTGTTGCTGTTGATGTAGTTGCAGCTGAATTTATGGCATGTGGCTGCTGCGTGCACGTAGTGTTATGAGATTTAACAGGAGGAGCCTGTGAGTTGGTGGTCTGGCATTTGAGCTCTGATATTGTTTTGGGAGACTGCTTTTCTCCCCTATGGAAATCCTTCTTAAGGAAAATACGTGTCGTGGTGAGTGGTTAAGCAGCTCCTTAATCCAATCTCTAATAGCAAAAAAAGTGTCATATTGGAGATGTGGGGCGAAGGAAAAACTTGTTTCGACAATTCCCTAATCCCATTCCCCATTTTTTCTCCATCACCCCCAAAACAACCCTCCATCCCCAAACCAGTTATATGCGGGCCCCACTGCTTCACTTGTCACATGTGTGTCTTTCGCAATGTTTTAAATAGGGGGATAAGGGGTTTAGCGGCATGTCTCTAAAATAGTTAATAGTGGAGCTAAATCGGGTTATAACAGGAGATAGCGGTTGATTTTGTACATGAACACAAATAGAGGTACACTATCTCAAAAAGCTATAGTGGTCTTTAGCGACAGCTATAGAGGGAGATATAAAATCTTGGTTTCTCGGCCTCCACTTCCGCGCTCTCGCCCTCGCCGATGCCCCTACACACGTCCTCCAAGGCCAAGCGCATCTACCGATGAACGATTTGGCCATGACGGATGCGGGCACGACGGCTCGTCAGCGTGCGGCCTGCATTCTCCATGGCGAGAGAAGATGGAGAAAAGCAGGGTGGGGATCGATCGTGTCCCTACCATGGTGTTGTAGTACGCTCGTCTCCAGCCGCAAGACAGAGACAATGCCAAAATTAGGGTTGTCTTTCCCGAAGTTGGCCAAGGTTAGGGCCATGCTTGGTCTCCCACTGAGCTCGCCATGCCATAGTCTGCCGCTAACGTCTCACCCTAGCTAGCTGCCACCCGTCGCCGATGCCCATGATTCTCGCCATCTCCATGCCACCGGTCATGCTGCTCAAATTCAAGGTATTTTCCCCGGCATTGTAAGTCACCGATGTGATGATTGCTGGCTGTCCCGTTGTTGTTTTCAATGGTGGTGCTTATGGGCAAGGGCACCATTGGCCTTTTGTTTGTTTAAAAAATGCTATCGGCCGCATACTTGATGATTAAAATGAAAGAAACTGAATTTGTTATGTAACTCTTTATCTAGTAGCTAGCTTGTTTCTTTCTTTGGGAGCTAAAGCTAGACGTTGCTACTATCATTCTTGTTTATTTTCAGATTTGGGACATGTGAACCATGGACATGTAATTTGACTTATAATCTACTTGGTAATCTGAATTCATGCCCATATGTTCATTTATGATGATTGGCAATGTTGTTACACCGATGTGCTTATGGTCTTGGGCGTTGCTTGAGAAGCATTTCAGGGGAATACCGGAGTTGTGCTTATTTTATTGGGGAAATATCAGGTGCACAAGATGCATTTGGTGTACATATGCACAAACTCATTAAGAGCCGTTAGATTGCATCTACACGTCTAAAATCATAGGTGGGAATTTTCATTGATGAAGCAAATATTTTTGGAAACACAATCTGAATTTATGGTTGCTAAAATCATGACCAAGACTTTCCAAACTTCAAATATTCCAAGCCACCAAGATTAGATCTGAGGGAATAAAAAGTTTATGCACATGTGCACCAAATACTCTATGTGCATCTAATATGTCCTCTATTTTATTTGAGTTATTGGCATGGCATCCCTCTCATGGACAGCCGGTCAACTTAGCTAAAATGGGTAGAACTTGGACGGTCTCACAACACGCTTGCTATTTTCCAAATAGCTAGATTTGTAATCCGATTGACCGTTTAAGGAGCAAAAGGTAAATTTTAAGATTTAAGATCAAATTTCATTACGGCCCTTCAATCACACAGGACGATATGTATCAGCTCCCACCTAGGACCAATTCTAAAGGGAGTGGTTAAGACTAAATAGCCCCAAGTGTTACATAAGATTTAAGGCTCTCCGCATTCATATTTCTCTATTTTCTTCCTCTAAAAAGAATATTCCGTCTGATCAGCAAGATTCCTTCCTCTATACCAACTTCCTCCGCATCCATCATTCCTCTATATCCATCCTCTATATCAACTACATAATATTTTATTCAACCATCTCTAACTACCATCAATAGGGTTTACTTGTAATTTTATCTAAATATATCTATGTGACATCTTGTTGTAACGGATTTATTGAGACGAATTTAATGGTGGAATCGGAATTTGATTTGGGTTTTTGGTTTGTGAGTTAAAACTTTTTTTAGTTCGTTGAACTAGTGGGACCCGTCAATTCTCTCTCTCTCCCTGCTCTCGGCTGCCAACCCGGACGCGCGTACTACGCCAAGCGGGCCCACGAAACTTTAGCGGCGTCTTTGGGAATAGCAGAACAACCGGCTTCTTTTTCTTTACCGTGATGCTTACAGAAAGCCGGTGCAGCTCCTCCGTCTGGTAATCGTTCCTGCAGGAACGCGTGAAGGATGCCGGTGCGGGCAGCCTAAGATTGATAGAGTTTCTTTTATTTTAAGTGTTTTAAAGCTGATTTGTATCAGGTTATCATTTTTTTTATGATTATTGTATCAGTTTACCTTCATAACGCGAGGCCGAAAAATTATTTCATCTTAAAATAAAAATTTTCTTTATCTAAAAACATAAGATTCTCCCAGGAGACAAAAGCGCTTGGAGACTAAATTTGGAGTGTTCTATTGCTCCAGCCCCCGATGTGGTTGGCTACCCCTTCGCGCGTTGATGCTTGGCCTCAACAGTGCCCGTGATGGTCTCCTTCCTGGTATCAAATACGAACTAGTGATAGGAGTTTTTCAGTGCCGGCTTTATATTAGGAAGGTGATCACTCATAAAAATATATGTTGTGGCAAAACCAATATTTAATTCTTAGTGTTCTCAAAAACTAATTAAAATATCACAACAAAAATTCTTAGGGCTGACAAACATTTACTCTGGTTATATGTGAACAATTTTCAAGAAAAACAATAAACGTTGCTCTTTCTATCAACCAGCTCATTTTTATTTAAATTTCTATAGCAGCACGCATACCAAAAAAGTTGATTATTCATATTTAAGTATTGTATTCCATCACAGGACATTTTTCACATTATGAGCAACATTTTGGTGTTGTACGGTGGCCTTTTGGATGGATTTGCGCACTATATAAATTGCATAAACAAATCAATTTTCTTCATACCACCGCTAATGGAATGTCGAAGAATGACAAATGATTGAAAGCTAATGAAGTGTGGACAAGACTAATGATAATCTTTAATTCATTTCAACTAATCATTAATAAGTTGTGGTAAATGCGCTAGTGTACAAAGTTCTCGGCCTCTGCACAGCACGTAGCCGGGTGTTTGTTTCTTTTTTTTAATTCTTTTTTGACTAATTATTACAAAAATGTGTCAATCATCCGATTGACAAGAGAAGCTTAAACAAATATCAAAACAAATGATGGAGGACCGAGTCTATTATTAAATCTCCATCCGTGAGAGGCATATAGCTCCAATGCAGCAATCTCTATTGCTGCGCTCACCCACGGATGTGGTCCCGAACCTCCTCATGCTGCAGCAGCGCCCAGTACCGCAACCAATAAGCTCCCCTACGTGTGACAGGCGTGTTCAGGCCTTTGCAATCCGCCACGTTCAAAGGCAAACCAACCGGGTTCTCAATAGCGGTTAGATCCCAGGGGGAACCTGCAGTATTGGGGTTCAGTACCAACCCTGGCACGATGGCCGTACTCCGAAACAACGACTTGAGTGTGCATAACCTTAGCTATAGTATATAACCTTGTAGAATTAATTGCTAGAAGTAAATAGATGTAAGATTAACACATAGGAATCTTTGTCTCTATCTCGTTGTTCTCCCAATGTAACTTTTACTATCTCTTTTATTTCCTTGGATTATATGGTGAGTGCCACCCATATATCATGTACCTCTTTTACCCCCGTCATAAGTAAGGTATTGTTATTTCACATAATAGTATCTACTTTGTTACATTTTCAACTTCCTATCGCTCTACTTTCCTGAGGAAAATATAAATACGATAACCCTGGAATACTCCAAGGTGAAATGCTACAATAGTGTTCCGTACGCTTGCGGAATTAATAAAAAATTAATTATGCATATATTCACCGCCAACAGCAGACAAGGCCTATACCGGATCTCCCGATGATATATCTAGGCGTAGGCGCTTAGTCCTTGCTAGCATGAACCTGACGGTAGGTAGAACCTTAGTACGCTAGACGATGGTGTACCTTACGAGTAGCAACCCGTTAGTTATAGTTTAGTCTTCTGTTTAGACTTGCCTCTCGCCTTTTATCTGAGAGTGGAATCCTCTTTGTGTGTCACACTATCCATATTTATCCTTATCACTTACCCCTGCATTGGATTGTGGATTTGTTTATCATTGTAATCTATTGAGCATAAGTACAGTTGTCAACCATGTCTTCCTTTGGGAAAATATAAATAACGATACCTCGGAATACTCTTGGGTGAAATACTACAACGGGTTATATGTGCGCTTGCGGATCCTCTTTATCATGGGAATGCCGATAGGACATCTCTAACACTCATTGCTAGTGGTGGACTATTTGGTAACAATTATGCAAGACTCTTAACCCCACACACGGCGTCCCTAGCGACATGCCGGGAGTATCGCTCTAGGCCTTAACCCGCCTTGGTGATATTTCAAGTGTGCCGTAAGAGACGCCAACAATAATATGGATAGTGTGACACACACAGAGGATTCCACTCTCTAATAAAAGGCGAGAGGCAAGTTTAGGTAAAAGAGAGACTAACTAACGGGTTGCTACTCCTAAGGTACATCATCATATAGCGTACCAAGGTTCTACCTAACATCAGGCTTATGCTAGCAAGAACTAAGAGTCTATGTCTAGATATCATCGGGAGATCCGGTATAGGCTTGGTCTGCCAAGCCACGTTGGCCTTTTGTATATACTCCTATGCCATACCCGAACGTGGAGGATTACGGAAGGGCGGACAGAGCTTTCACCACCTGCTGCCTACATCTACAAACCATGGGGCACATGCACAACCAAGGATGGAAAGGGAACCTAGCACCATGCTAGCATCACTAATCACAATTCTAGATACCTCGAGGCACCCCACAGGGCGGTAAACCTAGAGCTACCTTGCGGGACAATGGACCCGATATCTAGTCACAAACAACTAGCCAAACTAGTATAAACTAGACAAGGATCAGATCTAGTACTACACTATGCATAAGCGTTCATCGCTCAAGAACGAGTGATGAACGAAGAACGATTAAGAACGATCATCCATAATCGGTAATCGAGTATGAACGAATGAAGAACGCCCGATGAATGCCCATGAACGATCATCAATGAACGATGAACGAACATGAACGAACGATGAATGTTCATACAAGAACACAACTAAACTATAGACAAACAATATAAGCACACAACTACTATATGATAAATGATATTCCATTGATAAGTATAAGTCTTACAAGAGAAATGATACAAGAGTTATACCTAATTCTCCAAAGGACTTGGGAGCACAAAGGGCAGCCCAATACTTAGCCTAGCTCTACCTAAACAACCTCTAGCTCTAAGGTGAGGAGGAGGGAATGAGCCTCAAGTGGTGTGTGTTCTCTAGGGGGGTACCCCTTTATTTATAGACTTGGAGGTTGGTTCCCAGAGGCGGTTCCTGAGTTCGGTGGCATTTATTGCAGGTGGAACCGACCTCAGAAGGTCGGTTGACAACCGCCATAGAAAGATGAGCCCAGAGGGCCACCAGAGCAGGTCGGCCGACCTGGGCCTGGCCCCTCCTGGGTTGGGCTTTGGCAGGTGGCTCCCCACTGTCCTTCTAGCTTCTGATCCAGGTGCAATGGCCTTAATTTGGTTCTGGAGTTTTGATTGAATTTAGCCTTTTTGTCTTGGTAGTTCATTCCCGTGGCAATCGTCTTTTTATGGAAGTGTCAAATCGTCACCTTGGGGCATGTGTTCAACTGGATATTCCCTGTTTCCCACCTTCACACTAACAACTAGAGATACATGTGGAAATAGGTTATTCATAAATAAAATGCAAGTAAGGAGGGCCAATTCTTTCTTATTCATTGAGCTATATGACAGTCGAAATTGTGATATAACGACCGTCAACAAAGGTCATTATATTCTATGAGTTTAGTCCCAATCAAGGTGCGTTTAACCTTAGCAACTGTTTCGTTGTGGTTATAGAAAACATGATATAGATTAGGATACATCTCACTGAATGGCCTTGTTCCACACCATCCTTGTTTTCCTAAACGGAATTAAACACCGTTTAAACGGCGTCTAAACGCTAAACGGGTGACCACCGTTTATGCCTAAACGGCCGTTTAGCCCGTTTAAACGGCCGTTTAAACGGGTTTAAACACTAAACGATGGTCGACCGACTGTCTACCGTTTACCATCTAGGAAAACATTGCACACCTTGTATCTTCCTAGAATCTAACTTGGGAGCCATCTTTAACATTGAAAGAAATACATGACAAGAACTCATTTTTGACCTTTAGGAGACCCCTCCAAAAATGGGAGTCACCTTGTTTGATCCCGACACAAAGTCTTGGAGCCTAAGGCCAGTCTGAATGGGGTCTTTCATTTGCATTAAATTATATGCCATGTGTGCATCTTTTGCTGATTTGGCAAGTGAGTTATGATGAGAGAGATGAGAAACTTTTATATTTTGTGAGAGGTCTTTCATCCAAATGAAAGGAAGCTGGTTCCCTTTCCTAAAACTAGTCTTAGAAAGAATGCAATGAAAGGCCCCATTGAGACTGGCCTAAATATTTATTCTGTAACAAAGATTGCCACATGCCTTCCTTATTAAGCAATTTGAATAACCATTTAATTAATAAGCATTTATTCCGGATCTCCATGTCAATGATGCCTAGGCCGCCTTGATCTTTAGGGCGACATAGAAGATTCCATCTGGCAAGTCAGTATTTGTTAATATTTTTACCACCTTGTCAGTAGAATCTTGACCTATGGTAAACAGGTTAAACATCTAGAGGAGCATGAAGCCAGAGGAGCTTGTCAAATCGAAGCAAGAAGGAGGAGCCGGAACCTTACTTAATGAGAACTTATGCACTTGTGGTCTTTCACATTCCTAAGTTGTTCCCACCGATGGAGTCCAAAAGGATAGGATCCTCATTCAAAGATCTCTCCGCCTAATCAAATCACTTTTTGCTATGTTATTTCTCCTGGTCAGCTCTAACCAGTGTCATTACTACACATCTTCCAGCTACTCGTGGAAGTTACCAAAAAAAAAAAAAATGCAGACATAATAGTGCCTATACAGTTCTAAAAGCTTGCATGAATCAGTGCACCTCAGTTACTCTATCCATTTTCTTTTTTGAGCATTAAGCCGCGCTGGATTATTGGGCCCCAGTATAATTAAAGAAGTTATATAAAATTTTCGGAAAGTTACTGAATTGGAGAGTTAATATTCTTGCCCCACCATAAGCTGCCTCCCACTGATGGAGAATCCACAATTGCCCACAGTAAATAAAATTGAAATTATTTGAAGGCAGAGAAAAAGGAAAGAAAGAAGTGTAATCTTGCTTTCAACAGATACATCCTTCTAACACGCTCTGCCTATAAATAACGCACCTCCTACTGGTCGAGCTCAAGAGACAAGACAATAACCAGCAGGAAATAACCATCAGGTTACTTCATCTTTCAAGCTGTGCTTTCCCAAGATCTCTTGTTGCACCATGAAGGTTCTTCCTCCGTTTCTCCTTGCCATACTAATTGTTAACACATGCACCTTGTCATCCCGCATGGAAGTGAGGGCGGAAGAACTTCGACATGGTGTGAAATCAGGGACGGCAGAGGGCACGTCGATAGACAACCACCATGCTATACCACGGCCTGATTACGACAGCTGGAGTAGCCCTGGAAACATGCCAGGAAATGGTCATGATATTGGGAGCGAGGAAGTTAAGCCATGATCAGCCTTCTATGTAAGACGTGTACGTAGCAATCTTGCATGCTTACATATGTACAAGCACTATGTATATGCATAAAGATTTTTGTGACATATATAGTCTTCGGATGTCAGAACGTTAATATGTGTGATCTTGTGCTGTTTGTGTAAAAGACGATCCGTACGCAACATATTTATGAACAAAGAAATTGTATGTTTTATTGTGTCATCATGATCATTCATATGTTCACTTGCTAGTATATCTATGGCTGTGATATACATGCATCTTATTTGCAACCAAGAGAGATGGTACAGTTTTAACCTGGATTAATCAGATCTTTCAATAACCACCGCCTGTTAACTAAGTTCCGAAGAAAATATAAATGTGAACTTTTCAACTGAATAAAATGGCCGGTATAACTCTATACTAACTTCTAGCTAGCATCTGAAAAAATAGGCGTAATAACACATTAGTAGCTAAGTATAGTCACAATGCAAGTTACTTCTGAATTCACGATTTATACTTTATAGTTAGCAACAAAATTACATATAAGCGTGCTTGTACATGTTTGCTAATATGATGTTTGTTACTACAGCTGCAATTATTAGAAATACATGTGTGATTTGCAATAAATAAGTTATATTCACTGTTAAGGATTTGGAAATTAACAGACATTCATTTCTTGATCTCGGAGTTGCTGCTTCAGCAAACAAAATAGAGCAACATGATCTGTGTTTCCTATATCTATAGCTAGCATTGCTAGAATATTACATGACAGCCGCTAGTTTTGTGCAGATCCATCAGTTACAGTTAGCTACAACAAAAGTTTGTATAGATATGAAATAGTTAATTTTTTTCGAGCCAAGTATACGTGTAATTTGTGAAGAATCAGACTTAAACCACACTTTTAGATGCCATACTGAGGCCAACAAAATCTACGGTTAGTATGCTTCGAAATATGATATTTAGCGCTGCAGGCTAAATTGAGTACGCATTACTAAATTATAAGCAAACATCGTCAATGCGATGTTACATTTTAGTTTTGGTACATTACTTTGATCGGGTGTATAATCTATCTAAATGTTTCTCTTTATAGTACCCAACAATAGAAGTCCTCAATATATGCAACAAGAAGATTTAGGCCCTTCAGTGACAACGGCCCTCACCTAACTGAAAGGACCCCGCTTACTAAAAGTGGCCATATCGGTAGGTAACTGTTAGATGTATCTGTAGCTTTGTGTACTTTCCCAACAAGGGTTTTGTACATGTTTGTTCACACGGACTAAAGGGCTCATATTGAATTCAAGTGCCAACAACAATAGATGATTCGGAAATCTCTCTTACAGAAAAAAAACATTACAACCTCTTAATAGCTAATATGGTGAACCTATATCAGGGTCGGGCACATCTATATAAAGTTATTTTTTCCATCAATCTCGAGTAAGTGATAAATATGCAACTCATTGAAATGCTACTGCTAGTAATGGATTTAGTCTGGACAGCCAATATTTCTACTTTTATGATATGCTTCGGTCGACTAAAAGTGACATGTGTAGTGGCTGACCTAAACGGTCGGGTTAAAGTTTAGGCAATCTTATTCCCACCAGTAAATAAAGTATGAGGTAGCTGCCATGAAAGCATTTACCACTTTCGTAGTGGGAAATACTATCGTTAGTGTGGGATGATTTCTGCCTAATTTATGATTTGTTCAACGATGATTGGGTGGTGTCAGTCAGCATAATCCTTACAATTACAATATTTGTGAGTATTATATGTTAATGGCCACAGTAAAAGGGGCTTCATATTCGCTGTCAATTTGCACTAAGGAATTCTAGTGGTCCCAAGTGAAAGAACGCAGAACTTTTACACAGTATAAATGAATATTTTTATGCAAGTGTTATCTTTTCTCTCACTATATAAGCTTGCCTGTCCAAACCATATACCTCCAGAAACAGTATACAGTAGAAGCCAAACATTACATCTTCGGTGCAGAATTTCCAGGTTTGTCTTTCATGCTTGCTACTCCTTGCTCACGATGATATTCATTTCATCTACCATGATCAAACTTATATGACTTTATATTTTTGGACATTATTAGCTAAGCTCGGGCTTCCAAAGGGAAAATGAAAGCTATGAACAAGTTCTTTGCTATCATGCTTGTTGTTTTCACTATAACCCAAGGTTTGGTGATTCATAGCTTTGGGGCGCTAGAGAACAGCAATACTGGAGAAGCCAGTGGCTCGAAACCCACCCTTGGAGTTGCTGGTGCGACAACTGTGGACAACCACCATGCCATCCCTCGCGATCAGTACAGCAGCCATGGAGGAGACGACGGAGGTAGTGGTGGTGATACAAACAACTAGTGCAGGTTCAGGATTCATCACGGGTTTCAGTATATATATCCATATATGCGTGTGGCTCTTTGTGTGGGAGAAAGATGTATTTGCGTTAGAGTACCAGTTCTCATGTTTATTATGTATATATCTGCAACCCAAATCCTTGAACTTGGCAACATATATATGTCGCTGTTAGCAAAGATAATGCACTGTATCAGGAGGTCATGTATATCTCTAATATTTATGCCCTCTAATCATATATATATATATATATATATATATATATATATATATATATATATATATATATATATATATGTGTTTACACTTCCTCTGCCCAAAAATATATAAGCATTTCTCAGTTTGATCAAAGTCAAATATTCTCAAATTGGACTGTCAATAGAGAAAATTTATTAAGATTGGCCCAATAGAAATGATATCACCGGATTCACCATAAAACCAACTATCATAATATGCAACTCTTCCTATATAAAGTAACTTATTTTTATAGATGTTTTTGGCTGAGGATGAAAACTTTGACTTTGAACAAATTCATATTTTTTTTATTTATAGAAGGAGGAAGTATATATATTACAAAATCCATATAATGTCCTTAAAATACCCATCTTCAAATTTTCTGTGAAGTATGTTCCTGGACACTACAATAAATCCGAAGAGTTGGGTGGTAAGTGCAGTCACATATTTGTAAGATGAAAAATTAAACTACCATAACCAGCCTAGAAGATGGGTTCAAAAGGAAAAACTCATGGACAATTTCACAACGTCATTATAGCCACGACAATTTTATACTACCAAACAGGTTTGTGGATTAATCCTGTTAATGCTGATTAATGTACTGATAAGATTAAACTCTATCATGTCTCGTAGGATATTAAGGTATGATGCTGCATATAAGCTGCCAATGTGTTATCTATATAGGCACTATATTCACTGAAAGCATGGTTGAGATGGCTAATTGTAAGTAGTAAAGATGAGATAATTAAGAAGGTGAAGATCGAATGGACATAAAGGAGTTTTCGTGATCCTTGTTGTTCATTGCCACAGAAAAGCCCTTCTGAACTGGATCTTAATCAGCATCAGAATCAGCTCCCATCTGGCCAGCCCAACAGAGACAGTCCACACTGGAGCGGATTCTAATGTCTTAATAGATTTTTTTTTGCGAAGTTAACGTCTTAATAGCCCTGATGGCCCCCTTCGACTCCTTCATGCACTTATTTCCTGAGCTCAATCTCCGGCATGCCATAGCCCTGCCCTACCCTAGGTGAGGTTATTAATTAGATGGTTCTCTGAATGGCTACTTGTGCTTTTGGCCCTATATTTGTGCTGTTTGTGAATGTTCTGTGGAGGGAGCACAGCCTATTGCCTCTTATATATCACTATAATTGTGCACGTTGCCATGCATTTTTGTCCGATATGTTACATGGGAGACTGTTGATTTTTTAATAATTTGTATCGACTCATTAGGTTCTTAATGAGATCGTTAAGCTGCTCACCTGCACGCCCATGCCTGTTCACTGCCTTCGCTATGTCATTTTGACGCTGATGGTTAGGCGAGCTGCGGGCGGTGGATTTGTTCACCATATTTGTTGGCAAGCCCGTCCTTGGACAAGATAGGGCATCACATAAAACAAACATGGCTATGTGCTTTTGGGTAGCCTTTGGGTATATAGAATTTCTGTATCATTGGCTTACTATTTGAAATACAGCAAATTAATTAACTAAATATACTGTTTGTAAGACAGATATTTGATGCTCCAATAAATTGCTATATCATTTGTTTACCCCCAAGGTTTGAAATTTCGTTACTACCGTTAAAACAGGTCGCGACCAGTGTGTCCAGAAAACCAGACCAGAAACCGGACGAAATTCAAATTCCAAATTTTGAATCCAAAAATCACAAACTGATCGGTAAATCAGTCCGGTTTTCCGGACATACTGGACCAAATTTCGGAAAACCGGTTTAGAGAGGAAAAATGAAAAAAAAAGCAAAAAAGAGAAATTTTGAAAAACAATATGTAAAAAAACTAGATGCAATTTGCAGCGCAATGGTGCAATAACAGCACGAAAATTCGATCGTTTGCTCGGTCAAAAAAATTGAGGAAGGTTGCTGGTTTGAAAAAAGATAAAAAAAGGTTTGTTTCTTTGTTTCCTTCTTTTTCAACGTAGAAAGCTTGTGTGATTTTTTTGAACCATGAAACTATCGGTTTTTTGTGTTCTTTTTCCACCATTGAGCCGCAAATTCCCTCTAGTTTTTATATATAATTTTGTTTTAAATGTTTTTCAAATTTTCATTTTTTTGAAATTTAAAAACAAAAACCGGTCTTTCGGGTAGACCGGACCGGACCGGTTAGTAAGCGGTCTGGTTTACCGCGGGATTGAGAACCTTGGTTTACCCCATATATGTCAATGTTGATCAGCATTTTGATTACCCATCGAAATATACTATGGTGTACCATGAAATGGACCAATTATAGGTAGAAAATCACATCTATGTTTCGTTTAATTCTTCTTAATTTTGGAAAAAAATTACTTCAATGCTTCGTTGATAAACATTCCTGCAAAACATGAGTGTATGTTACATTACTTGAAAAAGGTGCCCCTCGTTAAAATTTAATTATGTGGTACATGTGGAGTTCAATGGTGTAATTCATTATTTAGGGCTCGTTAGGAAGTATATTTTTTATAGCGGCCCATCAGTCCTCTACCGGAAAACATTTTGCTAGTGGCAGGCGCCAAGCCATATCACTGTAGTGCCATCAATCCGCTACAAGAAATCATTTACATCATGTACACCAGCCACGCGAGGTTTCATTCTTGAGTGCATGGACGATGCCTCTTCCTCCCAGATCTAGGGCCATCGAGGATGGCGTATCCACTAAGCTAGTCAAATATAGGCATGAGTGAAGAGGTGGGTGCGAGTCTTGACCTGGTGGTTCGAGGTGTCGACTACGCTGGCTTGAATCTTCGGTGAGCTCCTCCGTCACACGGTCCGTCCCAAGTGGACGGCGTGACGGCGGCTGTATGGAGTGGATGCATGCTGGATGGTAATGACTCGAAACAGGGAGGGCACATCTCGATGACAGCTGCAGCGTGTATCAGTGGCAGATTGAATGGGCAGGATGGTTGTGGGATCAAAGCTTATTTCTATTTTTTCATTGCTTTCTGTGGTGCATTTGTAATGGTGGTCATCCGTCATCTACTCTATATGGATCATTTCTATTGGAACAAAGGTAGTCGCTGATAGGATGGCCATCACTGAGCATTTTTGCCTGTCACTGTAGGCCCGCCGGGTAGGAGTGTATTAATCTTAAACATTGGGTTTCAAATAAGAGTTTAGTGACAAGATACCCGCGATATCTTCTATCCAATGTAACACGTTTACATAACTTTTCATTTTATTTTTACTATATGAAAAAGGTAGTAGATCATTTTCAGCTGTTACCAATTTTCAAATGGGCAAATGCAAATAACATACGTCATATTTTAAAATCTCTTAATGCCGTCCCATGTAAATCTTTATTTAATATCCGTTTCCTAATTTCCTAAACAAATCCCTTTTATACACCCAGAGATCGTCCTCCAAACTAAAAACATAGGTGCATTACCTCATTACTGGGTGTCATATCACCACCCAAACTGGCCAACACTCATATCCGCATGAAGGCATGTCCTTGGACTTTTTCTTTAGCAAAGCACGTTACAGACATAGGTGCTGTCGCACATCTATGCAGCCTATATTTCTAAAAGAATAATAGGATGCCAGTATTTGTCACAGGCCCATCTCTATTGATAGCAAAGATTTCCAGACAGAACACCCTTTAGGTCATAAAGTCTACGTGTTTCAGCAGATTCAAATTATGAGACAGTTACCCGCATTTAGCATTCAAAAAGACAATATCATAATGGCAGCATGGGCCGACGCAGTAGCCAGTTTATTATGGAAGTGGTTAAATAAAAAAATTTGTGGACCAGTGATGATAGATTTTCCCAATAAGATATAGTGGTATGAATCTTTACATGACTACACCACCAATATCTAATTAATCAGTGCGGTATAAGTAATCAAGATCTTGCTTTAGATGGCCCATTACTCACGCCACTAGAAGCATAATGGTCCATTTAGCTAGACATAGGTATATAGATGAAATCATTTTTTATCATTGTTGGTTAGTGCTTAGCATAGGAAAGATTCCTGAGGCATGCAATTGGATAGGATACAATGAGATATGGATTGAATTAGGTAGAGAGGTGCACATAAAACTAAATTAAGATACAAAGAAAACACACAACAGACAATACGTTTCTAGAAGTTTGTCACAAAATATTACCAATACTTGGTAATTCATAGGTCAGGTAGAACATTCATTATTATATCTTAATGTTTTCTGTTTGGATTTTATAGTATTATTAGTTTGTAACAAAAAAAATCTTTATAAAATCATAACCAAATTCTGAAAATAGTTATATTCTGAGTGAGCATAAGTTTTTTTTTTTTTGGCGAGGGCTAAGTGAGCATAAGTATCTTTACAAGAAAAAATAAAGTTCAAATTTTGTCCATGAATCTAAAAACTTTATGCAAAACAACCATCCTCAAATAATTTGGATGACAGTGAAAAAAATATTTAACTCCCCTTCAGTCTCCGTTTTGCTGGAAATGCTAAGAAATGCCAGGGAATTTTGGAAGATGCAGGAACTCGAATGTTTTCTTCCTCCTACTCGCTCATCTTCTCAAACTATGACAATCTCAGGTGAGTGAGCTAGGATAGTGTTTTGAGGTTCGTCAAAGGCTCGAGGAGTGGAGTGCTAGAGGTAGTTTCGGTGGGTAGGTCGCGGGCTATGGGTTTCCCTAGTGGTGCGGTGACGGAGGAGGAACCCAAGAATGCCACTCTAAACCCATCAAGATCAGATGGCAACCCGACGGTAGTGTGCAGACTTCATGACCCCGAGCTTCCCAAAGAAAAAAAAGATAAAATTCTATTTTACTCTCCTGAACAATTCACTTTGTCTGATTTACCCCCTGGACAAAATCATGGCTTCAGTTACCCCCTCAAACAATTAATTTTGGTGCAATATACCCTCTATCATGATTTGTCTTTTTTGTTTCTTGGTGTACAAATTGATTTTGAAGCTGAAATTTTTGTTTGATAATAATTAACACAACAACTTATGTTAAAATAATTATAACATATCTTTTTGATATTGTTTACCTTGTCTAATAGAAATGAACAATAAATACATACATATGATGTAAAAAGGCAAATTTGTCTAGAGCACACTGAGAAATTGTGGTATTACCCACGACACACTGTCAAAGTCGATTTCGTCCGAGACACACTACGATTCTCTGACAATTGTCTGTGACACACTTTTAACCGTTTAACAATTAATTTCAACTTTTTTATCTCAATAGTTAGAATACATTAGGACTTGAAACTTCATACATATATACATTATCGCATTCTCTATCATTAAAAAGTGGATTTAGATTTTTTTTTATTCTTTTGAATGGTTTGCTCGACACATTAAATATTAAAACAATGAACTAGTGATGCCACAATTGAAAAAAAATCTAGCTCTATTTTTTAATGATAGACAATGCAATAATGTATATTTGTGCCAGGTTTCAAGTCATAATGTATTTTAAGTATTGAGATAAAAAAGTTGAAATTAATTATTAAACGGTTAAAAGTGTGTCACAGACAATTGTCAGAAAATCGTAGTGTGTCTCGGGCGAAATCGATTTTAACAGTGTGTTGTGGATAATGCCACGCTTTCTCAGTGTGCTCCAGACAAATTTGCCATGTAAAAAATATGCTATAATTATTTTACATAGTTTATTGTGTGAGCTGCTATCATGCAAAATTTATCTTCAAATTTAACTTGTATGCCGAGAAACAAAAAATACAAATCGCAATAGGGGGTATATTGCACCAACCTGAATTGTTTGAGGGAGTAAATTGAGTCATTATTCTGTTCAGGGGGTAAGACAGACAAAGTGGATTGTTCGGGGGAGTAAAATGGACTTTTCCCCAAAACAAATATAGTGAAGTTAACCGGGGGGGGGGGGGGGGGGGGGTTGGTAATGAAGTGAAGTTTTTTTTACTCTTATCCATAATTCAAACATTAAGTAATAAATCATGTATATTTTGATGATAAGAGCAAAATGAGTACAGTTTTTCCATTTCATGTCTTCATATGTACATTGAAGTTAATATATTGGGCTATGGATTCATGTGGATTATTTGTGCTATATTTGAATTCATGTGGACGTCAAAGAAGTTCCAAAGATTTTCTTTAGATTGTTTCTTGATAAATCTTGCGGATACTACTATGTGCCACATGTCATATGCATGGCCTTATTTTGTGGATTGTTAAGTCTGGTTAGATAATGCTATGGTCTCTTGATAAATTTTGCTTCTCTGACTTGAATCGAATGGCTACCACAGTCATTGCTCTATGGTATATCAGGAATAATCCGGATGTCATGTCGCAAGCCTACATACTTGTACGATCTGTACATCTTTTCTAACGACTTGACTCTATATTAAGGGCCAAATGAAGCTATCGATCAGATTGGTTCATTGGCTTGGTAACAAACATCAATAATGCAATAAGTCAACATCAAATGAAAGATCTACTTTTCATCAGGAACCAATAAGAAAGTGAGACAGACATCAACCACAACTTTAATGTTGACTTATGTGCGTTCCAGTTAGATCTCCAATGCAAATCCCCTTTCGAACTTTCCCCCTGTATCGAACATTTTCCCAGACAATTGTGCATTTATACATGGGTTTAGCGTAACTTATCCACATAAAACTTCAGCTATGTTAGATCATTTTAGAATTAAGATTGTTTCTTTTAATTCAGTCGATTTTTTCCTCATTTTCATTTTGAAGTCTCGTAATATTGTATCCTCAGTTACCTGATGAACATAATGGATTAAAATGTTTGATTTGATATATATCTACAGCCACATAACCTTATGAAGCGATACCACTGGTCTAGCAGTGTAAGAGATAATGGAGACCTTAAATTCGTGGGAAAAAGTTGCTATCATTCATTGCAGCAACCACTGGAACATACCAGAGCGATCTAAAGAGGACCCTAGCTTATTCAACTTGCCACATTCCTGCCGTAGCCACAAATAATCATAACCCTTAGCGTGCCACCACCCCCCTTGACGTCATTCATGCATTGACGCAACGTAATACTACATGCAAACATTTTAAGTCTTGCAGAAATAGGCAATAAAAATGATAAATTATCATTAATGGCACTAAAGTGGTCAAGTAATGAGGGCACCAACACTAGCTACTTCAGTTCATGTATTTTCTAAGCTCCATTGTACTGGTATGCAATACATTCAAGCAGCAAACCCTTTTTTTTAATAAAATAAGTCTACTTGTATTGAACCCCCCCCCCCCCCCCCCCAACAAACACACGAAAAAAGAACATACATGCACAAAAAACACCCTCGTGTGAATACAATAAGCAGACTAATTGATGAAAAATAATTATTGCTAATGTAGAGCGAAGGAACTGAAGGATTTTGTGCAGAAGATAGATGTTTTTATAGCATTAGAATAATTATTAGATCAGGTCATGAGAGAGAGAGAGAGAGAGAGAGAGAGAGAGAGAGAGAGAGAGAGAGAGAGAGAGAGAGAGAGAGAGAGAGCAAGTGAATGTGCTATGATAATTGAAGATAATATTGAAAAGGTGGAGATAATTCTATGGCCAAGAGGGAGAGGAAAAGAAAACGAGTTGATAAAGTGCCATGTCATAGTGCATTTGTAGGATGCCTCGTCTTAGAATTAAGTACATAAACAGATGCAATTATTCCCCAGGCTTTATATGAATTATTATACATCTATATGGTTTCCTTTTGTGCCTTGCTAGTCCATATTGATGGCACCATGAAGTGGTCTTTTCTTCTTCAATGACTACTGCTCAAACAACCTCCTCCTTCCATGCTATTTGGGAACTATGCAATAACCATTTCACCCAAAATCTCTGTTGAATGGGACTTGTTTGTAATTGATATGCTTTGAAGTAGTAGTCAGCACAATTGCTATATATGAAATTTCCATCATTTGTTTTATCTAAAATAGTAGTTGAGGTTACTTGGAAAGGTGGAAAATTCACTTACAATTAATTCAAGAACCACGTTGCAGTCACCAGGCCTGTGACCCCGCACACAGAGTTCAATGTCTTATTCCCACCCTTCACATGTAAACCATTAGCATTGAACCCTCCTGCCGCTACATCCAAGAGGGGTCCTATTTTCTTTCATATAGGATGACATCAACACTAGCACGGATAAGGCAACAATGGCATCCTACATGGCAAAGGTGTGTTTGCGTGGTCAGTCTATTATGTTAAATCACTCTTGGTGCAGGCTCCACATGTAGCCATGTTGTACATCTGACAGTTCTTTCGAGCCCTATGGCAAACCTCCATCACAGTCTCTTGATACACCTTGGGCACCTGCACTTGCCCAATATTCCCACATTTAGAGCCCTCTGCAGCTTGCGATCCCCATAGATTGGAACATGTGTCAAGAGTCAGCAAGCTCTCTAGAGCAACCACAATGTGGTCGAAAAGTGGTCAATAGGGAATAAAATAATCACTATTGACTCTATGAAACATTGCGCAATTAGTCCATAAGGAGTCACCAGCAAAAAAAAAAGCTATCCATATGCTTATGGACTGGCTATAGTGTTTTTCTTTTTAGAAAAGGAAATATATATTAATTATATAATTCCAACCTCCGTATCAATCGATACATGTAGCCATCCATTATTACAAACTCAGAGCTTACAAAAAAGGATAAAATAAACACAAGGTACCTATTGAACTCCTTCGGACTAGAATCAAAAATTAGGAAGTCTGTTACTAAAACGTCAGCCATTGGATGCAAAAACTTCCATCATCGAGGTTTTAAGAACACGGCAGCCCCACTTTATTTGGGGTCTTTTCTCCTCTTTTTGCAACAGGGCCGAGAACATTTGTGTGTTCATTTGAATAGCACATGCAAAGAAGAATAAACTTTTGCCTTGTTAAAAACCTCATCATTATGGCTGAGCCATATCGCCCAACATAAAGTGCTAACACCAACCAAGGCTTTGTGTTTCAATTTCTTTTGTACCCCATTGAACCAGCCATTGCATAAATCATGTACATATATAGTTGGAGGTATATTCAAGAAACTTGCACAATTCTTCAAATAAATTTCACATTATGACAATCAACAAAAAGATGGTGTATTGATTCATTAAGATTACAAAAAACAACATTTAACACTCCCTTTCCATCGTCTTCTAGCTAAATTATCTTTGGTTAGGGTAACGCCTCTGATCATATACCACATAAAGATTTTAATCTTTTAATGGTATCTTGAGTTTCCAAATAACATGTTTATGTAGTATAACATTGGTAGCCGCTAATGCTCTGCACATAGAGCTAACAGTGAATCTACCATGTTGATTTAACGACCAAATAAAAACATCTCTTGTATTAGAAAGAATCATATTCATAACTCTAGCGACAAGGTGATGCCATGCCAACAAGTTATTATCTACTAGAGATCTTCTAAAAGAGACATTTAGAAGCATAGATCGTAAAACCACATTAACTGTTGCACTCTTCTTTCTAACTATATAATAAAGAGTAGGCTATAGTGAATAGAAAATATTATATCACTCTCACCCCTCAATTGCTTCTATGGAATGGTTTTGACTCAAACATTGTGAGCCTATCTATAACTATAGACTAGCTGCTATGGGACCCAATCATATAGGCTGCTTTTGGCTGCAACATTGTGGTTGCCCTAAAGGTGGCATGGATTCGGTGCTAGTTTTGGGCAGATGCAATTTTTTATGCATGCCAGATGATAAGGATCAGGGAGTACTCGTGGGAGGGTTATTACCTTGATGAGCACTACTATGTTTGTGATCATGCCCTACACATACTAGTAAGTCAAGGTCTTACACACATGCTATTGATAACCAGAACAAAAAGCAAAATAAAACAAGAGAAATCCTATAATTTTTTTTTGGACTGGAAATGAATGCGGGATCATAAATGTGAGTATAGAGGAGAGGAAGAGATTTCTCATGGATTGTTATGAGTTGTTGGCTGTAAGCCGAATTAATTAATTAAAGAGGAGAGGAGGAGATTGTTAATGGATTAATTGGCTCTATGAGATAACAGCAGGTTGGCGCCTCACCTACTCATCAGACCACTCCACAAAAGGGCTATAACCCCCCTCTTGGCTGCTACCAGGAAATGTCCACCAGGACATGCACCATTAGACAAGCGGAGTTGCAAGAACTCTCTAGTGTCCCTTTACGGTGACGAAGAACATTTAGCCGGTGATCCTAAACTGCCTTATGCACCAATCAACAGACTGTATGGTTGTCTCATTTAATCTTAATGAACTTCCATTTCAATTGAGCATTTGTTCCTCAAAGCGTTTCTTCAACGCATTTACATCCAAGGGCTTCATAACCTCTCAAGCGCTAGGATTTCAACGGGTGGGCCATGTACGCACTACTATGTCAAGCTAGTAAATATAATCCAACACGCATTGATAGTCCAGAATTCCTATAAGAAAAAGCCAAAAGACTGCCACCTAAATTTGTGCTATCCCTATGGACACTTAAATCTAGATCAATTTACTGTCAACCTTCTCTATCCTTCTTGGAATTCATGATTTTCGTAACGGTCTTTCGTCAAGGGTCAGTTGTGAATCCTTTCAATTTATTGTGACAATACCCAAAACTATGATGGTTATTTCCTTCACAACACATATGGTTAGTCGCCACACTACGTTGCCATCTATCAACCAAACCCATAATGTGGGACATGAAGCTAACGGATAAGGTTTGTTAGGAGCACAAGATAAAACACCTAGCCCTGCCTTATGCCAGTGTGGATGATGGCAACAACAACAGGCGCTGCTTCTCAGTTCTCACCATGGAGGCTTTGTCACGATACCTGCTCCGTCTTGACTATTGAGGGACTCTGTGTAGGTGAAAACAAAGTTCATGAATTCTTTGTAGGCGATGATGGCATATTCTACACTTTTTCTCCCTTTTTGGCCTTTTGTGGGAAGTCCTTCCTTATGTTTGGTGGCTTTTAGCTTTTGATGATGGCATAATCTGGGCTCTATATTTTATCACTGTAGGAATCGTTGTGAGGTAGGTGGCCAGGTTTTTTCTTTGGCCATGTGTGGTGCTCCTGGCCTTGTTTACTTAGGTTTCTCTGCAGTTCGTGTAAAATTGCGCTTTCCATAACTAACCATTCATTGTAAGATTTTTCCTTATTTCCTTTAATAGAAAAGCGATCTTTATATGAAATGGTAGTGCTCCTGCACTAAGTTCAGAAAACAATAGTGGCAGATCTTTCATGGACTAGAAAGAAGCGTTGAATTAGAGAGTGGGTGATGAGAGGTCCAAAAGAGTAGAAGCCAGTTTATGTGTTTTGATTAGGGGTGGAAAGTGAATACGGATAATCCGTAATATCCGATATTCGTATCCGGTAAAAAGTAAATGTGGTATCAAATTTGCCATTCGATTAATATTTTTACACTATTCATATTCGTATTCGAATTCGATTAAAAAATATGGATGTGGATGCGGTTTGAGGTTTTGGCATCCGATATCCGAAATATTCATATTTGTATTCGTTACTATATCATGAATAGTATATTCTTATATTATATCAAATATATTATAAAACTTATTCACTTTTGATGTGAATTGATGTCTATCATGATAGAATATTTGAAATAAGCTTACTAAGATAGTTTAGAGAGAAAAAAATGAAGTAATTGTCTTAACATCATCGAAAGTTAGATGTATCCATATCCGTCCCAATTAAAGAGACATTCGTTTTTGTATTCGCATTCATTTAATATCTGATCCATATTCGTAGTCGAGAACATTCGTATTCGTATTAATGGGGTGATGCCGTGACTGCAGCCTGGTCCTCGGTTGAGGGCAGTGAGGACTGCTTCCTGGTTGAGCTGGGAGCTTGAACGAGCCCTCCACCATGGCCAAGGCACTAGCAGATTAGAGGTGAGCCGTGCCGGTGAGGGAAGCGGGGGCAGCGAAGCACATGCGCCTGGAGGCAGGGCATCTGCGGGCTGCGGCGTCCGGTGACCAGCGCGGCGGGTGGCGGGACCTTGCTCTGGCGCTGGCGGCTCGATTGAGTCTCGAGTGAAGTGGGTAGGGTTGGCCAGCCGCTGCATGTATGGGCCTTGGGCGTTGTTGCGTGGTCTTGAGGACCGATTCTTTTACCGACCAACGATTTGACATGTAAATTAGGAATTGCCGACCAACAGGGTGACACTAAATGCAAAAATTATTTCCGACCCTTGGTTCGTTGGTGAATGAAGAATTACCGACTCATGGAAAGTGGATACTTTTTACCAACTAACAGCTGGTGGATAATATAGGTCGGTAATTCTCCGTTGTGGTGTAGTGATTCATATTCGTTTACAAATATGGATATGGATATGTGAAGGACACTATTCGATCCGTTTCCACCCCTAGTTTTGATTGTCTGGATTAAGGACCGCGAGAGATAGAAATATGTTAGTGCAGCACAGAGAGGTACACACAATAGGAGAATGCAGTTTGAGTATCCTATGTATATGTTACTACTGTTATTATTGTTATCTATAGGATTATTGAAAGCTATCTGTCTTCACACGTGAGGCAAACAGTAATTTTACAACCCATGTAACAAGCTTGCAATAGCCGATTTTATTGAATAAACATCAAGAAAATCCAGTACTTTCATATTACACATATCACAAGACTTTCATTTGTTAAAGTCTGTCAAACTTCAAGCAGATGACATTAGGCATAAACTAACCCATAAACACATAGCAGAAATATTAATATATATGCTACACGGAGCATGCCGCTGAGAAAATACGTAATCTTACACAATACTTATGTTCACATTCTCCATGTTGATACACTACTAGTTTCCACCAACTCCTTGTGCACTTTCCTGAGAACTCTGAATCATCACTCAACAAGGGTAACTCCGGGGTGGACAAACATGATCAATAGACTGGTCACCAGATGGGGCAGTCCTTCCATCAGTATAGGTTAGTTTACGCATCTCTTTTCCATGCAGATCCTTGTACATTCCGCCCCCTTCAGTTTTGTCTTGAATACAGGCACATGAATTAATAAACATGATACCGATGACTACCGCCACTATTATCTTCATTTTCATTGTCCTTATTTTGGCTACAAGTAATGAACATTAGTCAGTCAATATACATGTTATTACTTGTGCATATCCCGCAAATGATCAGTTGCCAACCGGGCAAGTTCTATCGCTAATAATTAGGTATTCATGGCAAACTGAAGATGGTTGTACTTACCAAAAGAAGAAATGGTGGAAGCCACTTGCAAATTCTTCTCTTGTGGCCTTCTCTCGTTTATACAAAATGTGATCTGAAGTTCGGCTATTTATACAAGATAAAAGGTCCTGTTGAATTGAACTATTCAACATAATTTACCAGACAAGAAAACTTGATTCATGACTGGTTAAAGATATCAGACAACTGAAAGTGGGTAAATATTTTTGCACTTGTGACGTAGATGGATTAGCATATATGGAAGATTTATATTCTGACTCTAACAGTAATAAGCATTTGCTAGCTTTCGCTAAATTTTTTATATCCATAATAAAAACTCACTTTAGTATGAAAAGTTATTGTTTGTGTACAATTATGTTGTACTGTCAAAAAAAAAGTTCATGAAACATTAAAATCGTGGAATTGGCTGTGTGGGACACTCAGAAGTTCCTGATGGGATAAATTTTTCTGTCGGACACTCTTCAATCGTGGAATTGGTTGTGGGACACTAAAATGCAAATCGTTTGCTGTAGGACACAGGGAATGAACTAAACACAGTGTCCTGCAGCAAATAAAATTCATTTCAGTGTCCCATAGCCAATTCAACCATTGAGTAGTGTCCCACAGCAAAATCATTGAAATATGTTTTTTTCCATCCTGCAGTACGTATTTATATAGTTGGTTCCGTTGTTGCGTTTCACATTAGGGAAGACTAAAGTAGAAAAAAATCGATATGTAGTGAAGTAAGTACCTCAACCTCTCGTCACAGCCTTGTAGTAATAATCACTAAAGGGAAGTATATGGAATCCTGCAGGTTGCAATTATCGTCACGTCCCAAACCTCCGGCCCCGATTCTCCTGTTCATCCTGTGACCTGTAGTCTCGGACTCCAACAAGCTGGATGTGCCCACCAACAGCTCAAAATACAACATGGCACCACATTTAAGATCCACAAACTCTTGTCATCACCCACTTTTGCAGCTTGTATCCTAGAAGGTTGTCACATCCCGTTTCAAGGAGACAACTGAATGCACATCACATATATATTAGGATCAGTTCAATCATACATGTAGCAACACATAGTGAAATACTATTATTACAATGATAGGTTAACATTAACATTTATTACAAAAGGACCATTGGTCTAAAGTAGAATTAACAAAGTAACAAATAATAATCTAGCGGAGCGAGAGTGACCCATCATCTATATATATATATGGGAAACACCATCCTATTAGTACGGCGCATCAGGAGTCATCGTGGTTCTAGTTGCCTTCACCTCCATTGTTTGAGCAGCAGTTATATCAAAGGAAAAGACGAGGAAAAACAAGTGAGAGTACATGTCGTACTCTGCAAATGTGAGCTAAAATATGACATGTTGGCAAATATCATGAAAAATTGAACCCATGGCTTACTGCACTATTGAAGACTAATAATTTATAAAAGCAGCTTATTTACTATATGTGATCCCCAAGCTCCAACAAAACCAACATCAAGGAATAAGATTCATCGAATTACCCTATCCGATTAACGATATATTCATCAGGTTCCCACCACCTAGCTATCAAAAAAAAAAAAACAACCATATCCCACTAATCGCAAAGAAGTCGAAGCTCGCTCTTTACCATGGGCACGGCTATTATGATAGTTTTTAACCTTGCAACGTTTTCACACATTCACCACGAGTCAGAGTTTTCACACATTCACCACTTCATAGCCCCCCACCATATTTGCGCCACACAACAACCAAATAGTGCTACAATAAATACAAGAACAACTATTTAATTAGCTAAGCTGCACCCATTTAAGCCACGTGGTTACGCTGCCCAGACGGTTTTGGACCATAGTTTGTTACAAAGGTTCTAGTTCGTGTTGTAACTTGTTATTTTGGTTTGTAACTCATGTTAGTCTATGTGAAGATCTTCAATCGACCGGTATGCTTGCGGTAAGATTTTGGGTATTAGACACATCAACACAGCACCAACCTTGAGTTAACACTTTTACCTGAATCAAGGATGAAAGAGTAAAGATCTTGTAGGGAAGTAGAATCTGCATACATATGAGCGATCCTAGTTAGGTTTGCACCCTACAATTACAAATAGTACCAGAGTCAACTCTTGCAGTTACACGGTTGTGGGCTAAGAGGGGCACGTGGCACGTGCGGGCCTGGAAGTGGGCCATGACATGACATTTGGGCTAATACTCGATACAGATTAGTGCCAAGATTTACAAGTTTTTTCTTGAATAACTTTACATTTGAATTCATGGAACTAATTAATGTATAAATAATTGTTGTAAGATATGGTATAATGAACAAAGGAAATAATATTTGTTGGGTGATTTGTTTAGGTGGGTTTGGGCGGTGTCAAATGATCGCATACTAGCACCAGCTTGAAAAAAGAATAGCCAAACTTTGTGACATACATGAGCTGCAATGTATATAACTTAAGGTCGGGCTTTCTACACTAGAACAATCGAAGCCTTCAGTGGCAGGGCTGACATCAGCACCTCCCGCTCCATGCATGTGGTTTTAATAGGATGGCTGAGTTACCCCTGTTCAGAACAGTTGTCATGATGGCGGTATACGATAACTGCACCAACTATGCTAGCTAGTCTATGATCATCCATGGAGGAAAGTGACATATAGTGTCTGTATTATTGTTATGAAATTATCTAAAATTTCACTAGATTTATAAGATGTATACATCAATGACGTAATGAAAGCACACCTTTCCACTATGTAATTTTGACAAGGCAACAGAAGATCACACGTAATTATAACATTGTTTAAATTTCAATATGTGACTTAGTGGAGAAATTATTATTTTTTTGAAAAGTTATATGACAAGGAGGGATTAAATTTTCGTGGAACAATAGTTACCACTAATTATAACATTGTTATCGTGGAACAATAGTTACCACTACTGTTGAATTTTCAAGTGAATCTATATGAACAATACCATACTTCAAATTTGTTTGAAAATTCTGTTCTCCTAACTTAGGGTAACCAAATAAAATGTTCCATATCACTTTGAAATTTCAGTATGTTGAAGGTTTCTTCAATATGCGCCCTCTTGCGTCTTGTATTGTGGATAAGTTTCGCAATAAATCAGTCCCTGGTATGAAGCACTTTTTATTGGGTGTTGCGTTAAAAGAAACAAAATGTCCACATGGGGGTGTATTTTTCACCGCACCACCCATTGTCCACACAATCTTTAATTAGTGGAGAATCCATTTTGAAAGGCAGAATTTATCATATATAAACATTAGAACCTACTTTTTTCCCCCTATAAGTAGACTACCACACCTTCATCTAGACAACGTTTCACAAAAACCAATAGGTTTAGTCAAATTCCTACGATACGTAAGTATATATTAACTCTTGCATATTGAAGAGTCATTCCATGTTTTGGTGGAAAGAAGTTTGTTTTGTTACAAATATTTGTCCTACTTATGAGTTTCATTTATTTTTTCCAGAAGTCGAAGTCACAATGAAGCTGAGCACATTTATCATGGTTGGGCTGATTTTGATCAACTTGCGTACCTGCGTGTCAAGGGATATATCAAACGATTACATATCTCACGAGACAGGTGTCCCACAGAAGGAAATTCACAGTTTGATGGCCGGCACAGATGGAAGGACTGGGCCTCCTAGTATCGATCACCAGTGCCCACTTGGGACCTACCCGAATTGTCAAGGCGTGTCTCAGAATAGTCAGATGACAGCACACAAAGCTCCAGGAAATTGAGCCAGTCTAGCAGTATGGATCATGAAGATGACTATGTATGTGATAAGATATATTGGGGATAAGATATATTTGGGAATATGTACACTTCATCAATGTTGAATAATGTATATATGCTGGTGCATGATCTAATTAATAAGCTAAAGAATATATATGTCTCTGTTTGAGTTTGGATACTAGCTAAGCCCATGGCGTTGTGTCATGCATATCATCTATGGATAGATTTCTACAAACAGGTTGAATAATTTGAAGTACAACTAGTTTTATATATGGATGTCTTTGCCGTTCTTATAAATTCCCCTGATTCTTTCCATGTATTTCTGTTTAATCATCACACTTTTCAACATTGGCATAGAGAAGGAACAAATGGTTATATAAATAGACAAGGTTAATTTCAGTTTTCCATGATGTTAGATGATGACTTCTTCTCTATGCTTCTATACTTTTTGTTCTATTTTTTCATGCACCTGTTTTAGTATCGGTGTGGATACGGTAGCACCACAACCGGCACTAGCATAGTAAGTGTTCTCCTTGTCTGATAGTACTACTAGCTTAGCCCGGCCAAGTTGTGAGTGTCACCTCTGTGCTTTATGTGGTAAAGGTAATCCGCTCCAACGGATTATCCATTTTTTGTCTATGCAGGAGTAATATATGGGCTTCCCATTACTATTCATTTCTCCGGCCCAAGAGCTTTACAAAGGCTGAATTGTGTCCAGGAGAAGTAACAATTTTACAGACCTTAAAAAAAATGAGATCAAGGGTCCGACGTTCCCCTGATTTTTCATTAAGAAGAAAAGGGCCACCAAAGCCTACCAAAGCTGGGAGATGAGCCAAAGCGACCTGTGCGGACGCGGGGATCGAACCCCCGATCGGCTGCTTGAAAACGCCGCCAGACAACCAACTGAGCTGAGCTCCGTCTGCATTTTACAGACCATAAAGGGCACATCATTACAGTATGTGCAGAGAGATCTTTTGTTAGCTGCATATGAGTTGTCTTCCATAAAAGACAAGGATGTATTTAAGTTGTCTACACTTGGATTTTATTCATGTAGAAGAAGATGGTGAGGATGCGGTTTGGTTCGTTTGATAGGTGGTGACATAATTTGAGCTGACATGATATTGCTTGTCGACCAATCTATGAAGATTTAAAACGTTGAGTGGGTCTGACTACAAAGCCATCCGACCAGTGGCGAGTCCAGCCGGCGGGGGGGGTGCACCCCAAAATCCAGGCAAAAGTGATTTTGCAGCACTGTAGCACCATTTTTTCTTTTCTTTTTCAATTTTTTTCCATGTTTTGGCCCACCCATGTGCGCCTAACAAGTTTCTGGCCCACCTCCAAGTCTGGGCCTAGACTCGCCACTGCATCCGACGTCCTCTCTTTACCCGAGGCCATAGTACAGGTTCCTCTCGGGCGGTGTTAGCATCCGTTAGAGCAAGTATTATAAGACCTCATAAGCCGGCAAAATATGATATGTCAGAGAGAGAAAGCAGGAGAGAGAAGTGAGCGACTGGCGAGTCGCCGGCTTCGAGCGAGCGAAACTCATCGCATTGGCAGCTGCCCACCGCACATCGTCTCATATCTTCCCACGTCGCGCAGAGGCATTAAAAAACAGTGGAGCTGAAATCGCACTAACTGAGCCGTTTGTTGTTGGAACCAGGGAGGCTCTCTCTCCCGAACCTCGCTCTCGCGAAAAAACAACTCCTCTAGGGTTCCTCCACCACCGCCGCCAGGCCCCCCCTTCTTCCCCCCTCCGGCATCCTCGCCGGCGGCGGAATGTAGAGGGAAGCCCCCCACCAGTAGATCTAGCGTAGTAGTAACTTAGTTTGCTTTCCAGTTGCGTCTCGAGTGGGCCATGTGCCGCCTCTCCTCCCTCCTCCTCCGGGCCGCCATTGTCGCCGTCCTCGAGCTTCAGCTCGTCGCCGGCGGCATCCTTCCAATCGACGGCACCTGGAAGACGGAGGTGAGTCCAAATAAAATAGAAGTAGGTCTTCACTTCGCCCCTCTATCCTTGCCGCCCTCCATCTCCGCCGACGGTGGCCATCGAGCTTTCCACCCGTCAGCCACCAGATCCGTGCTCCTCTGTGCGAGATCTGTTGGCGGCGCACATGGATCCAGCCCCGTCGCGCTCCGCCCTCAACAGCGACTCCCCCACCCCGTCACCTGCGCCGGATGCGCCGCCATGGGTGGCGACCGACGCGACCCTGGACAGGGCTTGCTCTGCCTGCAGCCGACGGCATGTCTTGCCGGGGCTGTGTGGTCTGGGCTCTTCCAGGAAAGGGGATTGAATCGCCGTCAAGGTCCGCCTGCACCAACGCCCCTACAACACCCACTCCTCACTCCTCCAAGCACCAAACTTTGACTTCACCGACATCGTGCTCCACCACGCCATCAACATCGAGTCACAGCGTCTCCAACGGTATCTGACTCCTCGACGTCCACACCGACGACACGCCGTACTCGAGCCTTTTCAGGCGATGACCGCTACGGGTGCTCAGTCCGTCGCGACTCGGATTCAGTAAGCCTGGTTCCAAGGAGATTCGCCACCCAGAGTTGGTGTGCTTGCCTTCTTCATGCGATGAATTTCAACCATATCAATGTTCACTGACGATAGCCATTCACAAAGGAAGCACATGCCTCGACCAACCTCCGCTGTCACAGCGAGGATCCGGCCGGCGATCTTCCGGCAGCTAGCCCGTCGACAGTAGCTCCTGGGATTCACCGTCGATGTTCCTTAGGGTTATCTTCCTGCCACGTACTAGACATGCCCGAGCCTGTTCGGACGCGTGTCCTCTACGCTGGCAGGATTGTCGGTCTGGTGTTCGGTGTTGTGCACCACTTTGCTACACTCTATGTGTTAGAGTGCATGTTCTGGGGTCTTTCGACCTCTGTGTCTGTAATTTGTTCTGGATGGAATAGAGACACGTGCTCGGCCGAGACGCCCGCTTGCGGGCGATTTTATAAGCCCTGCTCTTAGAGCACCTCGTGTCATTGCCTCTTCCACCAACGACAGCTTTACCATATGCCGGCGTGCGAGCAAGATGATCTCAGTCTCAGAGGACGGACTCGTTGCCAGAGCGGCACTGCCAGACGCGGGACGCTGCACCAACAAAAGTTACTCGCTCTCTTAGCAATTAGCTTCTCTCACCGCTTGCCCTTAACCGAGGTCTTGAGGACACTGCCATAAAAGAATGTATCAAGCTGTCATATGCATAATGCAACAACGGAGCTTATTTCAATCTTATTCTTTTCCTTTTGCTAAGCAAGCGTCCGTGTCAGCCCAAAACAAGAAAGTGTCCGTCAATGTGGCCAAAACGTCAAACGAGTTAAAGGGCGAAAAACGTCAGCATGCACGTTCAGCTGATTTCTCACCCGGGAACTCCGGCCAAATGGTGAATAATGAACAGTCATTGTAGTTTCCGCTATGAAGTCTAGGCAAAGGGGGTCTATTCCCTGCCTTGCTTTCCTATGCCAATCAGGGTCCCTACACACGTGGAGACTAGTGTGACATCCGGATGTCAATTCAAGCTCAAAAATAGAATCGGCCAGTTGTTCGGCCCGTGGGCCGGCCTCAATGAGCCGCGGTACTGTGGCGCTAGAGCACTGTATGAGGTTGTTGTAGCGTCTGGGTATTGTAGCCGTGGAACATTGTAGTTGCGTGGTATTGTAGCTCCGTAAGTTTAGTCCTATACCGGATATTTACCAGAAGCAGGATCAGCTTAAATACCTAATCCAGGGTGCAATAGTAATCGGGTTAATCCTTTTACATGAAGCGAGGATGAAAGCATAAGAGTTGCTACTATGAGGTGGGGCTCGCACTGCAGGATCATCACTTTGCAAGGGGTGCTCTCTAGCTTTCTGAATCAGTTTTAGCCCAAGGCTAGAGTAGTACTCTATAGCATAGATGTGGTGTCTAGACTAGGGGTTTCCTGTGTTTGTCGCGTGCTCCACGGTTTGTAGAGGTAGGCGGCAGGTGGTGACAGCCCTGTCCGTCCTTTCGTAATCCTCCACGTTCGGGTACGTCGTAGAGCTATAGGCCGGCGTGGCTTGGCAGACCAAGCCTATACCAGTGCCCGAAGTAAGCAAATAGAACTTGAGTGCTACTAGAAGTAGGGAGTACATGATCATAGTTACCCTCTTGATCCTAAACTGCTATTGTTCTTGTTGTCTTTTGGGTAAAACTAACCTTGGTGTAGATTACCTCCGTTTCTTGCGGAAAACAAATACGATACCTTGGAATACTCCCGGGTGAAGTGCTACAATGGTACTCCGTGCACTTGCAGAATTATCTGTGATCGTAAGAAGTATCAACAAACTTCCACTATTCCATCTTGAGGGAAAATTGATCTTTTACACACCACTTAACAGCCATCCAACTACTTAGTAATGGAAGTGGCATATGAGGGATCGGAAATTCAAAAGGATGGCACAGAAGGGAACTTGTAATTTCGATGGAGGAGAAGGGAACAGTATTTTTTTTATGGCAAAAAAGGAATTTGCTCATTTGGTTAGGCCGTGATGACGAGATTCTTAATAGGACACGAGTTTTCTCTTCTATGTAGGTTGTGTTTAGGGGAACACACTAGATATATTTCTGGGCTCTAATGCAAAAGATATAGAAGAAATTCTCTGATAGTTGGTGGATACATTTATGGGCTCTAATGCAAAAGATATAGAAGAAATACCGCGATATATAGCTGGTGGGCATGTCATGTTCTTCAAACCGATTTTTGCATCCAATGGCTAGTGTTATAGCGTTAAAAAATCACATTTATTTGATTTGTTTTTTGTAGTAGAGGTTTCAAACTTCGGTTTATTTGGTTCAACCTCTACTGATGCATGTGTGCTTGTAATAATGACAGATGTATAGCATTGATCGTTGCAGAGGTTGGAATATTAATATAACATATTCCTTTTTTTCTAATTCAAAATTGTTGCAATGCCCGTGGTGGCTTTTGTGAAGGACATATAGTGTTGTATCACACTAGAGCTGGCAATAAGTGGTGTGGTTGAACATCAAACTCTGTCGTAGACTCATAGTTAAATATTGATACTTTTGCTTTAAATTTGATTTACAATCACATTTAGTATCCCTTTGTGGGTTTAATTTTAGATGGTCATCTCCTCTATAAATCCTTGTATTTTATAATTCCTTTATGAAGTATATGTTCCTTAACTAATTTCCTTCCTATGCAGTTTTGGTAGCACTTAAATTTTTCACATAATGTGTTAGTGTATTAATATATATGTGCAAATCTAGTTAAATCAAGGGTACATAATGTCATTTTTGTGTTTGTCACGCAAAATGTGTTACCGGATGTCAAGGTTCTTGTAGAGTTAGGGTTGGTATCCTACAATGTCATCATGTACTGCACTGAAATATTGCTCTTTCGCATCATCTTGCAAATTCACAGTAATATCACCTAATCAACAAGACACCACTAAAGTTGCCCCGGTAGACAAGAATTGAGCTCACCCGTCATTTCAAATTCATAAGGTAAAGTTTGCTACAACCAATCACATATCATGCTGATTTACTGGACTAATAACTAGAATAAAAAAGTATACTTGACTCAAAACAGTATTAGAACTTCCTATAAATTGCGTACCACGAATAAGCATACGGAACCAACCAAACATCATCACTAGCTAGGAAAATTCTGGTGACTTGGTATGCACTAGAATAGAACAAACTGCCTATTTTTGCTATTTTGATAGCTTCATTCAATTAGCAAAATTAAAGTAGCTAGTTCGTATTAGACCCAATGTCGTATGCTGGTGATCTTACTACAGTCAAGAATTATCTTTGAATTGTCTCCCTGGCAAACAAAATTGTCTCTAATGAGTCATAACTTGTTACTTTATGCTCTCAGGTTAATCAGCTTTGCCAGGAGCAATGAAGGTTTCAGTGTGCGCCATTCTCTGCTTGCTTGTGTTCATCAGCTCTTACACTGCAGCAGTGACACCCCCTGCCATGGCTGTAGGAGATCAGGGTGTTGAGCGTGCAGGAGAGGGACAAGCGCATGCTGCAGGATCTGTCAATACTACTATGAACTACATTAGTGCAAACGGTGTCAAACGTCCCGACGATGGACATGGAAACATCAATGCTCCTTACACACCCCACAAGTGATTGGTCACAAACAAACTACTACACTTCCATGCAGGCATGCTACTATGAAGCCTTTATAAGTATTTCTCACGCTCATGCCATTGCTGTATCTTGCTATCCAACTATGTATGAGCACATATGAGCTGTTCATGCTGTGCATCCTAGATATCTAAATACCTACATACTTAGAAATAAAAACAATTCTCTACGCTATGCCACTTGTCCATGAGAATGTTTGTCATAGTATATAGAAAGTGTTTTTTTTTTGTATTTTCTCGTTCAAGTATTTGGTGCGGCTTGTCCAACTATCCTAGAAATTGCTCAAGTGTTGCATGTGTCAAGTCAAAGTCGCAAATGGTAGCATGTAAGAAACGACAAGTGTTGGACTGGTGGTCGGCCAGACGGCTAGTTACCACCAATTTCTCATATTCTTTTTATTGCTTGGTCATATTTCTTCCCGGCAGCTTCACTTGATTCGTATTTGGAGACTAGTTGAGTTAAATTTATGGAGACAAGTTGCTAAACATGGGTTTATGATGAAGAAAATGGAATACATGTACCATTAGAATGGAAACCAATAGAATAATTGTATCGCAAAATCTGAAATACATATATTGTGACATCTCGGCCCATTTGAGATTAGGCATGAGTGGCCCATGTGCACTAGTGTGTATGAGGGAATGAGATTTAGTTTCACCTTGCTAGTCTAGAGAAAGGCCAATATATAAGCCTAGGTTGTCCACCACCCACCACCTTAGCTTAATCCTTTTACGCGAAGCGAGGTCCAAAGCGTAAAAAGTTGGTAGGATAGAGTGAGGTCCTCACAGCATGTGAGCGGGCTCAGCCAGGTGGGACCTAAGATGTTACACATATGAACCCCAATATTTGTTCAAATAGACCAGTAGCTAGGGTTGTTATCTTTTTTTTATTCCATAGTACAACTCAGACACTCACAACGCACGCACACTCACCCCTATCAACGCACATACGTAAACCATATCCCTATGAGTATCTTCGAAGACTGAGCCGATAAATCCTCGAGATTGACAAAGTCAACACTGACGCCTCGCTGTCGACGGCCACGTCGCCTACCGCTGAAAGCACAAAATCATTAAATCCTAAGAAATACGCTCCCACAAAGAGTCGAACCCAAAACTTAGAAGGTGCTACTCGGATGCCTTAACCGCTAGGTTAAAATTCCTTTCACAGCTAGGGTTGTTATCCTACAATCCCATCATTTACTACTGCACTAAAATATTCCCCTTTTTCATCATCCTGCACAGTCACAGTAAACTGACACAGGCATCATCCTGCACAGTCACAGTAAATTGAGCACATCTGTCGTTTCGAATTTACAAGATAAAGTTGGCAACCTATAGGTGCATATATCATGTAAGTTAAAGAGCTTTTTTGAAACGCAGGAATTGAAAAGTACAGGAATAAGAAAAACATATGAATTGGATAGGAAGGCAAGTGCAAAATAGAGGACCGTAAAACACATGAAACTTTCCATCAATGTCCTTTGGATGAGGGGAGGAAACGCAGAGGAAAATTAGAGATGAAGTTCAGAAATTAATAGTGTATCTCCCGTAATTAATCTATAGTATAAGGATAACTTGAATACGTGTCTGAGCTTCAACCGTCGCTCTTTCAGGCAAGCTCCTTATCCTCCGACTCAAAATCTGGTAAAAGCATTGAGCTTAGGCGACAAGCACAAGCAAACAACGATGCAAGCTTGTGATGCACTGCCTGGAGCAGCAGCTAGACACGAACGGATGGCTAGGATGCCGTCGGGCACAGGACCTGGAGGCACGGCTCGCACAAGCTACTGGCAGCGATGACGACGTTGCATATGCAGGCGAGGAGCGACAAGCACTAGCGGGGCGGCGGGCCTGCGCAGCTGCGGCAGCTCGATTCGGCAATGAGTTGATGCTAGTGTGATTTGAACACGATCGGTGGCGGAAGCTCGATGCGGCGACGGCGTTGTGATTAAGCGCTTGAGCAGGCATGGCTTCGTCAAGCAAGAAGAGCTAGTTTGACTCACCTGCTTCTGCAATTAGCTCACGGTGTGCCTGGATCCTACGCGAAGGGAAAGAAAAAACAGCTCCGAGTGGATGGTTAGAATCCTGCAAATTTCTTGTGAAACTGCCCCCATAGGAAAATTTTCTGCACTTTCCTATGTCTCAATCCTACGTTCCAAATGGTGCCATACAAGACAAAATCCTATAGGAATTAGAATCCTATATATGTTTAATCCAAAAGAGGCCTAATTGGAAAGGACCAGGTCAGGAGCTTCCTCGCCGTGAGTTTCCGTTGCGGCGTCCTTAAGATCCCGACGCTGGAGCTGTACGGCTACAGCGAGCCCCTGTTCCGGAACTTTGTCGCGTTTGGGCAGACCTACCCGGACACACAAGACCACGTCACCGCCTATGCCGCCTTCATGGACTGCCTCATCAAGACGCCGGAGGACATGCGCCTCCTCCACCGGAGCGGCGTGCTGGTGAGCCACATGAACGGCGAAAGGACGTCGCCACGGGCTTCTTCAGCCGTGTGTGCGCCCAGGCACACACCTTTCCCTGCCAAAACTACCTCCAAGGCGTGATGGCGGACGTCGTCTGGTACCAGAGCGCGAGGTGGCCATGGTGGCGCCGCGCTGGTGGGCAACTACTTCAGCAACCCATGGGTGACCATGTCCCTTGTCGCCGCTTTCATCTTGCTTGTCATGAGAGCGTACCCAATGATTGTCTCTAAACTAGCTTTTAGAATTATTTATTAGAGAAAAAGAAGAGAGAAAAGGCATCTAGCTCTTGTTCAAGAGTTAAGTCTTAGCATAAATGAGATACTGTCGCGTGGTTCCTACATAAAAAAATTCTCTTTCAGAGTTAGCAGCTGTCTCTAACCATTGAGGACGCTCTGACCATGCGGCAGACATTCTTTTCTGTCTAGGCTACTTCAGAGCGTCCTCAAAGGTAGAGGTAACACTGTCTCTTCACGTCATCTAAGAGTCAATGTAAGAGTTCATGTCGACTCTAAGTTAATAGCCGGTCCCGCATGTCAATAGCTCAGTAAATGTAAGAGGCTGCCTCTTGAGGAAGAGTTACCAGTCTTCTCTCTCTTCCTTTTCTTCAATAAACAATTCTAAAAGGTAGCTAAGAGGCAGTCATTGTGGACGCTCTCAAGTCATCTGCACCGGCCAATTAAGATGCTAGCCAGGTATCTTAATATCATTAGCTAGCAAGGCTTCTCTACTTCATGCGCACCTAGCTTGCTGAAACTACCACCAACAGTTGCACAACAAATCTATATATACTATATAGACGCAACCCACTAAGTGTCATTATTACTATAAAGCTTGCTTCTCATGAGTCCACGTCATCTCAAAAACTTCAACCGTCTGATCACAATTTTTAGCACATCTGGTCCATTCATTTCGGTTTGCTTCCAGCCAATGGACTTCCTGGCCTTCCTGCACTCTCCGCATTGGCACCCCCTCTTATTTACTTCTTGCTGGAGGATTAGCACCACTAATTAGCCACTCCTTTTGGGCTTCCAGCAAGCATTTTCATCAATCCACCGTATGCATTCAAGGTCCCTACTTTATGTCGTGCTTCACTACAATTTTCAGTAACTGACCAAATAATTAAGTTGTGCAATCAGCTCTCCTACTAGCAGGAGCAAAACTTTAAGAGCAACTCCTATGCTATAAATACTCAAAAATACTCGAAACAGCCAGCATAACCTATGTTCAAAGTCATCATCCTTCAGACTGGTTTGCCGTTAGCTCATTCTTTTCCCAATGTATTTGTGCAGCAGGGATTGGAGCGTACCTTACCTTTTTGTCTCTTTTAATGTATGTGATTTCCCGATTTTTCCATTAGCCTGTATTTTGGTATGCTCATTCTTATCTATGGTCAAATGTATGTACAAATCTCTACAAATATAGATTTTTGGAACATTATTCATTTTATTTTGTATTGGCCGTCTGATTTAAGGAATAAAACGATTGGTGCAATCATATTGTTCTATTTTTTACTTGCAGATTAGTAAGAAGAAGATCGAAGCATTTGCATGTTATATGCTCCAACGTGCAGTTGGGCTGGCTAAATGAGACTAACTGATATTTGTCAACATTCAAATGTGCCCACTACATGCTTTTCGCGTATAAGTTAGCACATGGAACCTTAAAGTGAATGGCGCATGTGTTTGTCAATATAAAACCTATGTTCAACTGCAACATATCTTTCTTTTTTCATATCATTCTTACCCCGACAGTCCTTCTCCCTTAGATGATTCCTCTTATCCGATATGATTGAACTATATATATCATTTCTGAACTATTCTGCTATATTTGACCTCTAAAGTTCATTTCAAAAATTATGTTTAAGTCTCGCAGCAACGCGCGGGGCATCACCTAGTACATAAATATAGAAACCACCTTATTTGGCTGTATGGAATTTGGTTTGCACATAAGGAATTGGGAGGACATATATGGAGTTTTCAAACCTATAGCTCAGCGCAAAAGTAAATGATGCTTTGCTACTGGGAAACATACATAAATTCTACAACATAGAGGAGCTACCATGTTTTCTTTTGTATGGGATAACTACTACAGAAAAGGGCAATTAACAGGGAATAACAAGAAACGATCCTTTTGGTGGAGATCTACAGTGAGCTGCTTGACGCTTACAAAGGCACTGCAATAGTGACAATTAAGGATGCTACGTAGCACAACTCATGGTCTCTAGGGCAGAGTGATCCGAAACCAAATTTTCTTGAACTATTCTCTTTCACACAACACCAAAACATGACTCTTCAAAAAGGATTGCAATTGCAATCTGACCACGTTTATGATCTCTTTCATCACCCCCTATCAGTGGAGGCTTTATGCAGTACAACACTAATCAAGGCAAAATGATGCATGGACTACATCCGGAATCCGGCTTTTCACTCATCAAGTAAGCCTTAGAAGAGGCTAATGGGACATTAGAAGATTCACCCCAGTCATAAACTGGATTTGGACCTGCTCTTGCCAAATGAAGCACAAGATTAAGAAGGGAAATATTAAACGTCTCTTCAGTAGGGCTTTGGTTGTGCTGGCTTCGGCTGTGGATGTGGCTTCTTAAAAAAAACCGGTTGCGTTGGATGTGTGTTGTTGTGCCTAAAACGTTTGGCAAAAACGGTTTCTCCATCAGCTTCTCCTTATTTGTAGGGACAAATATGTAAAGAGGAGGGTGCGGTGAGGTAAAGAAGCCGGTGTAGCTACCATTTTGTGGCTTTTCTGCTTCACCTCTTTTTTGGGTACGGCTTCCTCCTTTTTAAGGAGAAGCACCGTGTTTGGTTGTTCACGCGAAGTCACCAGAGAAGCCATTGAGGAAGCTCCTACCAAAGAGGGCCTAAGAAGTAGAAACATGTACTGGGGTCTACAACGTGCGAAATGCTCAATGTCTTAGATATGCCAAGGATAGCTAATCCCTGAAATGTAGTGAACCTGCTCAAAGGTCAATTGAAATGTGCCATTATGTATGGAAATAATATTTCTTATGGCATTGAGCATAAGCGAAATTAGAAAATGGTTGAGTCTTTCAGGAAACAAGCCCAATGGTTGAAGCATACTGAGCAAAATTTTGTGAAGGAATTCACTTTGGTAATCCATGGAGAAACAAAGGTACATCCCTAAGGTTTCGAGAATGGGTAAACAGTCTTTTTTTCTGGAATACGCAGGAGAGTTGTGTATCTTTGTATTATAGGAACAAAGAATGGTCCATACAATGACCCCTCGATCTAGGAACAAGGCAAGAGAAGTTCAACACATGACCAACTTTTAACTAAAAACTCACAAAAAACAACCCCAAATACAATAGCGCTCAGCCTTTGGCTTACCAACCGTCCTAGATCGAGCTCTCTGAGGTCCCGAGCACCAGCAAATGTAGTTGTGCTTCGAGTTTGTAGGTACTCAAAGCGACTTGGACATTGGGAGAGGTTTCATCAAATACACTGGTTCAGTGGTTCTTCTATTCTTCCAAACCGTCCAAGCTCCAAGAATGATAAAGTTGTTTAAGGCCCTCTTTTTTCTATTCTAGTTGTCTTCAGTTCTTTCAAAAATAGAAGGTTATTAGTAACCCACATCTTTATGGTTCCAAGGAAGGTGCTTCTGCAGTTGCAAGGAGGAGCAACTGTAGCTTTTCTGAAAAAAACCCTGCAGCTTGAAAACCTTAGTACCTTTTCATACAAATTCCAATTTATTTGATTCTTGCAATCAAGCAACCGCCATGACGTAGGGATTTCAATGGTATCCTTTATTTACTGTGATCCTATTGTTTGGACTTTTTTCTTAGTACTGCTTGATGCTTGTTTATCAGTACTATTGCACGGACAGAACCTGTTCAAGAACCTTCGTTCAACCTCAAAGATCAGGATTTCCATGAGATTGAGCAGCAACCTTGAAGAGCCCTTGATGCATACTAGTCCCTCGGGTTGCTCTCAAACTATTGGAAATCCTAATTTTGGAGGTTGAACGAAAGCTTTTGAACACGTTCTGTCCATGCAATACTAGCGACATGCAAACAAGAAGTAATACTAAGCAAACAAAATCAAACAGAAAGCTTACGTTACGATGATCATGTGAGCACAAGAGCCATGTAAATTGGAATTCATATGAAAAAAGTAATAAGGTTTACAAGGAGCAGGGGCCTTTCTGAAAACCTGTCATTGTATACGTGATGACAGAAGATTAGTTTATACTCAGCTCCCTCCGTTTTTCTTTTGATGTCGTCGTAGTTCAAGTGAAAGGTGTTTTATTTGATGTTGTTGTAGATCAACCCAAAACTAGTTTTCCATATTTGCCCCTCCGTCTCCTTCGTGCCCGACGCGCCGCTGGACCTAGCCGCCGAAGGGAAACTGGGCGCCTCCGCCTTCATCCCAAAAATCGAGTGCTCTCAGAGGCCCGGACAAGCTCGGTGGTTGCAAACCCACGAATTGGACCACTTCATCGTGTGGCGGCGCGCATCTCTTGCTCTTCCCATTCGTCGGCGAGGTCCCAATCAAGCGACGGTCTTTGAGCTCTAGCAGTTCGGTTTGGAGACGCGAATCCCTCTCCTGACGCTCTTTGAAGACGTGGATGAGGATCCCGACCACCGGCAGCTTGCGCCTTTGGTGGATGAGCACGGAAAGTACTACCGGGCAAAGGCCCCTGCCTTGGATCTCGACCTAGTCGGCCCCCGCCAGCGCAGCGTCTCCCGTTGCCCCGTCGGAAACAGAACAGGAACAGGCCGGGAAATCGGCATACTCGACGTCTTGTCAGTCATGTGCAGCTTGTTCGCTGACCTCCTCTTGGAAATTTCATCTGCTCTGTAATTTAGAATCAACTTCAGAGAGAAAAGTTTCAGCGTCAGCTTTGATGTTCAAGGTGGAGTATAACCTTGTTGCGGGCATTGTGCCTCTAGGAGATTTTATTTCTTGATTCAATTGGATAGAAAAGATTATTAGTACGTACTGCTATGATGGCTTCTGTGGAGTCAATCATGTTCTTGTTGCTTAATCACTGTCAGAATTCTATTTCTGGCATGAAAATGAATCGAAAGACACTAGTACAGATCTGCTGATTAATGACGATTTTACTGTAGATCCGTCACTATTTTGGGGGTTTTTCCCGTTTTCGGCCAACTTTTATGACGTTTCGGCGTTTTGTCACTAAAAACGCCAAAACAGACCCGTTTGGTGATGAAAAAGCGTCACTGTTGCCTTTCAGACCCACTGGTCAGGTTGTTTATGACGAAAACTAAGCGTCACTACCGTCCATTCCAGGATTTCGCCCGCCCGCATCCTAGTCAGCACATGGGCAGACCCACATATTTGTCGCGGGAGGGGGGATTTTGCCCGCCCACATCCTAGTCGGTGAACAGTGGACCCACACATTCATCGCAGGAGGGGGATTTCGTCCACCCGCATCCTAGTCAGCATATTGTGGACCCACACGTCAGTCAGAATTCGTCCTTTGCTAGAGGATTTCCCGCACACGCATCCCAGTCAGCATAGGGTGGACCCACACGTCAGGCACAATTCGTCATTAATAAAATGGGGAAATATGCCCACACGCATCCTAGTCAGCACATGACGTACCCACACGTCAGTCAAAATTCGTTCTTTGCTAGAGGATTTCCCGCACACATCCTAGTCAGCACATGGCGGACCCACACGTATCCCAGTCAGCATATTTTGGCCCCACAAGTCAGGCATTATTCGTCATTAAAATTGTGCCCACGCATATCCTAATCAGCACATGGCAGACCCACACTCCCCAGTCAGCATATTGTGGACCCACACGTAAGGCAGTATTCGTCATAAATTGAAAAATATGCCTACACGCATCCTAGTCAGCACATGGAGGAACCACACGTACCCCAGTCAGCATATTTTGGACCCACATATCAGGCATTATTCGTCATTAAAATTGTGCCCACGCATATCCTAATCAGCATATGGTGGACCCACACGCATCCAATCAGCATATTGTGGACCCACATGTCAGGCAGTGTTCGTCACTATATATTGGGGGATTATACCCGCGCATATTTTAGGCACATAGCGGACCCACATGCATCCTATTGAGAACATCGGGACCCACAGGTCAGGCAGTTTTCGTCATTACGGGCCTGCGTGTGGACCCAATTCAAATTCCGTACCACGGCCCATGTACTTATGCAAAAAAAAGGAGGAAATTAAGCCCATGTACAGTAACCTAAATACGTATTCGAAGGGAAACATTTGGGCGGGCCGCCGCTCTGTAGCGATGATTGGACCCGTATTTTGTCCGGTATGTGATCTCATCGGCCCTGCTCCTTTCCCATGTTTGTAGTTCAGTGCCCGTTCGCTCCGCCTCTTATCCTCGCCGGCGCCACCGAGCTGCCTCTCTCTCCCCCTTGCTGATACAAAGCACCGCACGGCCGGCCTCAACCCCTTGTCTCTCCTCCGGCCGCCGTAACCCAGGCACTAGAGAATAGAGTTTCACTGCCACCGTCCTCTGCGGATTCGAGTCTCTGGCCGCATAACCCTAGCTCCAGCGTTTCGTCGCCACATTTTCGCAAATCCAAGATCTGCTGCCGGCGATCTACGCTGGTGGTTCCCCCATCACCCTCTTCATCTTCTGCAGTGGTGAGACCCCATGAATTTTTTCCTTTTTTGAGCAATACGTACCCAATGTTTTTCTTCGGCACTATGTTCAGTTATTCATAGAAACTCTGAGACAAACGCTTTTGAAATTCCATACTTGTCATCGCCTTATGCAATTTCATCAGATTGATTATCGATTATTATGAAATATCTTATGTGTTTAGTTGCTCACGCTCCGCCACTGCTTCCGTGCAATTCAATGACAGATGGCTCGTCGCAAGCAGACAAGCTCGCCGCTGCAAGGACGGCATGCTGCTGGCCATGTTGGGAACAATCAGCGATCAGGGATGATGCCTGTGGTCACTCATGCCCACACATCTGATCCCCAGATGAGGCAGAGAAGCAGATCTAGTTTACAGCAGATCACTGAGGTTAAGACAGTAGGTACCTCGGCCAATCGTGGTCTCTGTTATGCGCGGGCACGAGGTGGGATCCGTTCTATGAACAAGAGGCCTGGAACAACGATGCCTCTAGAGGGTTATAGAAAGAAGCGGCATCGCTTAACTGAGCGTACTTCGGGTCCCGACTATGAGGAGTATACAGAGCAAGAAGAACAACCCCCAGCTGAAGATGAGCCGTTGATGGATCTGAGGGGCGCCGGCAGTAGGAAGATCAAAAGGTTACGCGATGTACCAGAAGATGATTGGTTCCGAGGAGACACTGGTTTATTGACTGCTACTCAGATGAGTTTAATGCACTCCTGGAACCTGATGAAAATCAAGCTGTTTCAACACAAGACACTGGACTGGGCAGTTCTGAATAGAGCCTCGGGTGGTGCCAACATCTATGCGTACTTTGAAAGATTCAAGGGATTGAGTGATTTAGTTTCAAAGCACAGCAGATATGTCAAGGAATGGGTCAAAGTTTTCTATGCTACACTTTGGGTTCCTATTGACCGAAGTTATATTTCATTCATCTTTGAGAATCACATATGCACAATCACAAGAGAGGAGTTAGCTGGACTTCTCGGAGTTGATCTTCACCCCGAAACGTGTCTACATAACTTAGTGTATGGAGATGCACTCCCACCTCACCGTGCTTTGGTCACTGCCAACTTCCCTGTAGAGGAGGAGGTGATTACGCTTTTTGGTGACGCCTTCACAGTTGGATCATCGTACCGCACACCTACCTTGCTTAGCCCGGAGGCGAAGGTGGTTCACAGGGCATTGAGGAGGACCTTGTTACCACGGACCCCCAATGATGAGACCATCACTAGTCTTCAGCAATGGCTTCTTCTTTGCATCATGACTGGCCAAGCGTTCGACATTGTGGACTTTTTACTTTGTGAGGTTGAGGATGTCATCTTTGATGGGATGTTGTTGTCCCAACAGCTGCCGTACGCTCACTTCATATCGTTCTTTCTAAGTCAGATGAGGAAGTGAAGGTACCAAGAGAAGTACAAGATGTCATCGTCATCTTTCACCCCGTACACGCCGTCTTCACTAAGAGGCGGACGCCGTGGCCAGAGGGACACGATTCATGGCATTGACATGCACCCAACAGCTGATCAGTGTGCTGGAGGTAGTCAGGCTAACCTCCAAGTTGACCTGTCAAATCCAAACCAAGCGATTGTGTTGGATGTTGCGAGTGGAAGCGATGACGATGACATTATTGAGCCACTGCCAATGGGAGGCCCACGCCAACATGTGGCAAGCGGCTCGGGCTCCAAGTCAACTGTTCATGAACCGGTGACAACGGCCACTGATGCCGTGCTGATGAAGTTCGCAGGCCAGGAAAAGATGGTAGAAGGGGCTCAACAAATAATGGCACGAAACAAAATTTTGCTTGAGCAGTGGGTCACGAAGTCAAGCTTCATAGGATGTACGAGCGTAGCGAGCAGAAGATGACAGAGTTACTGAAACGGCTGGAAAAACAGGATCATTTTAATCGTACGTGGTCCAACCTTCTCTACCGGCAGTCGCAAAAAATCAGCGCCCACCTTTCTTAGAAGAGCCGCCTGTCTCTGTTGGTGGACCAGAGCCGCAACTCGTGATGCTTACGGTTCGGGGCAACCCACTAGTTTGATTGAAATATCAAGAAGATACTGCATTGATTAACGGGGTATGCCGCGATATTTTAGCAAGGCCGGCAGAAATGAAACCTGTACATCAGGAGTCCCGTTGGGAGAAGTGGGGGCCTTTGCCGCAGGAGTAGCAGCGCCTGCGGCAAAGGCCCCCACTTCTCCCAACGGGACTCCGTCTCCTGCGCGTTCTTCTTCAGATCAAAAAGACCAGCACGACGCTGTCTCCCAGGTCGAAAGTTCATGCTCTTCTGCAGACAACAAGGCCAACCAAGAACCCGGCTCCAAGATGCAGTCTTCTCATTCTTCTTCAGGTAACGAGGACACCGACACTGACACCAACTCCAATTCCAAGGTGGCTGCCGCGATGACTACTTCAGCCGCGTATGACAGAGAGGTACAGTAACTCGAAGAGAAGAAACTGGAGAGATACATTGATCGTACATTTCTTTCTTGTTCGATTCGAACATGTGAGGTTTTAATTCGAGGACAGTTTTTTTTCGAGTGCGGAATAATTTTTATTTGAGGACAAAGTAATTGTATATTTTTTTGACAATTGTATTGGACAAGGTTATTCTATCTTTTTAGGACAAAGTAATAATGTATTGAATTGGACTGTAAGGGGAACGTGCGGTAGATCAGGTGTGGTTGGGTCCAACGTTCCCCCACCATCTCAATCTGGTCGGCTACATCGTTACTACCTTCAGACGATCCTGTCAAAACGCGAACGAGATGATATAATGGCCGTGCGAGAACGCATGCATCAGGTCAATCCACTGTGCAAAAGCAAGGGACAATCCCTGGTTGCTACTTAACGTGGAACGAGATCACGGATGTTCCCTTGTTCAAAATTTTCGACCACGTGACCATCCTATGAACGCCCCAGTTTCAGCTCGTGCTACCAAACCTTGAACAACGTGCTAAAATCAGCTTATGCTACCAATAGAAAACTGTTAGCAAGGGCATTCCAGTTTGAGTTCGCTAAGGTCAATAGTGACAACGCTCGATGCAAATTATGACCAATAAGACGAAATTGACACATAGGATGACATTGTTTCGTCATTTGGTTCACACCAAGCTATGGACAAATATTACAAACATCCTTATGCTGATGAGTGCAGCAAATACACAATGTAGAATCATAATAAAACAGTACATATCCTTTTCTAGCCCCCCCCCCCCCCGGTTTAGCCATTAATGTTGCTAGAAGGCCACCCGATGAAGTACGGGTATTTCTTAGTATGTAGAGTACCACTGAACAGCTTCTGAAGCATTTGCATTGTATCCAGGCGCAGGGATAGGAACCAGTAAGGTACAATGTAGCCACCAGGATACAATGCATCAAAAAACACGGTTTCCTGAATGATTCCATGAAAATTTATATGTCTAACAAAATGAAGAGGCCCCGCTGCAGGTATCTCTACTGGTAACAGCACCTTCAGGTCATCGGTCAAGTCAATGGTCTCTTCCAGAACCCACCTTTCAACCCCATCGGGACCACTTGCGCGCTTCAATACTTGAAAGATTAGACCCCGTGTGGCAACGACACAAGGTTTTCCTGCCCTCAGCGGCTCCGAAACAATATTCTGCGGAAGCCTCATCCGCGGCTGCGGGTCGCAGTTTGCCCGGGAGCTCAATATTTGAAAATTTCAATGATGCTTTATCGAGTGCCAGTAGATAGCTGCTATCTGTGTAACCCCAGTGCAGGGACTTGTTGCCGATCGAGCCTAGGTCCGGACGGTTAAGGTTAAAATTAAACGGGGCGACTTCTTGCCATGGATAATCTGACCACTTCATTTCAGACGAGGAGAAGACCAAAGCCCGTACCCTACTTCCTGTGTCGGTAGCAAGAACTACGACACGAAAGGAGTTTAGGTCCGCATCCGAGCGGACCAAACGGGGAGGATACAGATGAGGCCTCGCAATAAGATCATCCCACACAATCTCATCACGGAAGAAATCAATAACATCAGATGACCATCTCGTCATTGGGATGTACACCATGAACTTCCACGTAACAGAATTCACCAGAAGTAGCAATCCGTCAATGCAGTCGGCAATGTTCCAGCTAACAGTTTCACTACTAGAAGATTGAGCACTTTGGTGAGGAAGAAGTCCCCATTTTTAACAATGGCGTTGATCTTCGGATCACAATCCCTAGTGATGCAGAAAGAGGGAAGCAAAGGACCGTCAATCCTCGCCAAGATAGATTCGTTGATGAAACAGCCGAGTGGCGGCCCCGAGTGCAGGCTGCAAAACTCTCGGCGAAACTTCGGCGAATACAGCCACTTTCGCCACGCCTTTTTCACGTACATCGCGTTGAGAAGCGTCTTATGGCAGGGGACTCCGGCGAGAATTGATACCTCAAGGTCGTCGCCGAGTGAGCCGGAAGCACTCGCCATCACCGACGCCGATCCCTACTTGTTCGTCCCCTCTGATTTGTGTAGGGCTCCTCTGCTCCGAGCCGCGGGGGAAAACACTCAAGTTGTGGGTGGGGATGGGGTGGGGTGGGGGATTCTCGCGATGCAAGCATGTGGGTGCGTCAGGGGCGCTTGGGGCTGTAGACCATTTAAGTCAGGCACTAGACAATACTGTTCTCAGAGGAAAGCATTCTCACTTCTCAGAGCAATGCACGGGACGATCCCCTGGGGCAACGGTCCACGGCTTTATTTCAGAGGACGAGATGGAAGGCTCCACTCCACTACTCTACTCACATCTCTAGAGAAAATAACATGGTATCTCACGTTATAGCTACATCTGTTCTTAACTAAGATGATACAAATGTTACTTTTAATTGCTCAAACTATAGGCACACAATGAAGGCTGTCCATTAAAGGTTAAACTATCTTATTGAACGGTCCCCGGTTTCAGCTCGTGCTACCAAACCGTTCTTGTTGGCATTGGCATTCCAGTTTCAGTAGCTGACGTCAATAATAACAACATTCGATGCAAACTATAACTAATAAGACGAAATTGATACAAAGCCCAGCACATAATACGTGTATATAAGGTGCGAGCAATCAGAGGACCGAACAGTCAAGGGAGAACCCGTCACGGGACGATCCGTTGTGGTAAAATTTCGAGATCGGGACATTCCCGGCCTTTATTTCAGCTCGTGCTACCAAACCTTGAACGAGATCAAAGAATATTGTTGTCAATGGCATTCCAGTTTCAGTAAGATGATGTCAATAATATTTACTTATCCCAAATATGACTTATAAAATGAAATTAATACAAAGCGCAGCACATCCGTCTGCTGATGAGTCCAGCAAATTAATACACAACTAGAATCATAATAAAACAGTACATATCCTTTTCTAACACAGCATCTTAGCATCGATGCTGCTAGAAGGCCACCCGACGAAGTACGAAAATTTATTAGAATCACGACTAGTACACCTGAACAACTTCTACAGCTTCATTGTATCCAGTCGCATGGATAGGCACCAGTGAGGTTCTTCCCGCATAGGATGATACAACACATCAAAAAACAAGGTTTCATGAACGATTCCATGAATCTTGAACCTATCTGCAATATGATCACAATCCTCTATTTCTTCTGGTAACAGCTCCATCAGTTGACTGATCAAGTCCACGGTATTCCTCGTCACCCACTCATCCCCATTGGGACTGCTTTCGCGCACGAACACAATTAAGAGTAGTTCCTGTGTGACAACAACGCAAGGTTTTCCGCCTTCTACTTCTCCGAAGCCATACCGAACTCGACTAAGCTGAGAGGGAGTCAAATCTGGAATCGCACATCGTCCGGGAGCTGAATAGTGGAGAATTCTAACGATGCTTGATCGAGTACCAGTAGACACTCGCGATCTCCGTTACCCCAGTACAGGGACTTGTTGCCGATCGAGGCAATGTCCGTAAACTCCAGATTACCAAACGGGGTGACTTTTTTCCATGGCCCAACTGACCAATTCATTTTAGTCGAGGAGAAGACCGCAGTCCGTACCCTACCCTCGTTCTCGGTAGCAACAACTATGACACGGAAAGAGTTTGGGTTCACATCCGAGGGGACCAAACGAGGAGGGAGCTCTTCAGCCCTCTCAATCATATCTTTGAACAGAATGTCTTCACTGCATTCATAAAAAAAATCAGATGACCAACACGTCATTGGGTTGTACACCGTGAGCTTCCTCATTACCATATTCATCAAAAGTAGTAAACCATCGACGCAGTCACTGATTTCCCAGCAGACAGATTCTCTACTGGTGCGGCTGAGCACTTTGGTGAGGAAGAAATCCCCTTTTTGAACAATGGCGTTGATCTTCGGATCAGGATCCCTAGTGATGGTGAAGGAAGGAAACGTGGGGACAGTTGTCACCTGGGTGGAGTCGTTGCTGAACCAGCCGAGGATTGGCGGCGCTGAGTGCAGGCTACAAAATTGACGGCGAAACTTCGGCGAATACAGTCCCTTTCGCTAGGACTTTCTCGCGTACATGGCGTTGAGTAGCGTCTTGTGGCAAGGGACTCGGGCGATAATTGAAAGCTCAAGGTCTTCGCCGAGTGAGCCGGAAGCAGTCTCCATCACCGACGGCGATCCCTACTTGTTCCTCCCCTCTATTTTTTGTAGGGATCCTCTACTCTCGGTCGCGGCGGAAAGAAAGACAAGTTAAAAGAGGGAGGGGGGTGATTCTCGCGAAGCAAGCAGGAGCAGTAAAAGCATGGGAAGCTCTTGAGGAAGTGGTTACTGGAACTGAACATCCCTAGTTAACTGTGGTGAACAAGGGAACATCTCGTGCGCCTCTTTGATCGAATCCTCTATTCCCTGTTCTAAATGCTCGATCCCGGGACGATCCAATCAACAGTCTCCAGTTTCAACTCGTGCTACCAAACCTCGAACGAGATCGAGGAAAATTGTTAGCGAGTATAATTCGCTGAGGTCAATATTGGTAACGTTAGATGCAAGTTATGAGTGATAAGACGAAATTCATCCATCAGATAACATTGTTTCGGAATAAATTCGATATTGTAGATGCGTATGAATGCTATAATTACAACGACGTAGCATATCTATTTGATGTACAATGATTCTAAGGAATAAATCAGTTTCAGTCGCGAGGCAACATGTGGGTGCAGGGAACCGAAAGCAAAGGTGTGTCGGTGTTGCTTGGGGCTGTAGACATCTTCAGGCAGGCCCCGGACAAATCTCGGAGCAAGGCCTCGGACGATACTATGTTCTCAGAGCAAGGCATGGGACAATCCTTGTTGCAACGGTCTACCGCTCTATTTCAGCGCGCGCTACCAAAAGTTGAACGAGATCAAGCCGGGGACGATCCCCTGTTATAAAATTTCAAGGCGATAATTGAAAGCTCAAGGTCGTCGCGGAGTGAGCCGGAAGCAGTCGCCATCACCGACGGCGATCCCTGCTTGTTCCTCCCCTCTATTTTTTGTAGGGATCCTCTGCTCTGGGCGGAAAGATCAAAGTGGAGGAAGGGGGGCTGGATTCTCGCGAAGCAAGAGAGTAGGCGCAGTAAAAGCAGGGAACTCTTAAGGAAAAGTCTCTCCCTTTCTCTCTATCTCTCTCCTTTATTTTGACAAGTATTTGCAACGTGCACTATACTTTGTACACATGATGTGATCGGAACTCAAGGGATTCATTCTTTTTGGCACTAATGGAGGACACTGAATTCTGGGAAATTTATCTATGTTATAAAAAGGCTGGGAACATCCCCTGTTAACTGTAGTGAACAACGGAACATCCCTGGTTAACTGTGGTGAACTTTAAACTCGATATTGTAGTTGCATATGAATGCTAAAATTACAACGATGTAGTACATATCTTGGAAAATGATTCGGAGTAGACCCATTTGTGAGACTTTTGTCCGACCAAGTGCTCACATATCTATTTGAAGTTTGCAACGTGGACAGCTCATGTTATAGAGGAAAGTTAAAACGAACAAAATGTGGTCTCCCCTTCCTCTATGTCCCCAATACATACCTATACCTTCAAGATATCCAGAAATCCACATTGCCCGGGGAGGTACCGTGGTACCCATCACCCGTGGCATCGAGAGAGGTAGAGAATGCTGGTAGTAGTACTACTTACTATACAATATATAGTATGGTTTCTAGTTTGCAGATGCAACAGTAGGGTGTGGGCAGTAATTCTAGCCTTGAAGAGCCTCACTGGTGCCTATCGGATGCGGCTTCCCAGATATCGAGATATAGATTCCTGAGAGGCGCTCTCATGGGGCAGTGATCGGCCCAATGATCCAATCTACTAGGAGTATTCGCGAGAGTTGCCTCAGGGAGTCTGCGCACTCGATGCTCACGGGACGATCCCGTGCTCACTGGTCAAATGAACACGTGGATTTTGCAAGGGAACATCCATGTGAAGGGCCCCTTTGGAATGCAGGATTATCAAACGCACGAATAGGAAAAATGTAGGATTGGAGTTGGGCTATCAAGTGCAATCCTACAGGAATTGAAAACGCAGGAAAACTTTCAACACAACGTTTGGATGCAACACAGGAAAAACAAAGGAATTCAAAGAGAGAGAGAGTCTCAAAGGAAACTTTCCAAGAGGTTGGACCCCTTGCTAGAATTCCTCCAAAATTGCAATAGAAGAAAGCATTCCATAGGAATTTCATAGGATTTATAAGAGCACAATCCTTTGTTCCAAAGGGTGTCATAGGAAACATTCCTACAGGATTTGAATCCTACAAAATTCCTCCATTCTTCCTTTGTAGTTGATACGCACCGGTGAAATCGATTCACGATCTTTTCCAGGCCCAACGCAGTGCACGCCTACGGCCACTCGGCGCCGGGAGCTGGGAAGGCTACACAAGACCATCACATTCTCGCAGTGTGAAAGTAAATGACCTGTACTAGTATGTCATCATGGGCTACGCCTACGTGCACGAGATGATCCTTTGTGTGGATTATTTTATCAGGGGAATATACCGTGAAGGCTGCGACTTCTACCATGTTCCACAGATCCGTGGCACCACGCCACAACTCGAGCACTCCTTATCCCTTTTTTCTCATCCCCCGGGCCTATTAATAATGCGGCAAAGCAAGAGGTTCTCCTTCTCCAGTCTCATAACCTTCTTACTCGTCGCTTCCTCTGCTACCGTCTACTTCCATCTCCATGGCGGACCCGCTCAGAAGGTATCACAACGTCTGATTGCATCAATTTGATATCTTATGAACACTGTTAATCTCATTTGGCTTCTTTCAATGTAAAGCATACTATATCAGATAACCTTATCTTACCATAATGCACCATGTACAGGAAAAGCATGTGACAATGGAACAGAAGAGTGAGGGGATCGAATCCACAGGGTCTCAGTGCTACATCTCTGTGGTAAGAAGCTAAAGGAACGATGCCTTAGATAACCAATCACGAAAGCTTCATTTCCTTTGTCGTTGCAAGCTTACCGTTTACATTTTTGTCCACATCTTTCCAGAAGAAAGTGACGCATCGCGCTGCGGAGGTGACCGGATGTGACACTTTTGAGGATAGCCAGGATCCTTTTGTAAGTCCTTGTCCCGGTTTATCTCATCTTGCACATTGGTTCACTTCAGGCAGTCTTAGTATATGATGGAAATCTGAGTTGACGCTCTTTATTTGCCTAGATGTTGATAACAAAGTTGGTCCTCAAGTTGTAGGATTTGGTATAGTTGTTGAAGTTGTGGGCATCAAGTCACTCTCCAAGGACCCCTTCGACCGTTAACAAGAGCTTCATGCTGAAGTTCTGACAACTAAAGAATGCCACAAAGCACTTCGACGACTGATGGATAAGCAGCATCAAGAGTTGGCAACGTTGAAGAAAGAGGCAAAAGAAGCAGGTGCAGCAAGGAAGTCTCATTCCGATGAGATTGAATGTTTGAAGAAGCAAACTGAAGCTGACAATGTCCGCCTGGAGAAACTGCTGAAGCTCCATCACTTGTCTCGTCCTAGACAATCTGTAACTGAAATCTTAAGTATGCTCTCCTTACCCTTTGGTTGTGCGATGGATGTAGTTTTGTTTGCTAGTTATTTGGGATTATGCCTCTGCGGCATATGTTAATGAACAGTCAACAAGAAGCTTGTATATATATTCTGTTATTTCTGTTCTGTCATCTATGTAACATCAATTCCAATATACATGAGTTTTTGGATTGTAATTGGACAAAGAAATGGGCCGGCAGCAAAATGGCAACCCGGCCCAGCTGTTGTATGAACAGAAACAAATTACGTGTATGGGCTATAAACACAACGGTCCAATAATTACGTTGGGCTTCTTCCGGGCTCTATTTTGACCGTGAAAAAATCCGTGACGAAATGCGCACTGACATGTGGACCCAGCCCATTTAGCCCACAAAGGAACAGTAACAAACAGCCCACTATTGGTGGGACCCACCATCAATCCTGGCCCTACATGTCAGCTTAAACAGTAACAAAACGGCCCACTTTGTGTGGGACCCACTATATTTGTTGGGCCTACATGCTGCTGAAATAGTAACAAAACGGCCAAGCTGAAATTGGGCCGTTAGTGGACCAAATCACGATTTATGACGAAAATAGGCGATGCCATGTCAGCAGCCACGTCGGATCGCCATCCGACGTGGCCAGTGGCTAGGTTCGGCTCAGTTTATGACGAATGAGCAACCGTCACCATCCTGTGGTCTCTGTCTAAAAAAGGTCATAAATCACGACTGACCACGCTCGACTGCTGATAGACCCTAAAAGGTCATAAATCGCGATTTATGACGAAAAAATCGTCACTACAAGCAGTCGGTGACGCGTTTAAAACGTCACTAATCAGTATATCTGTTCTAGTGAGAGGTGAACGGTGAGATACACTTTGGAGCTCCACAACTCTAAACTTTGAGCTAAATTTTAACCTCAGAATCCATGTGTGCAATTGTCTGAAATTTGTTATGGCCTCTGGGTACACTTGTTGTACAGACAATGACAATTGATCAAAGAAACTTGTTGGAAGTTGTATCTCTGAATTTAACACTGAACTTTGAGTTTAGGATTAATTCTTGATATTGACACTTTGCATATAGAGCTTGGGACTCTTTGGATTGCTATTGTTCCTTTCACACAACTGCTGTTTTCAACAGAACCATATGGCGTTATGCAGCACAAACTGGTATATTTGTTCTGCAAGATATGCAGTAGGGTTCAGCAGAAAAATGCAGTAACAAAATCAATAATTCATTGATCAACATGTTTGATACAAGCACATCACTCAAGTACACGGTGCACCATTGCCATCAGCTGAAATAATGGAAAGCCTTCTCGGTCCAACAAATGGGTACATATCGACATCTGCTGAAATTAACCTATTGCTCTTTTCAACTCACAGAAGCATCAGAGAATGTCCAATAATTTCGATAGTAGTTCTAAATAATTTAGACCTGGCTATAAGGCACAAATCCTGTTCAATGTGGATCTAATCAAGCCCAGGCTCATAGAAGCAATTTCCTTTTCCTGCTCGTTGGTCCTGCTTGCATAGCCCTGCAGAAGACACCAAATAATTTATTTCTGACAGCAAACACCAAATAGCAATGCTGTTAAGAATGGGTAAATTGTAAACTGAGTGGTTCAATATCAACACACCATCATGAAGCAAAGCCTGGTGTCACTGGCGAAAGCCTGACTGATTCCTCAAAAGCTGTGAATGATCTACTGACGCGTCAAAAAGAAAAGTGAGATTTATCCCTCAGTGCATCCCCTGTAGAGATATGGGGCGACAATTCAGATCCCAATGCAAAAGCAGAGAGTAGATTGAAAGGAGGAAGGATCCGGCAACATGTCGAACAGTTGATGGGCGAAGTGCAGGGAAGGTTCAGGCACGAACCTGAGAGGCGGTGATAAGGATGTCGTCGGCGTGCAAGGATGCATGACTATGATTGACGGTGACAAAGCCGAAATAGGCATGGCCGCGCGGAAGTACTTGCTGGCATTGGCATCGAAGAGTATGCCCAAGGCCATCGGCGTCATGAGGCGCATTGCTTGAACGATTTGTTCTCCAAGCCGACATCGTGCCGGATCTTGATGTGGAGAAGGAGGCGGCTTGGGGGATCTTGAAGCACGGCTCGGCGAGGAGGCACGCGGCCGGGCGGTGAGGAGGCGCACGGCTTGGCGGTGAGGAGGCCCGCGGCAGTGAGGAGCAACGGCAGTGAGGAGCAGCGGTTGGAGGCGCGCGGCAATGACGCGCCGCCGCAGTGCAGCGGTGAGGCGTAGCAGCGGCCGTGCGGTGGGAAGACTATGATGGTGCGAGAAAAAGAGAGTTTAGTTAGCATTTAAACTTTTCTTGGGTTCTACCGTGAAGGAATTTCTATATTTCGAATTCCAAATACATTTTCACACAAATAAAACCCTGCCACAAATCTACCCAGCATGAATGCAACAAGCGATTTATACAACCTATATTAATTGATTTATTGTAGGAAATAAAGCTTTTGCATAAAGAAAATTTTAACATCCTATATAATTCTATACAAACTTTAAATTATTCCAAAATTTAAAAATCAAGGTGTTACATCTTTTCAACCTGGGAAACTAGGGCTTCGTCGATACTCCGGTCACAGAAAGATAAGAGATCTTCCGGTCATTCCCCTTTAGGATTAGGAATAAAGCTTCTCTTCGAGCATTCCATTTCCGGCCAGGATGAAGGCTCCACCGTTTAACAGCTGTCGCTGTCGGGTAACAGAACCACGATGACGTCACCTAGTTGCTTAAACTTAAAAAATTAATAAATCACAAACCGTGAATCCAAATAAAAATCTCATTTCACCACTGTTCCATGCGACGAGACCTTCAAAGCTATACCCCACTTGCATATAGTTTGATGATTTAAAAATAAAATGATGACTCATCATTCAGTGTCGTTTACTCATCATGTCGTCTTTGTTGTTTTGATAGATGATCGATTCATCAAATTCATTCAGCGTTGTTGACTCATCATATTCGTCTTTATTGCTTTGATGATCCATCACCTAGTGTTTAGTGACTCATTATGTCGTATTTATTGCCTCATTAACTCTTCGTTGACTCATAATTTTTTCTCGATGACTCGTCACTTCAGACTCACCAATTCCATGTTGATCCATCTTGCCTCATGAACTTTTCGTTGACTTATTAGTTTTTCTCAATGACTCATCATTCTATGTTGGCGCTGTCACAATTCTTCTACAACCCGCCCTGCCACCAAGAACCCGCATACGGTAGTCAAGATACTACACGAGCTCCAGGCCATCAAGAGAAACAACAATGTGGCGCAACGGCGAGCTTCGACCCAGACGCCATGGCTGCGGGTATGCGGGACAGTGTCAGTGTGGGCCATGGGTGACGGCAGCCGGGCCGCGCGGGCGAGGCGTGCGACGGCCGGATCGACGGCGCGTGGCCGCGGGGCGAGGTGCACGGCCGTCGGGCCGCGCAGGCGAGGTCGCGCGATGGCGGGTCGACGGCGTGTGGCCAAGGGGCGAGGTGCGCGGCGGTGCGGAGGGCGCGCGGCCGGTTCGTGTGGCGGCGGGGTGAGGTGTGCAGAGGAAGGTGGGAGGAGCCGATTAGGCCCTGTTTGAAATGAAGGAATGAAAAACGCAGGAATAGAAGAAAAAACACAGGAATGGAGAAAACAGAAGAATTGGAGAGTCACAAAATCATAGGAATTCAAAACAGAGGAATTGAGAATTTAAGAGAGGGTAGTCCACCGGAAGAAACAAAAGTTCTGGTCACCTGAGGGTAGATAGCCCCTACCGGAGAGGGCAAAGACGAGGTTAATGTCGAAGCCACGGATGGTGGCCGCAATCTTAATTTGAACATCCCTTTTGTTCTTTTTAAACATAAGATATTCATATAATAGATAGTAAATTATTTTGGTGTGACTAAGGTCCCGTTTGGGACAGCTTATTTTAGAAGAGTTTATGTAGGAATCCAGATTATTTGGAAAGCAGCTGTGAGGAGAAGCAGAATGTTTGTCAACTCGGATTAGTGTATAATGACTGAAATGTCTCTAAGATTTGTTATGTATTATTTAATTGCTGAAAAAAAACCATAAATACTTTTTTTGAAATGTCTTCTAATCTTATTTTTTTAGAATAGGGAATTTTATTCCTACCTCTGTAACATGTGTTACATGTAGTCATCACAAGCAACTAGTAAAAAAGCAAACAAAAGAAAAAGGAAACACTCTACTACAACAGAGCAACAAGCCAATAACCAATAGCTCCCTTGTCGTCGAGAATGAGTCGTCACACCGGAACCAATTTGTTGTCATTATTCTCCTAGGGTGCATTACAACAGGGACAAACGGTTTTACCGAATCCCAAAACATTGCTTTACCCAAGGTATTAGCCAACATTGCACCGTAGATCGACTTTGATCATCTCATCATTCTGCTCAAGTCACCGCAGTTGCACAATCCGTCACTAGATCAAAACAAGGACGTGCCTTCTACATCAGTAAGCCCAGACGTCGACATTGCCCGCTTAACCGCCACCATCAAGACTCTACTAACCTCACGTAAATCCAGTCCGCTAGTATCGAACGCCACCACCACACCACGTACCCTACTGAGAATCCTCTGTGTAGGTGTAGTGGTCGTCACCAGCACAAAATTGAAACATATGTGAATAGATGAAGCCTAGTAGCATGTAGATCGGACGTTGACATGTCTTGCTTGATGCTCCAGTTACTTTGCAACCTGATGTAGCCTCCGGCACTGGCGTTCAGCCTATGTTACTGCAGGCGGTGATCAAGGAAACTCTATGCACTTCTCTTGCGAGGCCGCTACTAGAATGAACATGCTGCCACCATTGTCACCCTTTTTCATCACGGTGACAGTCCGCTATGTGGGCCGGTCAACCCAGAAGGTGTTCACGCTAAAAACAATTGTCGCCATGCCGTCCAAAGACAGCACCTTCGAGTCTCCACTTAATCTTAGCGCTGCTGCCGCCTTCAGATAATGGCAGCGTAAGCGCCGACCCTGCCTTTGGATCACAACAATCCATGGAGGCACGAGCGCCGCTGCCGTATGGAAGCACGAGCCCCCACCTTTGGATCACGGCAACCAGGCAAGTTGAATCGACGACACGGTAGAAAAGATCGCAGCCGGTTATACGTCGTGGTGGATCGGAACTAGGACACGAGTAGCTGTCTCCAATGCCAAAATCAACAACCCTTGCCTCTCGAGACCTTCAGGACCAGCAATCGTCGCAACAGGCAGGAGCAGCGAAGCAGTGTTGGTGATCGGAGAGCGCGCGCGCGGCGGTGGCGTCCTCTTGCGCCACCATGCCAGGGCCTTGTGCCGTGCCGCTGCAAGACGCACAACTCGCACACCCACCGCCCCGGTCCTCTGCGAGTGCCGACATCGGGACGCGCCATCGGATCTCGCCTCCACGCGACGGATCTCTACCGCGGACGCGCAGTCAGGATCGATCCGAATTGAGATGGCGGACCTCTACCATGGGCGACGACAGCAGGATGCGCGGACACCTCCTAGACTTCCGCACACAACAACACAAAGGCACTATAGCGGCGGACCCAAAAATCACCTAGCGGCGGTTTTAAAACGACCCGCCGATGTAGTGGTGCGCGGGGTACTGTTACAAAAGACCGCCGCTATAAAAGATTAGTAGCGGCGGACCGTAAGACAGACCGCCGCTGAAAAAGGCCAAAAGAGGCGGGTCACGATGTCATCCGTCTCTACAAATGCATCAATTTGTAGACGCGGACGACGTTATCAGTTAAAAAATCATGTGTAGCGGCGCTATTATATGCACCGCCTGTACAAATGTTTGGGTAAAACACAAAACAAAAAGTAAAGATGACTTAATTAAACATGATTTAAACTATATACAAACTATATACAAACTAAACACGACTTAATTAAACATAATTAAAACTAGATACAAACTAAACATGACTTAAACATAATTAAAAAAACTAAAAACGACAAGGAGTAGATAAAATAAACAAAAGAGCCCGGCAAGCTCGATCCGTCCGATCTAACTCGTGCGATCTTCACTTCATGCGATCCGTCCGATCTACTCCGGCGGGGACTCCGGCTCATGCTCCGGCGGGACTCCGGTGCCTCACCCTCGAGCTCTGACAGCTCCGGCTCCGGCTCTAGCGGCTCATGCTCCGGCGGGGATTCCGGCGGCTCGGGCTCCGGCTCTGGCATCTCCGGCCATGGCGCCTACGGGGACACCGACACCTCCAGCGCGGGCTCAGGCTCGGGCTCCGGCGGCCAAGAGGCCCATGGGGATGCCGGCGCCCCCACGGGGACGGCGACCAAGGGGCCCACGGGGACGGCGGCGCCACCGGGCGGCGCCGCCGGCCACGGTGACCACGAGGAGTCGACCGACTCCTCACGGTCCGACCATGACGACCGCGGCGACGGCGATGGCGACGGCAACGGCGCTGGCGACGTCGGAGCTCGCGCTCGCGGCGGCGGAGGCTGCGGTCACGGCGGTCGCGTGTCATGAGCGGCGGGTGACAATGCGTCCGCCGCTATAAATAGCAGCGCCGGATTAGGTTTCCACCCGCCGCTATTAATGCTCGGCGCCCACGACCCAATGGATACTAGCCACTTTCGCTGACATGTGGTCCCGACAAAATGCGGGACCACAAGTTAGTGAGGGTGGGTGGACTAGGTTGCTACCCGCCATCACCCGGGATGGCTCGGCCCATCTAGGTGGCCCAGGAGCAGCCCATCCCGGTGGCGCCGGTTATAAGGGGGAGGCCAACCCTAACCTACACCCGCCCACCTCCGTCTCCCTCGGCTCCTTCCGTCGCCGCTCCCTCTCCCCCCTCCTCCATGGCGCCGGATCGACGATGGCGCCCGCGGCTCCCTATCCCTCGGCGGCAGCCCTCTCCTCCACGGCGCCAGATCGAGGACAATGGCGCGGCTCCCTCTCCCTTGGCGGCGGCTACCTCTCCCTCGATGACGACGGCGCGACTCCCTCTCCCTCGACAGCGGCTACCTCTCCCTCGATGACGACAGCGCGACTCCCTCTCCCTCGGCGGCGGCTACCTCTCCCTGGATGACGACGGCGCGGTTTCCTCTCCCTCGATGGCTCCCTCTCCCTCAACGATGACGGGCGGCTCTGTCTCCCTCGACGACGACGGTGCAGCTCCCTCTCCCTCGGCAGCTCCCTCTCCCCTCCTCGGCATATGTGTAGCGGCGGCCCCCTCACCGGCTGTGGATCGACGACGGCGCGGGCGGCCTCGAGCTCGGCCCCCTCCTCCACGGCGGCGGATCGACCCCGGCGGAGCAGGCAGCCATCAGAGAGCTGGAGAGCTGCTCCAGCTTTTTTTTTTTCTAAAATCATTAGTAGCGGCGGGTGCGATCACTTGCCGCTGAAAATACATGTTTGTAGTGGCGGATGATAGTAGGGTCCGCCGCTACATAGTTCATCTGTAGCGGCGGGCCTCCACCTGCCGCTACAAATCTGATTTGTAGCAACGGAAGCATAGCGGCGGTTGGCCTGGTCCGCTGCTATAGTGTCTTTTGGTCCGCCGCTATGGTGCGTTTGTGTTGTTGTGACAGTTCCACTTTCCGAGCTCGTCGCGGCAAACAGAAGACATCCCGCCGCCGCCATCCTGACCGCTACCTGGGTTGTTCCGGGGAGCTGACTCCGGCGACGGTCGGGTGAAGGGGGGATGGTGGAGGTTTTCTGGCGGCGGCGATGGAATCGCCTCCCGAGCCGCCCTAGCGGACGACCGTCTTTCAATCTTTAAGCGGATTAATGAAAATTCTTCCGATTTGCTTCATAGAAACACAAATCGAGCTTGTAAAGGCTAGATCCATCCAAACCATAGAATCTAATTAAGATTTGCTTCACGACTGGAGGTAGTACGAGCTGCAAATCCAGATCGTCAGCGAACGAACAGGCCCTGAAGGCTGCCGCTACCGAACAAATGAAGCTTCTGAATATAGCGACCTTTTTTTAGGGAATCACGCCCACAAGGGGCTCTTCATTCATATGCAAGAAAATTACAAAGTTTAGCCTAAGCAGGCCATTTACATGTAAGAACTTGAAAGGACAAACATTTTGATGGTACAAATTAGACCATGGGGACAAACAAACTCTTTTCTACTTAAAAGAGCATTCCTAGCAAGAATGTCTGCTATGTAGAAGCTTTGCTAGGAATGAGTTGAAAAAATGTAACTATTTTTGTCCTCATGCATACCACTTCTACGCCAACCTGAAGGTGTTCCGTAGAGACTAAAGACTAGATCTCTTGCATGTAAAGGAGAAACTGGAAGGCTTGATGAAGCTTGAATCTGAACTCGCCATGGAAAATGATCTCCCAGATACAAAATAAAAAGCGAAGGCCAGATTCTTTTCCTGCAATGAAAAAACATCTTAACTGCAACAAAATTTGGATCTTGTAGAGTTATGTTGATCAGAAATGATCAAAGGAAAGGGGCTCCAGATCGAGGCCATTAGTAATTTTCTCTACTTCATTTGCCTCATATTGAGCAATTTGAGCTGCTGAAGCCTGAAAAATAACAGACTGGACTGACTCTTCTTTCTTTTGAAATCTATGGCTATTCCTAGCCTTCCAAATAAACCAGAGAATGTAACAAACTAGATCAACATCTTCATTAGAATTATTGAGACAAGAGAGAATGTTGAAAAGCATGTCAGCACAAGATCCAGTAACCAAGTCTGTTTTGATAGCCAAACGTGAAGCATACCAGACTGCTCTCGCAAAAGTGCAGTGCAAGAAAATATGTTCATCATTCTCTGGGAGCGAACAACGTGAACAATTAGAGGTAATATTTTTGGTTAACAATCTCCAAATGAACATTTGAACTCTTGGCAAAATTCTTTTATTTTTCCAATTGAGATTTATGATTGACATGGCATCGGAGATCTATTCAACTTACTTACCCTCTTCTCTATCTCTTCCGAGTGGATCAAATTGTAAGCACTTTGAGCTGACCAGATCCCTTTCCTATTGGGTTTCCAAATTAACAAATCAGGGCCATCAGTTTTAGACAGTGGAACCTGCATGATTTGATTAACAAAATCTGAACTGAATATGGATTCAAGGAGGGATTGGTTCCATCTCCTTGGATTGTTGAGCCAAAGCTCATTAACTTTGATAGGAAGACCAGAGAGCCACATCTTTAATATAAAGATGAATAGAATTCCAGTTGGGGCACCAGGGTTGATTCCATATAGAAATATTTCCATCGAAAAGTTTTCATTGAACAGCTTTGATGAGGATGTCTCTTACCTTTAGTATGGAGTCCCAAGTCCAAGATTTTGCTCCACGGTTACTTGCCTTCCAGTATGAAGTGTTGGGGAAGTACTTACCTTTTAAGATTTTTGCCCATAGAGCTTTAGGATTAGATATCATTCTCCATGCCAAACCTGTAATCAATGCAGTGTTCAAAGTTGATAGATCTCGGAACCCAAGTCCAACTGCACTTTAGGAATGCAAAAGTAATCCCAAGCTGTAAGAAAAAGGGGCTTTTTGTTATGATCAGGGTTATTCCCTTTCCACCAAAAGTGTCTAATTATAGCCGTAAGCTCTTTCGTCAAAGGCTTTGGGAGAAGAACATGAGACATATAATATATTGGTATAGAGGAAAAGACAGATTTTATAAGAGTTGAATGCCCTACATGAGAGATGGTGTTGGCCTTCCAGTCACTGAGTTTTGATTTAATTTAAATTTTAGAAAAGCATAAACTTTGGATTTTGGAATGTGAGCTTTGAAGAGAGGATAGCCAAGGTGCATGGAGTTGTGTTGCATCTCTGTAACCTGAAAAATATTTTTAATAGCCTTCTGCAATTCATAGGGAGCGTTAGTGCTGAAAATAATAGAAGACTTGTTCCAGTTGGGAGTTTGGCCTGAATCTGCACAAAAAGATTCTAAAATTCCTTTGATGCATTGAGCTTATTGTATGGTTGCCTGCCCACAGATCAAAACATCATCTGCAAATAACAAAGAATGAATGGGAGGAGTGTTTGGGGCCAAAAAGACTCCATGAAGATAACCAGCGGATATTGTATCTCTTAACCTGCATGTCAGTTCATTGATTGCAGCAATGAAAAGATAAGGAGATAAGGACAACCTTGTCTTATACCCCTGGAACTTTTGAAAGATCCATAAGTCTGCCCACTGATAACAACAGAGAAACTAGGCCATTCTATGCAACCTGCAATGAGATCAATAAACTGATCACTGAAACCTATTCTTCTTAGAGAAAATTTAATAAAACTCCATTCTAACCTGTCGAAAGCTTTGGCCAAGTCTAGCTTAAGCATAAAAGCACTGGTAGCCCATTTCTTTTGATTAAAACTGTGAATGATTTCATGGGCTATAACAATGTTTTCACATATCCTTCTACCTTTAACAAAAGCAAATTGAGAATCACTAATACAATATGGAAGATAAGGCTGCATTTTGAGGGCCAAAGACTTGGCAATTATTTTGTAGATGACATTACAAAGACTAATTGGTCGGTAATCAATTGGAGAAATACAAACAAACTTCTTAGGAATAAGAACAATATTAGTTTTCTTAAGGTAGTATGGTAAGCTTTTATTGACATAAAAGGCTCTTACCATATTATAGATATCATCTCCATCCAGCTCCAAACAGCTCTGTAGAAAGCAACATTAAATCCATCTGGGCCAGGAGCTGCATTTCCTCTCATATTTTTTATGATGTTCAAGATTTCTTCTTTACTAGGTGGATTAGTCAGACCTTCTTCTGAAATTCTACTTTCTGTGCTCCATGAAATTCACCTTGATCCTGCACAATAGAAGTAAAAAGGCCTACAAAATATTTTATAAAACAAGCTGCAATATCCTCATTATTACTCAGAGTAGTACCATCAGGAGTAGATATAGAGTTTATTTTGTTCTTCCTTCTTCATTTAATGACACTGTTGTGGAAGAAGGAAGTATTTCTATCTCCCTGGGTGATCCAAGCTTCCTTGCACCTCTGCTTGTGATATTCAGTTAACTTATTCTGGATTCTAGCATGATCCTTGCATAAAGATTCTTCATCAAAATGATTTTGTTCAGATGGGGGGAAGACTTTGAATATTAGCAATGCTATTTTCAATCTGTTGTAGCTAGTACTTCAGAGAACTTTTATTTCTTTTCGACCAGACATTAAGATTATGCCCCAGCTGCTTAGACCTTTTATGAAAAGATAGATGAGCAAATTTATTCCAGATTCTTTTACTTACCTCTTGGAAGTCATTTTCCAACAGCCACCAGTTTTCGAATCTGAAATGTTTTTTCAACTTTGGCCTACTAGAGGTAGGAATGGCTAAAATTGGTGCATGATCTCTATAAATAAGAGGAAGATGGTAAACATTTGCATTAGGAAAGAGCCTGCACCATTCAAAATTAGCAAGACATCCAGCCTTTGAAAAGTGGGGTTTGAAGAAAACCTTTTATTTGTCCAAGTGTAGGCTGGACCATTATAACCCAGATCGATAAGGCCACAATTATTAATAAGAGTGCGAAGAGAGGAAATACGATTGAAATTAGGAGCAGAAGCACTACACTTTTCATTAGCATCCAAAAGTTCATTTAGGTCACCCATACAAAAAAGAGGACTGTTATAAGGTTTGACAAAATTCACCACCTCAACCCGTATGTCTTGTGTCCTAACATGATAAGGATCACCATACATGGAGACAACTCTAAAACTAAAACCAGATTGATTAGTCCTGACTTTATCTAGAATGTAGTTGGGCTGTAGCTGACAACAACAACATCCACATCATCAGACCACAAAAGCCATAAACCTCCAGAAATGCCTTCAGCAGGAACAATAAAGATATTATGCACAGGAAAGGCATTGCTAATATCGTTCGAAGTGTATTTATTTGATTTTACCTCAGATATAAAGCTTACCTTGGCTTTTGTGCAGCTGATTAATCTCGAGAGATGGCGCATCTTTGTCACACCCCAAAATTTAAAATTTTGGAATGTGACTTAAATTTCACTAAATTTTAAAACTTTTGGAAATAGTTTAAAATTTAACTTTAATATTCGACTGTTGTCACTTTTCTTTAGGCAAAGGAATTATTTTCTAAATAAATTAAATTAATATAGGTTATATTAATTTGTTTGTTGCATTCATGCTCGTTAGTCTGCATTAGGTTCTTCTCTGTGTGAAAAAAGAATTTTTAAAATTCACTAGTGATCTTGTAGTTCGGATTAGTTTTCGAATAGCGATAATAATCTTATTTCTAGCCTAGGCCTAATTCCGGCAAAGCTGCGATCCTATTCATTTCCTTTCTTCTCTTTTCTCCGACAGCATGGAAACACTCAAGCTATCCGTATGCAACAACTATGCAATCGAAATATCTCTGCATGCCTTTTGTTTTGCCTCTTATGTTCCCTTTTCTTTTCTCTCGTCTACCATCCTTAATTTATTTTCCTTCGATCGTGCCATGAAGCTTATGTACAACCAAGCCATACTCTTTGCTGCTACTCTACCATTCTACTCTCTCTTCATTTATAACATTTGTTTGCAAGCAATCAAGCCACCTGCGAGCAGCTTGATTTCATTGTTCAATCATCTTTTCTTTCTCTCTCTTTCTACTAGATGTTTGTAATGAAGATAGCATCACCACAACAAGCAGCTGATCTTTTCTCGAGGCTCTTTATCTATCTATCTATCTAGTTATATGTCTTTCTTCCTCAGTGTGCAGTCAATCCAACAGACCATCGCTATCACCACCCAATCACCCTCCTCCCTACTGTTTTTCCTCTTATCATCATCTTGCTATCCAGCTTTCGCCAAACCTTACCTCTCTTAATGCTACCCTGTCGTTCTGCTTTCTGCTTATTTCTATCATTTGAGTGGCAAGCAAACGAGCTACCTGCCTGCAATTTCAATCATTTCAAATTTCTTTATGTCTCTCCATCAGCTTGTACTCCAGACGTTTCATTTCTTTGTTTATTTTCTATCCATCGTGACTTATTTGTAATCTACATACGTAGCTATATTGGAACCCAAGGTTGCAGCTTACGACAACCTTTTCCCTTCTCTTTTGGCCTTCTCTCTGCCTTCTACATGCACCAATTCTTGCAACTCAATATCTCGGTCGGGCCTTACTTCTTTCTTTCTTACTCTTTATTTGTATCTCATCTTCTATCTAAAATAGATAGCACCAAGAAGACCGCAGCATTCTTTGTGTTTCTTTTCTCTTTTTCTATCTTTGCATGCAAACTAGTTACAAATAAGCCACAGCAAACCACTGTTGTTATCTATTCCTTCTCCTCTTTTGCCTCATTTTGGTTGGAGCCTAGCTACAGCCATTGCAATTCAGTCTTAAGCTCCATGTATAGCTCACCTTGAGCCCCTCAAAAATAAACACATTTGCCTCTCTATTGTGTCTTGTTTCATTCAGCCATGACTCATAAAATCCGTGTCCCCTCGTTATAACTTGACTAGTAGCGAGCCCTGCTCTACCCAGTTAAGAATACCACATCGCCCTGCAAATCCTAGCGTGCACAATATCTGCTTGCCATCGTATCGTGCAACACCAAGGGTTGCATCGTAGTTGCCGTACATACTTATCTACCAAGAAAATCGATGGTCAGATCCCTATCTCGTCTCCCCTATGGAAATCATGTCTCCCTGATCATTTTCCTCTATCCCTCCATGTCCCTTCACACCGTCGTTCGACTCCTTAGCGGTGTGCACATTTTTCTTTGCATAGTTGCTTTGGACAGCACAGTCTTGGGTAAGGAATCCTATAAATCCTTCATATATCTTCTGTTATCCCTTTTGTTCTTGTAGCGTGTTCTTGTTCCTTCTCTTATCATATACCTCCAACAAATATGTTTATCCCTTGTAAATTCTTTACAAGTCATGCTACCTCGTGGCCTCTGTATTGGCATAACCATACAATGATATTATATTATTCTAATTATCAAATTTATGACGATGCAATGGCAGGTGCACATGTCATTGATGCATAACATAAGGTTGGATGTTAAAATAATGGATATCACTTATGTGTCATATGTCTTATACCTAGTCAATCTTTTATATCATTTAATATAAATTTCTTGTATCCCTTGTCATTTTGATCTTCGTTGAGCCGAATCAATGTTTCTCTCATAATGCATTTATATATTTGTACCTTGATCTATTCAACCATGATCTACAATTCCGTCTACGACTCCGTAGATCGAGTTCAGAGGTTTTCTTGTTTTCTTTATTCCTTTCTGCATCAATGTAAGTTGAGGCTTGTGCATGTTCGTTCTGACCCCATGACTTGTGATATTTCCTTTTATAACATCACCTCTCGTCATCTATACATTCATTCATGTTGACATGATGTGTCCCACATTTTACTTCCAAGATATGATTCCATCCACATTCATTCCACTTATTGTTTTCACGCAAAAGGAAATAAAAACATCATCTAACGCTCGATAATGCTTTTTTCCTTCCTAGTCCTCATCTCTTTTCATTAGCACACTATATCGACATTGCCTATGAATGCCTAGACACCTCCCCACGTCCTCCCCTTGGCCCTAAGCTCTCTTGGGCCAAACACCAAGGTAGCCCACCACCATATCTCAACTCCCCATCGATTTCCTTGCCGTTTGGGTCAAGGCCCACCTTTCCTCGCCCCTCTCCCCTATGGGCCAAGCCCAAAACCTTTACCAAACCCTAGGCCATCCCCTCTACATATATGGGAGCATTCCCCATGTCCTCCCTGCCCTCCAAACCCCTCCCACGCCGTCAGGCTGCCGCCACGCGTCGCCACCCTCGCGTCCAGCAGAACAGTCACAGATTGGCATCAACGTTCCCGACGATCTGTCCATCTAAATGCAGCCAAATTTCTCCAGCCGGTGCCCAATAGAGTCCTCTACAACATATCCAATATTCAGGCCAAGATCTGACCTGGATCTACGGGGATCTAATTCGCAATGACTACTACTCCTGTTCTGAATCTGTCCAGCGCGCCTGATGGTAATTGTTTTCCGTGTTCCACTCAATTCATATAGTTTTCTGACCCAACGTCAACACCATATTGTGTTCCAGGAAGTCTATTACGAGTCCCCCAAAGGATTCGTCGAGATCATTTAGGAATCGACCAGGAACGCAATGCCACCCTTAACTGTTCCAGAACAACTCCATCTAGATCCGACCATTTGATCTCTTTTTCAGGTAAACCAGTGCCCCAATCATCTTATGTCCAATATGTTCCACACAATTTCGCATATTTTTGTGTAAACTTGTCCTCAAATATGCATCCAATCAACGGAAACGTGCGCGTTTCTTTCCTTAAGCGTTTCTGTTTTTCCTGATCCAACCTTGGTCTTTGAAACATCATAACTTTGGACTCATAGCTCCGTTTTAAGTGATTCTTACGCTCACGCGATCATAGCGACGAGTACTATCTATTGGTACTGTTTTTGTAGTATTTTGGTACTGTCTGGTGTGCTGTTTCTTATTGTTTGTGCTCGTTTGCTTTGCATGTTGCCGTTATATAGAAATGCGTGTTCGAGAAACCATCAAGAAGAACATCAAGACATGAAGACTCTGAGCAGCAGCACTTCTATTTGAGGCAAGTGTCCTTGAAGCATTTTGAACCTATTGCTTTCTCCCTCTAGTTTAGTATGCATTGCGTTTAATTTGAATCCCATGTGTCATTATCTTGTTCCTTTACTTATCCTTGTCGCCTGGTGGTGGTAGTTGTTAATGATAATGAGGATGGGTAGGTCATGCTTAGCTTGCTGTAATGTTGGGTTTGGAATTTGACTAATAATCTTGACTAATGGTTCACTTCAACATAATCTTCACGGACCGGTTAATCTTTTTAGCAACATGGAACTTAGGTGATCCAAGCAGGAGGATGTTGATGATGGTGCGGGTATGCACATGTGCCTGTCATGGTACTGTTGGTTGTGGGTAGTACCTGCTTATGATCATAAGGACCGGTTCGTGGAGCGGCAACCCAGGACAACAGCACAAAGCACAAGGTTGATTATGGTAGACTTGGTCAAGTATTATGTTATCTTCCCAGTTTGGCAGCATTCGAGGAAGAGGAGTGGGATGGAGTAATCTCATTTCTAGGTGATGGATGGAGTAATCCTAGCCACGGTGCAAGAGGGGGCTTCTGTCTGGATGGCGTAATCCCACAGCGGTGGAACCTTAGCATGGGATGTTTGCCGGCTGGGAAGCACTTTGAAAGACCATGTGGTGATCTCTTGGCCTCACACCTTCGGTTGTGTGAAGTGGCAACATGGAGACTTTAGTCATCGACGGATGATGAAATCACCACCTTGTGGGTAAAGTTGTGCACCTCTGTAGAGAAGTAAAACTATCATGACAGCCGTGCTCACGGTCAGGAGCGGCCTGGATCCTCACATGATTAGTGGGAATGGTTGGGTGGATCTGGTGGGGTAACCAGATTTGGGTGGAGTAACCCGTTTGTTCTACAGGTGAGGTAACCTGTAGGTTGGTTAGGGTGGAGTAACCTTTGGCTTTACAGGTGGAGTAACCTTTGGCTTTACAGGTGGAATAACCTGTATAGTTGACCTTATGTTAATGACTTTTAGGGGGTTTATTTCACTTAGTAATATAGGTGCTTTAATAATGTCTTAAGATAAGTTGCTTTTCTGCTATGAACCATATGTTGGCCTTTCTTATTATAAGCTTGCATATTGCATATTCTCCCACACTTGCGGAGTACGACATGTACTCACGCTTGCTATTTCCTCTACAATCATGATATGCTGCTCAGAGAGTGAAGATGGACTACTTTGAAGACGATGGTGAAGACTAAGCTTGTGGAGCCCTCGGTCGACTGTCTGTGGTGTTATGGAGTCTTCCGCTAGCGTTTGTATTCGTTTAGTCCTTTGAGACATTTATTGTAATATTTGTATGATGTATTTATGACACTGGTTACTCTGTTTTACTATACTTTGTCTTATATGTATGAAACTTGATCCTGAGCACACATATAGATGAGCATTCGGTTTAAAACCGGGTGTGACAATCTTTCAGCTGTAGAGAGCGCCACCCATCCCTCGATAGTTCCACGAGAGAAGATTTATTGAGATATTGGGAGAGGAAGGCGGGAGATCAGGAGATTGGAGCGGATTGGAGGAAAGGGAGGGAAAAATGAAAAGGCATCACGCCTACGTCCATATAGGAAAATACTGAAAGAACGACACTGAACAGTACTAAAGAGGAGAGATTACGTGCAAGGCAATTGAGATTCCAGGAATGAGAAGAGATGGTTCCAGGATCAAAGAGAGGAGGGGGCTGCAGCTAGCAAAGCATTTTATGGCACAAACTAGTGGCGACCAGTACAAGCAGCACCTGCCTGCATGGGAAGCGCCATCCGAAGCTACTAAAAGATTCACATTTTGTCTCCCTCAAATCCAAGGAAAAGATCCTAGAAAGCAGACCCAAACAAAAATTAAACCGCAGATCCGAGGATGCCTCTGCGCCTGATTAAGGACATACTAGGATTGAGCTAGCTAGAGTTGAAGATTGTTGGAAAATCGATCGGGGAAGAAAGAGCTACAGGAAAGCTACAGTGCATGCGAGAGAGTTCGAGAATGAATATAGCGACCTTTGAAACAGAGGAGCGGCGAAGCTAGCGGTTCAGGGAACCGAGTGCCACATCTCATATGACAATTTGGTGCATATGTTTAGTGGATTTAGGTGGTGCATATATGGTGAAAATTTGCTTTGCACCCTGATGCCATGACACTCGGGTGAGGCCATGTAGCATATCCTCTGATTCAGAGGCTTGGCCGGCTCGCCTCGCGGTGGGCACGCACCGTTGGCGTCGAGCGTTGTTGTCCTGAACTGACCAGGAGCCGCCTCACGAGCGTGAGGAAGGAGGGGGCCGCACCGCTGCCCCCGCCGCGCAATCCCTCATGCTTGCGCCCGCGTCGCCACTGGCGCCCATTGCCGCTCGCGCTAGCCCCCCCCCCCCCCCCCCCAAAAAAAAAGATGTTGATCCCTCTCGCCGGTGAAATCCTCACGTCGTTTTGCTAGCAAAGGGCGGTGGGGCGGGATTTGGTGGTGGGGGGTAGGATTTAATGAGCTCAAAGAGGAAGAAGAGAAGTCAGGGAGGAAGACGGAAGTTGAAAGCAAACCGTTCCATGTGTAAAGAGTGGCATTGTGGGTAATTTTGTGATTGCGTTTGCTAAAAGCGATTCGGGAGGCTAATTCTGCGTTGTGAGAGGAATTGTGCCTGAGAGAAGCTGGTGGAGAATCGACGCGGTCGACACTCTTGGCCGCTTAAATCCATTGTAAGCTGCTCAAAATCTGTCCAAACAGGGCTGAACTTGATCGATGAAATTGTAGCTCGTCTGGTGTTTGGATAACCATTATTGACTGATTCCATTTACATTACCAAGACTCTTTTGTTAAAAATGTAGTAACTCCGATGAAGCCCGTCGACCACCGAGTTGAATTAGGTCATGCCATATTTTCATTTGCGATGGAACAATAATATTTTTCAACCCTTGAGTAAGGTTCTGCCTCCGGGTATTGTTAAGTGGTGGTGGGTTCAACTCGCCGGGCAGGAGGTCACGAGATCATTTGTAGTGAGATAAGCAACAACGACTATGAGAAACGAGATGTCAACAGCTTAAATTTAGCCATATGCCACTTTCGTTGTCAATAAAGTGTTGATTGAACTCCTGCGACTTCAATGTTAACCATGTGCCACTTTCATCTCCATTTTTCTAAGTGATCCTTGATTAAGGTGATTTCTTTAAGTAATTACCACATAAAAATTATCTTTAAACGCAGTTAGTTGTAATTGTTCCAGGGAAGGTGTTTCTACAGTTGCAAGGAGGAGTAACTGTAGCTTTACGAGGGGTGATGATCACCACTTCAATTCAATGTACTCAAAGTGGATGGATTTCAAATATTCTTAAAACTATAAAATCCTAACTATAAAGACTTTATGCAAAACTGACTTGTTACAAGCGGCTCTAAGGAAGAGCCGATTATGTTGCTTATCATATCATAAATTTCTCTAAAAGTCGATTCTGATAGGATAGGACTTCACAGTCCTCCACGATCCGATTCTGATATCTGATATTGGGTCGGGCTGCATGAATCCTTCACTGTTCTTGTCGACTTGGGCCCTGTTCGTTTCTTTTAGCGCTAAATTTTAGAGGCCTCTAAACAAAGAAAACCTATTACTAAATAAAGTCTAATGACAAAATCTTTTTACACATGGGTACATTTTTACGAGACGAATCTAATGAGTCTAATTAAGCTATGTTTTGCTACAGTCATGCTACAGTAACCATCGTCTAACCACGGCTTACTTACCCTCATTAGATTCGTCTCGCGAATTAGACCAGGGGTTCTACAGTTAGTTTTGTAATTAAACTTTATTTAATACTCTTAAATAATAAGATTCTTTTCTTTAGACCCCTCTAAATTTTAGACCCCCATGAAACGAACAGGGCCTTGGTTAGCTCATATCGAAATCCGTCCGACTAGGTGATTATTTTGAACTTGCTCGAGTTCAAGGCTGATTCTAAAAATTCATTAGAGTCGTCCCCAGCCTAACTGCAGATGTAGCGGATTCATATTTGTATTTGAGTGAATTGCATTGATGATACCACAACTTCTAAGGTAGGTACGATTTAGTCACACAATTTAAAAATTACTCAATTGAGTCACAAATCTTGTTATATGGAGATGTATATAAAGTTATAAAATATACCACAACAACATATTTTGATGATACGAGACTAAAAACAACCATCATACACGTAAAAGGATGCCACATCAGCATATATGGGGTGACTTATGAGCTATTGGTAATGGTAATGAAGATTTTTTTACTTTGTTATAGTAGTGGCATTGAAAAAATATATAATTAAGCAAAAATTACAAGTGGGGGACAAGTGTAGGAAGCAAACAAAATGACTTTAGCATATGCCACATGAAATATTATGGAAACATATTTTATTAATACATGTTGAATCTTGATTTTGTTTTGCTCCATACAAACTTATCCTATAATCTATCTTTAATTTCTGATTTCATTTGCACGTTTATAAGTGATCTGATTGAACAATTTTCAAGTTTTGTGATTAAAAAGCACATACATCACAAGTTGTTGTACCACCGAAGCAATTGACTCTTTGTATTTCCGTGGTACTGAGTCGCGTGGTTTCATGACGTCCGTCTCCTAGCTATTGTTGCCTCCAGTTCAACTAATCTATAATATCTATATAAGTCATTAACTTTTCTAAAACTCAATCCTCATTGCGTCACGTCATCTTTATAATTACCACCGTCCGATCTAAGCATTCTTTTATCATCTGTCCGTTCAATCCCCTGCCTAGCTGCCCACTCCCAAGTTTAATTTGTGCAAACTGAAATGACACAAACCGGCGCAGCTTCTCTTCTTGATGGGCCTTCCTTCCGTTTCTCCTAAGGAACAGGCGCCAGCTTCTCTCCTTCCACCCATGGCCTCCCTTCCGTTTTCCTTCTTCCTTATTTATTCATGCAACCAATTAGCCTCCAGCTCTACGGCATCAAATGCCCTTTCGATTACCAAGCCAATAAAGGCAGGACACAACTCTCTCTCTCTCTCTCTCTCTCTCTCTCTCTCTCTCTCTCTTGCTGGATTTCGAGACAGCTCGCGCTCCAAAATTTCAGCAGGTTTAGACAGATGATTTCAATCTACTACCCTTGCAGGTTGTTCAACAATCCTTTTTTTTTTTTTGACATAGGTTGCTCGACAATCTGATCCTTACCAAATCTGTCTTTGTAGTATTGATCACTGTTTTTTTATCACACTTCAGTTCTACGTAATAATTTGCTTGACCATTTTAGGTGTAGTCATCTTTGATAGCTGGCAGTCTCACACCCCGGTTACATCAGTGGATCTGAGAAGTAAGAATTCTTGGAACATTTTTGGTGTTAACCAATACAATTATCTTTTCCGTTTGGTTCAGTTGAGATATTTTTTCTTCACATCCAATATACAGTTTTGACCTTCTATCAAAACCAATTGGAAATTGAAGCGATAATATCTGTGCCATCTACAATTTCAACCTTTACCATGCATCCTGTACATCCCGCAGCACCGTGCGGGGCTATCAACTAGTGACATGTATTATTGCCGACCGTCGCGAAGTTGAACATCAGTGCTCATCGCTATCCAGCCCCATTCAACAGTATCGAAATAATTACCACTTATTTCGACAAAATGATTAGCCCTGCATCACTTGACGCCAGTCCCGAAAAGGCTTTCTTGCTCCACTCACCTCCGCTTCTAGATTAAAGAAATGAAGCCATTCACAAGATGTCATCCACATCAGCTTTGTCTACAAGATAAACATGCGAATGTAAGACCTAACTCCCAACCTCATTGACGCATTATAATGCCTCATATATATGCTAAACAAGGGGACGAAATAAACATCAACAGAGAAAACATAAGCTCCTAAATGGCTGAGGCAGCCAAACAATGTAAAAATTGCGGACCTGAAGAGCTGGTGTTCAATTGGGTTTTGGTGTCATCTGCCAAATTCAAAAGATGAACACAAACATATTACACAGCACACCTCACATAGTAACGCTCGTCTACCGAAACCTAATGCTCCAGCACAATGTACATCTATGTATCCACTGTAGACTTGTACATGGCCAAACCAATTTACATTGCCGAAAACCTAATTCTCAACTAACTACTCGATTACCAGAAAACAGCAGAATATATACAGGCGACATAACTCCCTGATTCTCTGCTAAGTACGCTATTACACATATATCAAAACGAAATCTCCACATTGCCTGTACCACCAGATGCTTGTATTGAAGGGCTTAGCCAATGCTTAAAAGGGCTTAGCGTCAACATCTATACAGTTTGGTGATTGCTGATTTTGACAGCCCATAGACGCCATCCTTGCTCGTTTTTCTGAAATCAAGAACAAATTTTGAGAATCCCAATTATCAGTCCTGGGGAAAAAATCACATTACTTGAGTTCATGGTACACAAATCTGTAGTCTGCTTACCTCCAGTAACAATTAGCTTCTCGACACGTGCAACAATATGCTTCCCATAAGTGTAAGTCTTGAGCTCATTCAAGTGCAACTTGATGCTTGAAAGGATCATCTCTAGGTACTTGTCATCACAAGTCTGAAGGACTCTCTGTACAACATAATTACCAAACTGATCTTTCATCAATTCCTGCAAAATGAATGACATCGGCACCGTTCGTGATTAAAATATCATAATAGAACTAAAATTTAAGCACATAATCAACTTTGATAGACCACTGTTGTCATGAACCTTGATAGACAGACGTGGAACCAAGGGGCGAGGCCTCGCCAATGGCAGGGGCCTAAGATACTAGATCTGTTCTCTTCTTGCTTAATCCCTAATGACTACCTAACCTCTTCTTATATGGAGGCTGACTCCTAATCCTAGGCGTGCTACTGCATTGTTCTGCAGCCCACCGGCCCATGACTTCTAACAGATTGCCCATAAAAACTACAACAAAAATAATAAAAGAACGCTAACAAATTCTAGCAGATTGAAGCCAATCATCAGACGTATGAACACATAATTTAAGTGTCAGAACAAAATTTAGCAACTAGTGGACCACCAAATTAATAATTTCACACGTGATATGGGATTAATAATCAAAGATAATTACTACAATAATAATACTAACTACTACCTTCGTCCCAAATTACTTGTCATCCTAACTTTGGTCAAAGTTAAACAATTCTATCTTTGCCAATCAAATTTTTAACAATTATGTAATTTGACAGGTTAATTATATATTACAAAAGAATCTCATAATGAATCTAAAAATATAAATCTTACGCTGTTAAACTATATGTTTTAGAAATCAATGTTCAAAGATATAAATGTTCGACTTTGACCAACCTAGAATGACAATTGACAAGTAATTTGGTATGAAGGGAGAAGATAAAAAGCAACCAGACATTACGGTGGTGTTGGCATGTGAAACCCATGCCCAAGTACCATTTGGTTTGGTGAAAAAGTATATAGGAACCTACGTGAAAAATGACTTAGGGAGGCATGAGATTAGAGAGCGCCTAAACGACAATAAGATATGATTAATAGCTAATATGTCTAATGTCGTATAACATGGCTAAGAACCACTTTGAATGAAGAAGTCTTAAAGGTATAACAGTCTTTCTAATAAACATTGATATGGACAAGCTTAAGCCATTAAACAAAGGACGGACCTGAAAGATCTGGCCAGAAGAAATTATCTCTCCAATAAGGCCATCACGTTCTTCAGGAGTTCCAAAAGTCAAACATTTCTCAATGACATTAGAAGCAAACTTCTGCTTGCTTAAGGTCACCACTTGCCCAGAGAGCTTTTGAATAATGGATGAACGCTCTTCTGGCTTCCCGTGTTGCAATACATGCTAAAGAATGTTTAAAAAGTTTCATTACAAAACAAGGAACAACAAAGGTAATTGTCCAGATCCAAAAGTGTAAGCAACAGAAAAATCTGCTTCAATATGCTCCAATCGCATAACAATCAATGGAACTTATGTTCATCCTGTCCTTTATGTGACAACATTTCATGATCTATGTGCCAGAACTCATGCATAGATGAACTTTATCCTACTCCTATTGGTCTACATTAATATAAGCAAAAAATAACAACTCTACCTTCAAGGTACTATAAACACAAACTTCACTGAAAAAAAATATGTTGCCAATATTTGTCAGGTATAATGTTAACAAATCATTTTTGTTCTAAATCTTTTTAACTTATGTTAATACAGCCATAAGAAATGCGGGAATATGTCTATAAAGTGAAAGGAACCTGGTTAATATTTTATAAGCTTTTAGCCTTTTAACATGTCATTGCATAACAGAAAGGCAGTAATACCAGCTAACAGTGATATACAGTGCTACTAATAATGGCGTGCGGGAATATGTCTGTAAAGTGAAAGGAACCTCGTTAATATTTTATAAGCTTTTAGCCTTTTAAACATATCATTACATAACAGAAAGGCAGTAATACCAGCTAACAGTGATATACAGTGCTACTAATAATGGCGCGCATTCTAATTTTATCAAACAGCAAGTTAAAACAAGGCTGTACACATAGAACTTTTACAAAAAAAGATGTTGGCATACAAGTTAATAGATGTGCATAAAATCCAGAATCTCACTGTTAGGATCGTTCAAGAGCTAATTACAAAATGACTAGTATTACAAATTAGGTCAGTTGCAATAAAAGTATGTCGATCAATGTAACACGGAACAAGATAATTAAACTATTGAAATATCAATCTACCATGGAAATAGAAAATTCAACTATTGAATAAACACAAACAAATAGAATGAGTTAACATACTTGAACAACATAGTTGCCAAATTTATCATCTGTCAAACGGAAAGTGTGTTGCGCGATCTCATCCATGATAGCACTTTGAGTCACTGGATTGTGGCAATGCTCCAAAACTCTCTGCAAAGATCAAGTTGCTAATTACTACAGAGAAAAGGTCTCAATATAACAATTATTATAATGGAACAGAGTAGTGCATTGTGTACCTGAATAACTCTGCAGCCATATTGATGTGTACAAAGAACAAATATTTGCGAAAGAATAGGCTCTATAACAAATGGAATGCGATCTTCAGGAACACACTCGATGCATTTCTGGATTACATGGTTACCATTCTGATCAGCAATACATTTCAGAACGTAATTCTTCAGCTCATGAACAATATCAATCTTTCGATCCATATCAACTACTTCCAAAACCTGTCAATATTAGACATTAGAATTTTTCATAAGAACCAAAAAGATAGATGAAAATTCATTGGAAGTCAGCCCGTGATTAAGAAAAGTATTAAAAACACACATGATTGGATATCGGTACAAGGAAAGTATTCAAACATGTATGGTAACTCATAATTCCTGCTGCGTCCAGAAAAGTTAAAGTGTGCTGGGAATGATAACCATGTATGTAATGGGTCTACTGCAGCATTACAGCTCTGAGCATAGAGTTCCAATGGCGATTTTAACATGTTTCTCTTGTGAGTGCGAGTGTGTACTAATTCACTACTAACTTCTCCCATGAGCACAGTATAAGTGTATTAATCTGCATCAGATGTTCATATTGTCCTAGTAAAACAGAAAGTAATCAGCAAAGTGTCTCGACAAAGAGTGATAAATGGTAGGCAAATGCAACTGCAGTATGCATGGCCTAGTCCAAACTCCTGAATAAGGTGTTGAGAAATGTACAAGTGTATTAATCTGCAAGCAAACACAACTGTGGGAGAAATAAATAACATTGGAGGGAGGCGGTTGGCCATTGCATGTATAGCCAGAAAAATGACAGTAAAAATTTACTATGCTCTAATTAAATCTAAAGCATGGAAAATATTAAAAGTGACTTAATTCACACCAATCACAAATATTTGAGTACATATATGGCAATTATATTGATCCTTACTAGAAATGAATGTATGAACAACTTCTGCATTTCAAGTAACTTATAATAGCTACACAGACAGACTTGAATGAGGCTCGCCTGCTGTACTGCCTGGCCACTCACAGGTAGCCCTGGGCCCACACATCAATGACCTCACTGCACGGAGCAATGAGGTCAATGGTATGTCAAAGGAACGGGTTCCCGCTGACATTTGGTACACAAGGAAAATTCATGTATAAACATTAAGCACATTCCAAATATCATCATTGCCCAAACTACGATCCAAAATCGATTTGCAATTTAAGGAACAAAATAAGACTTTCTTGGATGTTCAGCAAAATCTACTGAAAAATATTGTCCAATAAATATAACATACATCAATAGCATATCTGGCAGTCTTTATGCACCACACTAAATGTAACAAATTGTACTAAAACCATACGTATAACTGAATTCCAAACCACTAACTGGAGGCTCCTTGAGAGGGCAGCCTCACAACAATCTTGGGAAACAAAGGACATGCAGTTCCCGCATTACATTGGTTACTCATGTGAAACTAAGTAAATAATAGTTTGAGAGTTTGAGACTACTCAAGAAGACCTGACATTAACCTAGAAGAGAACTATGGTGAGCACACCACCCAGCCTGCCCCCTCTTAAACATGCATGTAATAAGGCAAATTCCACGTTTTATATGAACAATAATATAGAGACGTCATTAGTGTGCAGACCATAGTTTTGATGAAAAAGATACTGGTCCAATTACTGCATATTTGATGTATTTAAATACGTATTGGTACATGCTTTGTGTTCATCAATCTGAATCAAACCTCGACTTTGTGGCTTACCAAAATTATACGGAAGGTAAAACAGCACAGCTATGAGTAAGGTCACCAAGACATCCAATGGTATATACAGAATATTTCACCGTTTGTAGCTTAATTATGACTTGGTTCAATTGTATTCAGTTTCTATTTATGAAATAATGAAAACACTTGAACCTACATGTCGTTAATTTTTTTTAAAAAAAAGGTATATAAAAAGTATACAGAAAGTAGACTAGATCTATGTCTCTAAGGCGGTAAAGCGAGGCGTGCCAACTCACCCCCTTCCAATCGCCTAGGCGCACATAAGGCGGGGTGAGGGGACGCCATACCAATCTAAGAAGCAGTGCATAAGTGCACTCTGGAGGAAAGAAAAAGGAAAAGAAAAAAGAGAGAAAACTGGGAGAAAAAAGCCTGGCCCACAACCAGCCCAATAAGCTTCTACCTGCCTACACGATGAACTATACAGCCACACAGGGCATTCACATAAAGCACAAAGTTTGAATGGATAATATTTTATTATCAAAGAAAGGAAGGCATGCTACTAATTACAATATATAAAACAGTGAACTGACCTTCTGAACTACTCTGCAACCATACATCTGGAGGCTGAGTTCCAAAATGTGACCTTTGAGTTGATCTGATAATTGGATTAGCTGGCTTTCCGTAGCAAACTCAAAGAACTGTGACAAACAACATTCCAAATGTCAGGATTACAAAAGCACAGATAATAAATAAAGTATGACAGAGGTATACCTTCTGGATAACATAATTGCCAAAGACATCAGTTGTAAGAGCAATCGCATTGGATAGTATCTCTGGAAAGATTTTCTCCCTGTCATCAGCTGATGCATTTTCCAGTTTTTGTTGGATAAACCGACTTCCATATTGATCCATACTGCATTATATGAGAAATGAGTGGCATGAAGAAAAATTCATGGAACAACATTATCAGTAAAGAGAAAGAAAATACTTGCCTAACTTCCTTAACACGGCCGACTACATTAACAAGCTCCAATGAATCAACCACATTTCTATCAGCATTATCCAGAGGCACCTCCAGGTAGTTTGATAATGGATTGTCGTGGTAGAGCTGTGATCCCATATTTCTACCAGATGTCTTTCTATTAAAAGACAAGTGTCGTGATTGCCGATCACCATGTGACTGAATGTTCCCTGAGTTTGGATGAAAATGGGATCCAGATCTTTGCATTCTTGAGTAGGGGAAACGAGGCTCCTCATGATAGACCCTACTATCTTTATATGGGAGGCCAGGTATCGAGTGAAAGAGACTTTCCTCCTGCAGACACTGATGTGCAAGAACATCCTCAAGGAATGCCTTTCGGTTCCTAACAAAATCAAAGTCTTTAATACTGTTGTATCTATTGCTCATGGGGTTAGTCATAGTTGCATTGCGGAAAAGATTAGCCTCCCTACGCAAGTTGCTTGACCTCATAATAGCTAGCTGTTCAGTAAAAGATAAGTGATCGACATCCTTCATATGATGGCAACTCATTCTGGAAACATTGGAACCATCTAATGCACTGGTCTGCCTTCTTAGAATACCATCGCCATATAATGGCAGCGGAGGCACATCCAAGCGCTCAGACCTAGGGGAGCGGAGAAGATTACCATTCAAATGAGATCTGTTAGCATCACTAAGTTTACGGGAGAACTCTTGTCGACGTTTGAACATTTCATCTAGTATCTCTTCCTCATGATTCCTTTCATCCATAACTGCACTATTAGACAGCCTCAACCCAGATAAAGCATCTGAAAGATCTGTTTCAGAACGATAGGGAGCACTGAGGTCCCTACTGCCATATGCATTCATCTGCTCCATGTTTGACATAAAGCGATTTTGGATAGGTCTACGAAATTCGCCACTGTCTGTTTCTGTATCTAACCACAGGGAACCTGTATCGAATGTAGAGTAGTCCGCCATAGGACCAACACTATGAACTCTGCTCGGTCCGAATTGCCTTCCCTCCAACTCTGAGGTACCATTAAACAGGAGGCCCGGTGGTCCCACAGATAATGACGCAGAATTACCATAATGTTCCTGGTGAAAAAATAAATTGTTATCAGGAATGCGTATATGATGAAATTATGAAAAAGCTACAGTTAAGTTATTGTCTTGTTCCATGTGTGAACGCCAAAAACAAACTGGATCCAAAGCTTTTACCATGAAGTAGAAACTTAAAACAGACAAAGTATAGAGAAGGCAATTACTACATAATGGAATAAATATGAGGCTATACAGACATATTTTTTTTTTTTTTGGGGGGGGGGGGGGGGGGGGGGTATAAAAAAATGGGGATTTGACTCCAGAGGGGAAATCTTTGTGAAATTATGCAAGCTAAAAAATGTCTTTCATGATGAAAACAGAAAAACAGGTACAAACTATCATAAAGCCACATGATAAGAACAAAGAAAAAGTAGCAACTCATGCCTCATGGAGGAGATTTTTTTCCTCCTAAAATGAATAAAAACACATATCAGTGAGTTATAATCCCAGCAACACATTCCATCTGAAGTTCTGACCATGGCCACTGCCCACAGAAAACACAATTCCTATTTGACAGCAATCTAGACAATATCAAAGATCAAGAGCACCTTGTGGCTCCAAACCAAATATTGCTAACAAAAGTATCTCAGGAAAACAAGGATTTATTGAGGCAAAAGCAAAGTCTCAGGAAAATAATGTTGCTTTGACTAATTTCAGTTTTTGCAGATAGTAAAGGGAAAGATTTGCAACAGAAACCTATTAATAAAACCTTGAACATGGACAAGGCTGCACAAGACATCCAACACGGCTCAAACAAAATAACCGCAAAAATCATAGAGATCGTTGCCTATGATAGTATAGAAGACAACAAAGCAACGGGCCAGAATGTCATAAGCATATAAACAATAAAAAGAAAAGATAGAGAACTGACACAATAACGCTGTCCTGCATCCGTAAAATTACAAACTTGCTCGGTATTGGACACCAGACAAGAGATGAATATGAAATTTCATTTTCCGCCCCTCTTCTCTGCAGATACAGATCCTAATAATTCGATCCAATAAGCCGGTAAAACCCCCAATCCGAACCCAAGAATCAACGAGCGGAACCGTAGTAAATCGAAATAATCTGAGCAGCAACCCTCATCTCGTCTGCAATCTTCCTCCGCAGCAACATAATGATAGGGAAAACTACGGAAACATCACCGCGAGCGGATACCAAACGGGAAACTCAATCCAATCTACAACGTAAAAAAACTCAATGAGCACAAGACCAAGAAGGCTCCTCACCTGCGCGACGGCGCTGCGCCACCTGCTGACCTCCTCGAGCCTGGCCCCGAGCCCGTTCATCCCGGAGAAGAATGACGCGTCGCCCGTGGCGGCGCCGCCGCCGCCGCCACCCACGTACAGCCCCTCCGCCGCAAGCGCCGCCGCCGCGGCGCTGCCCTCCATGGTCGGCGGCGCGCTGCCGCTGCGCAGCGGGTCCCAGCCCCGGCGCGCGTCCCCGCCGCCCTCGTCCTCCCCGCCGCCGCCATCGCCGAACGGAGCCATCTCCTTGGTTCGCCCCCAAGCCGTGCTGCGCGCGCTCGCCAAAAAATTGGGTTTTGGGTTTTGAACGAAACGCACCCCCCGAACGGGCCGCGCAGAAAAATGGGTGCGGGTGGCGGCGCCTTTTCTTAGGGTTAGGGTTTTTGTGGGGTTTTGGTTTGGGCTCGGGTTTTAGACGGGCGGGTGGGATATGAGGTGTTGTGAGGGTGGGATCGGGATTCGGTGCCGGTTGAATTGGGAATGCGATTCCTACTCTTGTTCGTTTTTTTGCGATTCCTACTCTTGTTTCGATAAGCACGGATAGAGGAGAGGAATGCGTGGCGTGTCCATTTCTGGGCAATCTCCGCGAGCGTTGCGGCCTCGCGGGTTCCGTGTCGCTGACCGGGGGACCAGGACAACGTAGCCGCTTGTGGACCTAAGGTGTCAACATTGGAGGTGGAAAGAGACTCCGTGCTTCTTATAATACGGAAATAAAAAAATAATCTAGTACTATTTGCTGTTCAAAAACAAATGATTTATTTGTACGTGACGAGCAGTACGTCCTGTGTGTCCGGCCTAACGTACTAAAACAAAAGGTAAATTCTCTCAAAATTTGACAATATTCGTCCGTAATGCACTAACCAAACATAAATAGTTTCGCGAATGTGAAATGACCATACCCGTGTAATTTAAATGTAGAGGGTGAAAAGAAATCAATAACTGCACTATTGTTTTTTTTTTCCTCAAATGTATTCCTACACTATGTGTATGAAGCAGAGTGAACACATGGAACAATAGTTGCAACACCAATGAAAAAAGATGGCATAAAAATGCAGGTAAAGGAAGTGCATGGACCACATCATTCCTTACATTCTAGGCTTTCCAAAGCATCAGGCGCACCAGGCTCGCCGCATGCTGTCAATTCATTGGTTGGCTCGAAGATCGTTAATTGTTTGGTTGTCTGTGTCTACTGTTGCACCTGACTAGCGAGATTGAAAAGAAAAAAGCATTGTTTAGCCTTGCTCATTGGGTACGAGAATGGACTCCGCCTCTTCTGGGGCAGGCTCACGCGATGCATGGCCAGCGGAGGCCCGCTCTGTTGAGAAGGAAATCAATCACACCTTAAGAAGAAGCAAGCATCTACCTCTTTGAAAATGCATAATCTAAGATGATTAAGACTGTCCACAATAGAAGCGATGCTGAAAAAAATATTTTCTTGCCTGTTGACACCGATGCCGAGACTCCAGAAAAACCTGCAATGGTTCAGCACCGGTGCAAAGAGTTGTGTGGGACCATCTTGTGGGGCCATCTCATTTGATTCCAACATGCAAGAGCTGCTGTTGTGATGAGTTGAGGCAGTGCGTACGATGGTTAATATTTTTTTAATGTTTCAGCACCGGTGCTTCAACATGATCCGGCACCGGTGCTTCAACATGATCCGGCATCCATGCAAGAGCTGCTGTTTAGCCTTGCTCATGGTCATGGGGTACGAGAATGGACTCCGCCTCTTCTGGGCCAGGCTCACGCGATGCATGGCCAGCAGAGGCCGCCTCTGTTGAGAAGGAAATCAATCACACCTTAAGAAGAAGCAAACATCTACCTCTTTGAAAATGCATAATCTAGGATGATTAAGAAGAGAATTGTTATGCGTACGGCTGTGTCATCCGAATCAGCCGTACGACCGTCCAAACAAGCAACAGATAAAGTTTTCAGGAACATGTTTTTCAGAAACCCTATGCTTACAATTTTTTGCCAAAATACTTGTGATTCTCACATTTCGATGCATCATTCTCACTTCTCTATATCTCTCCTCCTAGTTTTCTGTGAACTGCGGTTTTATCACTTATTCTTGTTTCCTATGTCCAGAGGTAGAATCACAAGTACTGTTGTTTCCTATGTCCAGAGGTAGAATCACAAGTACTGTGAAACAGAGGTAGTAGAATTTTCTCTACCAAAAAAATTGACTTGTTTCTGACGGAAAATTCAGGTGATTCATATTTATTCCATAGATGATGGGTAGTTACAAACCGTGAGTAGGACTGTGTTTTGTGGTAGTGTATAATTTTCACCCTTATGAATTGTTTGTTGCATCCTTTCGTACTACTGGTTCTCCTTTTTTTTTTTTAGAGAGAGAGAACAGGAGGGGGCAGGGCCACTGATTATATTTCACAAGTTTATCCAAAGTCATGTACTAGTTATATTTTGACGTATCAAATAATAGCGTGTTCGTCTCGCTGCTTTGCAGCGGCTGTTTTGCAGCAGCTACAGTGTTCGCAGTTATTTCTTCTGCAGCTGCTACAGTGTTTCTGCAGCTGCTACAGTGTTCACAATTATTTTTCTGCAGCCGCAGCCGCAGCGAAAGCCGCAGCCGCAGCGAAACGAACAGGCTAATAAATAGTGAGTCAGATTTGATGTTGGACACTATCTCACAGTCAACTATCGAATTTTTTAGAATATGGTATCTCCCACGGTTCATAATTCGCACTAGTTATATTTTGATGTTTGATAATGTCATCCTTATATAACGGAATAACAGAATGTTGGGCTCTGCGTTCAAAAACCAAGACTCACTCTTACACGATGTGATCTCAGAGAGAGAGAGAGAGAGAGAGAGAGAGAGAGAGAGAGAGAGAGCAGCGTTGAACATTAACATTCTAACAAAAATGATACAAGAAGGTGAAGGAGCCTTCCAAGTCCTCATATCAGGAGAGGGACAACACATAGTCCTTCAACAATAGAAATCTACCTAATTTGATCATTTTTCCATATTTTTCTTCGTGAGAACAATTTTACATCAAACTGTCGATAGAATATTGTTCTTTGAATACTCTGGGAAAACATTCATTGGTACTTTTGGATAATCTTAGTAAGTGATGAGTATGTGCCAACACCAGCGCAGCAGAGTCCAATAATAATGATGAACACACATAGTACTACCTGCAAGGAAACATACGGCTCACTCAGTCCATATCAGTTACTAGTGTGTTGATTACATTGATGGTATGTTTCCACTGAATATAAAATATTGGTTAAACCAGTTGCATCAAGGGAAACAAAGTTGAAAATAAATAAGTATACAATAATTTACAGCCTGAATTTGGAAAATCATTAGTGTAATTTCACTGTTCCACTCAAATAATCCCATATGTTCTACCTTTGTTTGAGATAATATTTCATTAATTGTCAATTCCATAACTCAAAATTAGCAAATTCATATGATAGTTCAGAGATATTGAGATAAAAGAAATTGAATAGATGGTTCAAACAAAAATAGAATTATTGGGAAACTAAAAACATCCTTACCTGGTACCATGTCACTTTATTCCTAAGGATGGCCAAAAAGCAGGCACATGGTAGAATGTAGGCCTACAAAGCAGGATAAATTAGCCACAGCAGTAAACAAGCAAGAAAAAATATTCTGAAGGTGAACCTACCACAAACATGGTGAGGAAAGACCCAACAAGTGACATTACAAGTCCTGTAAAGGCTCAACAAACATTGAAACAGAGTCAGGGGGGAATGTTAACAAAGTTATATGCAAAAGTCATAGTGTTCCCTTATTGTAATATAGAATGATTACTTTTCAATAGAAACGAGACCAAATACTGTGAAACATACTTAAATAACTTACCAAAGAAGGGAACAGATAGAGCGACAACAAGGGAAGATAGTACTAGTGCTGATCTGAGCATAACAATATTTGGGTATGTCTGTTGATTTGGAGGTAGCAATTCCTCCAAACTCAGGGATAGAGGAGTCATTGTAAGCGCATATGTGAGTACTAGTTAAGGACAGAGCATGCAACCATGTCAAAACTGTGAAACAGGAATAACAAGTTCAACTAAACGCTCCATTTACAACCTTATCTAAGAAACTTAATGTTCTAGAAGTGGATTGACTGCCTAGAAGCTTGTTGCAGTATATTTTAAGCATAAGAATTACAATAACATAAATAATATTAACAGTTAAGTATATGGAACAGTAAGCAATCAGCACTTATAGAACACCAAGGATATTTGGTTATTGGATTTGTTACCTGCACGAAAAACAAAAAGCATACATAGTCAGGGGGACTTAATTTAATATAGAAAATTAATTATGGATTTTTTTTCTAAGTCATAGTTTCCTTTGTTAATTTGGACATCAATTATTACCGTAGTCCAGACGGCAATCTTGGAAGCCACAAGATTTGGGGGTAAGTTCAGAGTGAACTGAGACTCTGTAGATTCACCGAACATAATGTATCCCATAATTGCAGCACCAGCGAACAAAACAGTAGATAGAGCAATGCTGAAAAAAAAACCAATCATGAGGTGATGAATTACCAAAAAACCGAATACCATATTGTAAGCAAATGTTCTTGATCTATCTACCAGGTGAACAGAACAGCAGGAAACTGGTTGCGTTTCTTCAGAGAAGAGTAGATGTTAGGGAAGACTCCATGGCCTGAGTAGCAATACCCATACAACCCAATGGCAATGGGGATTCCAGGAAGATTCAATGCTGTCCCTTCATTCTTGACTGTACCAACATGATCAATAAGTCCGACCCAGAACAGGCAGCAGACAATAACGATAGATGCGATGACTCCACCAGCTACAGCATAAGAGGATTAGATAGAACACAAGATTGCATTAGCTCAGTTGAATTACAGAATGCAGGTGTATTTGATGATGTCATATAGAAGCAAAAAATGAGGTGAAACCTGAAACGAAGCTGAGGTAGCTCATGTCACGAAGCCAAGTGGTCGGCATGACAACGAGCGCAGTCAGGATTGCAAATAACACATGTGAATCCAGAGTCAAGCTTCCTATGGTTAGGTGTGCATTGGGGAACAACTTGGACAAGTTATCACTCTCTAATATCAAGTACTCAACGCAACAAGCCTGCATTAATTTTAGGACCAATTAATTTGTGGAAAGCACTGTAAGTATGAGCAATATTTTTTTTTACCATGACCATAAGTGGTTCATTGTATCGCATATGGTATTTATTAGCATGGCTTATATATGTGATGCATTATTGTTTGTGCAGAATGATACCAAGAACTAATGAAACTGCTAAGAGTCAACAAAAATAACATGGTACGTAAAAGGTACCTACATACTTCGATACAAGATTAGTATGCATCGTCTCATGTATGCCAAGAAAAACATACTGCAAGTTAATCTTTAAGAGATTTTCTCATAGTTGTAGGGAATTAGTAGAATGTTCAGGAAGCCATGACGGAATTACTGACTATTGTTCTTACATTCCACCATTGATTCACTGTGTTGCATACAGTGTCCAGCAGAGATGATGCTAATATATTTGACAGATTATGTTTATACAGCATGTTGATTGCAACCAAAGAGGTGTCAGATAATAAGCACTTACAAAAAGTTCCATGTACAAGATTATCTGCAAATTGCAAAATAGAAGTGTTAGCAGTCATCACACCTTCCGTTGCACCAAGTATATACTGTAAAAAAATAGAAAAAATGAAGAATACTTGGTGTCATTTGTGGCAAGTATTTACCGAGATGGCAATACGACCAGCGGTGCCAAAGGCTGCATGTCCAATGTCTGGGTAGGTCTCGAGGCCTTCCTTGCTGTCGAGGCAGCGCTTTAAGAGTATACCGGTGTACCATGCCAGAATGCCCAACACAACAAGTATCACGAGTCCAAGCCAGCCACCTTGCTTGATAGCATAAGGCGTTGATAGGATTCCCACACCACATAACACATTCACACCTGCAATGATACACGAGTAAATGAACTAAAGTTGTTTAAAAAAAAAGAAAACATATAGGATGAAATTGATGAAATATCTTTATAATAATATGCTGTGCATTCTTAAAAGAAACATCATTCCCTACAATGACGACATATGATTATTGAGATGTAATGGAGGAGCTGAAGCTATCGAAGCATCACCATAAATTCAATTTGACTTGTTGTCACACCAGAAATTCTTTTGTTTCATCAAGGTAACCCTCGCCATGGTTATCGACTGGGAGAATGAAAGCACTTAATCAAGACATGGCTAGAACCAATCTCTTAACTGTCCATCATTTTTCTGTTTGTTTCTTTTTTTTTCAGAACCTTGCACCTTTTCGTTATTAATATAAATTAAAATCAGTGGGGGCTTACCCGTCCCTCCTATTACTTCTTTTTTTTGTTAGAAAAAATATAAAAAACCTACAATGCATCAAAGGACAAAGGTGATGGAGACTTCTCATGACTAAGTAGCTCTCATCCAGATGAACAGATTTTGAAGGACTAATAGTAATTTTCAGTAGGACCATTAGTATATTGGATGAATTGGTTAGGACTAAGGTCTCTCTTTCACCTTGAGAACGGGAGATCTAAACTCACATGCCTGGGTACAATCATAGCTTCCAGTTTGTGCATGACCATGTTCCTACCACATGACTGTACTGACTCATCAACATGTGATGTCTAGGATATATATATATAGTTCACTGAGAATAAAAAAGAAATGATGGACCGGTGATTTGGCATGACAACAGAAGTTAGATGTACTAAAGAAATGTAGCTGACCACCAATCTTTACTTTGTTAAATGTAGTGGAACAAATAGTTGTTTTTTTTTTTTTTTGTCTGAAACCATGGGAGTTGTCAGTTCCTCAGAAGAATTTGCTGATGAAATAATATAGCATGAAATGGGCGCTAAAGACTAAACCTTGGCTTAAGTATGTGTGCTGAGAATGCGTCTTTACTAAATTAATTATGCAGCATCTAGCATGATGTATGTTACACATACAAAGGGAAACTGCATATTATTACTTCGGATCCCATCCCCGGTTGTCTGTTCCAACGGAACAATGTATAGCAGCACCACGACACTTGTCTAGTTCTGTCATATATGTGGTAGTAATGCCTGATGCGTACCTAATTAAATGAGCATCTTATGCAGTGTTTGAATCCTCTAAGATGTCTCTACCAGCCATCCCAAATTAACATGACAATTAAGCGTGCAACTCATAGTTAAATGTAGTTAAAGTTCTGACTTTATAAATGAACCTTTTACCTCGAACATGAATACGACCTTCCCATCACACGGCTTAATTTAAGCTCTTAATAACCATGCATTATCATAATCAACAAGTTGAAACCAAGAAACTTTACCGTTCATGACACCCTGAGTGTAGGAGCACTGGCGGTAGGGCCCCACCTCGTGGCCATGGCCCCCAACCTGAGGCTTGGTGTCCTCGGGAATCCTCTGCAGCGACGATCCCTTTCTTGATGGTGGAAGGTAATGTGAGCTCTTCCTGACGTCCTCGGGCGGCTGCTGCTGCTGCTGCTGCTCGTTGCCGGCGGCGGTGGTGCTCGTCGGCAGGAGCGGCTTGATGAGACTGGATATGATCTCCGGCGGCTTACCACCTCGGAACGAGTTGGTCAGGAAAGAGTTCGACAACCGGCTCAGTGTCGGAGTACCCAGGAAGCTAAGGTTGGGTGACTGTACGCTACTGTACATGTCAATAGACTGCCTGCTCGTACAAGAGGAAATTTTAATCATTACTTTTGTTACTGAACACACAGAGAGGAAAATTAAAGCAGAAACGACGGCAGTTGTTTATTAAAGAAATTAGACACCAAGTGACAAATTTTCGGCAACTATATGGATCAATGTCTGTGAGATAATGATTTTATCAGGTTTATTTCAAGATGAATAGGGATGAGCTGCAGCCATAATGCAATGGTATGTTTGGTTCTGTCAGTTAGCAGTGGTCATTGTAAAAAAAAAAATCTCGTTGCGAAACTTGCATTAAAAGCGAGGAACAGCACCTAAACATAGAATAACAAAATGGACTAATCATACCACTTGCCACCTAGGATTAGTATCAAGTTGGTGCATTGTTTTTCTTTTTCTTTTTTTTTTTTTTAAAAAGGTGTCATTTTGACTAGTGACGGCTGACGCTCAGACGCTGTATTGCAAGTGCAAGATCGACGAACAATTTTTTCCTGCAGCATATTTCTAGAACTCACAAAGTCTAGCCCTTTTCCTTTTCAGATTGCAGATCTAATTAAATGTAACGCTGCTGAAATTTTACTACAGGGGACGAGCAATTGCTGATCCGTGAGATGCCACGCTGGTACGTGTAGCACGTGTTCGAGCAAATGACGCACCGTGCAGTCAGTCAGTGCCACGCGGCGCCGCTCTAGAAAGACTGAGACGCAGAGGAGTAATTCCAGAAACAAAACAACTAGTAATGAAAAAAAGGAAAAAGGTCAAAAGTTTGGTGGAGCGATCGAACCAGATGAAGAAGAGCATTCATTACCTGTAGCTCTGCGGCCATTGCTGGGTGTAGGAGCTGGGCTGGCGGCTGCTGCACTGCGCGGCGACGACGCGCGGGCTGTCGCACGGCGACGACGAGTCCGACCCGCCCTCGTCGTCCGACTCCTCCCCTCCATGGCCGCCGCGCCGCTTCCCGTCCTCCTCGTCGCTCTCGATCAAGAAGCTCCGCTCCGACACAGAGTTCTTCATCTCCAACCGACGCTCTGCTCTGATTAACGGCAATGGGAAGAGGAAGAAACAGAGGAGGTCGCGTGGATTGTGAGGAGGCGATGGAGGGAGGTTTATATAATGGCGACGTGGGTTGGAAGCAGGAGGGATCTCGCGACCGGCAACGGCGACGGGGCGGCGGAGTGGGACGCGGCTGTCTCATATGGTGTGGCGGCTTGTTATGTTAAGCATGTGAAGGCAAAACAGAGAGCCCTGTTCATTTTTCTTTTTTAAAAAGGAAACTTTTCGTTTCGTTAATCGTCGTTTTTTTTTCTCTGAATTTTGGTGACACCAATGAAGATTTGCCAGTACCGGCTTCGTTTCTTGTAATTTCAGTGAAGAATTGCCATATACATTGTGCTCGACTCGAGGCAGATACCGGCTATATTGTCTCCCGTCGTCTGAACAAAAAGTCCAGAACATCCCAAGGGGCAGGTCACTAGCTTGCACTGTGCCTGTGTGATCGTGCTGGCTTCGTGTTCCCGCTCAGGTGAGGTGACCGCGACTGATCCCTGGCTTTTGCAATGGATAGGGCTGGACCGCCAACGTGACATGCCTGCTCCTGCTCAAGCTGGGGTTCCCCGGGATACTTTGGATCCTTCCAGTCGCTGTGGCAGCCTGGCAGGTACAGGTTGAGAAAAAAATGGAGACCTTTTGGTCCTGAAATTTTCACTGTCAGGACTTACAACTCAGATGGCCCCCTTTTATGAGTCTCTGTTGAAAAAACACAGAATTTCTGAACAAGAAACGAAGTGTATATGCACTACGTTATTCAAATTGTAGTACATGCATTCCAAGCTAGTCCAAATAATCTCAAGATCATTTGTGTACTCATTAACTCACAACATATTACTATGGCCCTGTTTGGTTCCCACCTAGATTATATATTTCAACTTAGGAAAAATTGGTTGTGTAGCATCGAAAGTTCGCCGGTTACGTAAAATACCACTGAAAGTTTCTTCCAATGTGAAATAGCATTGAAAGTTGCCTTTGTACTCTGAATTTACCATTTTTCATAGAATGGCTATTGGAAGTGACCATAATGCCCTTACTCAGCTCCTCAGGCGAAAACAGAGGAAATTCTTCACGAACAGATCGAAGCCGCGCGCCCCTGAACCAGCTGCCGCCGCCCCTTCTCCCTCTGCTCTGGTGCCGCCACCCCTTCTCCCTCCAAAATCCGGCGCCGCCCTTGCTCCCTCGACGACCCGCGCTGCCCTGCTCCCGCGAAGACCCGCGCCGGCGCCCTCATTTCGTCGACCCACGCGCCCCTGTTCGAGCAGACGCGACTGGACAACGCCCAGCAGCCGTCGCCTCTACTCCAACACGACGGCGCTCGATGACCTGCTGCAGCACGACGGTCTAATCAAGCTCGACGTGAAGATGCCCTGGTACACCTCGTCCCGATGCAGAACGACGAAGGGTAAGACTGAAACCCTAACTGTACTAGATGCGTTCCTGTTCAAATGATTCTGGTGGAGATTGGTTGATATGAAATCGAATTTGTGGACGATTTGTGGCCGAAATGTGATGATTGGGTGTCTATTTTTCTTCGATGGTTGATCTGAACGTGGAGCAGTACAATTTGTTAACTTTTCTGTACTGCTACTCTTTCAGGATCGATCCTTGGAGGCATGCAGTGAATCTTGATACTAAGACATGTTCTTGTGGTCAATGGCAAATATCGGGAAACCATGCATCCATGTGATTGCTTTAATCGGTTCTCTAAGACAAGTTAAAATTGAGGACTATGTGCATGACTAGTACTCAGTGGAACGTTTTAAGGCTACTTATCAGTTTGAGATTAACCCAATAGTTGACAAGACACAATGGCCTGTAGCTCCTGGGTTTGTCATGGTTCCTCCTAAGCTAGAGAGGCCTGCAGGTAGGCCAAGAGTTCGAAGGATTAAGAGTAGCGGTGAGCCCGGAAAAAGAGGCCCTTACCAATGCAAAAGATGCTTCGGGTTTGGACATATTGAGAAGACTTGCAGTGAGCCCCCAGCAGAACTAGGTGCTGAAATGCCACCTTCTGTGTGTGTCAAGTCCAGGTAATGTTAATCTGATCTGTTTTTGCATTTTTACTTGTGATGACGTCTCTCTTTTTTATTCTTGACTTTTGTTCTTTTCCTCTCTTTCTCTTATTTTCTTGTGCCAGGAAGAGGAAGGGAGGAGCTATTGCTTCGGGCTGTACTGATGCTGCAGCACAAGCTCCTTCAAAATCAAGAAAGACATCGAAGCTCTCTTCCTCTACTCCACCGGTCAGTCCGGGGCCAACAACAAGAAGCAAGACAGCTTCTCCTTCTGTCCAATTAGTACAGGGCCTGTAACTAAGAGAAGGGCAGCAGAAATGGCGATCTCACCAGGAGGCATTGCTCGAAGGCTCATCATAAATTAGTGTTGTGTAGCAGGACCCTATGCTTTTGTCTCATGGAAACATGCTTTTGTTTGTTCGTTTAATCTGAACCTAAGAGGAACCATGTGTCATCGAACCATGCTTTTTTAGTTCAACTATGTGTACTCTGAACTATGTGATGTGAATCATGATGTTGAAGGAGCTTGTTTAATGTTGTGTTGCTTATTTGGGCTGTTATGTTGCTGTTGTGTGAAGGGGTAAGGGCATTTTGTCCATAAGATAGGCTGATGGTAATTTCAGAGTAGACTTGCACCTTTCAATGGTATTTTCCGTTACTCTGAACTTTCAGTGGTATTTTCCGTAACCGGCGAACTTTCGATGCTATAGAACCAATTCTCCCTTCAACTTATATAATCTAAAACCTGGGAGAGCAGTTTATTAAATTATGATAATCTGGCTTGTGAATTGTTATAATCTAATTATAATATGAAATCTGTTTATTTCAGTTTATAAATTATATGAGTCCGATTATATAATCTGGGTGGGAAACAAAGCCTATACCCACTCGTTCTTTGCTTAAAGTTGGTCGCTGAAGAAGTTTCCTGATCTACAACTCTCCTGCTAAAGGGACTTGGGAGGAGCGACGTTGCAGAGAATGGAAGCAAAGTGAGTTTGTTGCGGGTTGAAAATGAACGGCCTAGCTTCTTCTAGACAACGGCTATATTACGTCAAGTTTACAATCTAGGGTCCTTGATAAAATGTTATGTATTGAGGTTCAACTTTTCACTGGTTTTCTTATGTTCCGTGGTTTATTACGCCAAACTTATTTCATATCTATATTTCCTGAATACATTTCCTCTGTCGGTGCACGTTAATAGCACGTTCACTTGAGCTGCCACATAATGTGCTAGCTTAGTACTCAGCATCTCTATATCACTACACATGTATCTGATCTGATCCAGTATTTGGATAACACGACGATGGGACTTTTTCAGGGGCAGGATCACCCAGCCAGATAAGACACAAATCGTATTTTGAGTAGCATGGCTTTGCATAATGAGAATTTAAATATTGAGCCAACTGACTGCTCAGATATTACAACAAAATAAACGAAACTAATCATATCACAATAAATAAATAAATAAATAAGTCCATCATATCGTATTATTGACAATGTATGTATTGAATAATCTGAGGATGGCAAGTAATTTATTAGTTGAGCTGAAGTGATGAAAATCAAATGAAAAGAACCCTTTCTCAGGTTTATCAGATGATCTACAACCGAATAATTAGTACCCCACTTATATGTAGGCTTCTTGGAAAACATATCTTTCCGATGCCATCACCGCCAGTCTAAACATCAAATTATGGCAGAGGAAGAATCTTTAGCATTTTCTCATATTTCTCTGATGAAGATGAGAAATTGAAGCAGATTGTTAATTTGATGTTTGCTGGGAGCGCACAAGGCTAATATATTAACCGGCTTTTGGCTCTTTTTGTTACCTTGTGTCCATGAATACAACGATAAACAAAATTGTTTAATACCTTTTCCGCTTGACTTACTTTAAACTGGCATCAGAGGTGATTGATATCTGCAGATCAAGGATATATAGGGAGATGCAAGTTTGGCAGATTGAATCTTGGGATTAGACAGTGCTATGAACAAAAAAGAATCTTTATCATGGATACCATGTTCGGAAAACTCCAATCTCACTGCCTGGCCGGCAACCAGCTGCGAAGCATCTTCCGGAATGGTTTCAGATCTGCAATAGTGAGAAGGATGCAAAAATCTATGTGCTCTGAGAATGAGCTGTCCACATGACATCCCGGGATACATGCCAGTTCCGGTGTTAACTCAATATAGAGATCACATGCCTAGTACTCCAACGTATATTAATCTCTCGTATGCGCATCTCAAGAATGTATGGCTGGCTAATCAATATGTATATAATAAATATAGTCGCATTGTTAACACAATTACCTCACATGCATTAGTAGTAAAATATTACTAACGACTAGACCTCACAAGCTACAGAGACTAGAGATTCCAAGGGTGTGTTTGTTTCCTCGGCGGACGCTGGCCTTGCATAGTTAACAAACTGAGCAAGGTTCTTTTCTCTGTCGAGCTTCGGGGTTCAAAGACTAAATACCTCAAATGTTACTCAGCAGAATAAATATTGTGAAATGGATGTGAAGTGTTTTCTCAAAGGAACCGCCCGTAGTGTTTTAGGACCTTTCAATACCTAATAAGTTAAAAAAAAAGATTAAATGCTTTTGTGGCTGTAGTGCCCAACTTTCATTACACTATCATTATTTGAAATTACACACATTCATTATAAATTAATCGCGCTTCCAGATAACCTAACTAAACTACAACTATTGTGAAACTAAATATATATTGATGTGATATGTGGACTTATAAAAAATGATTTATCAACCTTAGACTCAACAAATAAAAAAGTTGGCACAACTTAAATGAGTTATGGAAATCCAGATTTGAAGTTATACAAGTCAGATGATATTTGACAAGTCTTTGACCTGGATCTCGAGGCATCTTTGATTATTTGGGCTTGGGCCCAATGCCTCTTTTCCTCTCATTATTTTTCAATCTTTTTTCTCATTTTCAATTTTACTACACCTCTGTTCCAATTTATTTTTCATTTGAAAAATCTCACAAGAAACATGGAGATGTGATAAATTATATTGTCACCCTCATGAATGAGTGGTTAGAAAGAGGGGACAAGGTTTGATAAGACATGTGACTGCATTTGATAGGAGTAGTGAGGGTCACTGTGTATTAATTGATTGAAATGTGAGAATGATAAATTTTATAAAGAAAATATTGTGAAGTAGAGAGAGTATAACCTAGACCACTGCTGCCCAATCACCATTTGCGGAGTGAGCCCTGTTGTAGCTGAAACAGACGCGATGACTATGAGGATAAGTTTGGTGATATTGGACATCATATGGAGGCCTTGCCAGAGAATTTATTGAGTCAATTACTCTAAGTACATTCATTTTCATCTTAAAAATTCACTAAAGTTATAACTTTAGTATTTAACATTAACTTTCTTGAAATATTTAATGCTTATGGGTGTATAAACACCTCGATTAGTTTTGGAGTCCAACTCTTCAACAAGAGTTGGTTTTGTTATGCTCTATTCATGTATATATTGTCTTCCACACAAGATAAATATTGACATGGTCATGCTCAGAGAAATTCTGAGATTAATTTTTTTAGGGAAATTCTGAGATTAAATAGAGCATGAAAGTTCACTAATACAGACACGGGAATGCCCAGCAGGCCTAAAAGACACACTTGAGATTTGACGAGCCCAGTCGCCCTTCCTCCTCACCCACCAAGAATGATGTTTATCTCAGGGGGAAAAAAAAACCAAGAATGATTTCCCGTGACCGGTGACCTCACCTCCGCCTCCCGTCGCCCGCCGCGGCCGGACGACCCTTTGCCGCCCCTCCCTCCGCTGCACTCGCTTGGCTCTTCGCGCCCCTGATTTGCAATCCCTGGATGCTCCCCCTTTCTGTAAGCTTCCAGCTCTCTCGCTCATTTCCCTCCCCTCCCCTTTCGGATGCTAATCCCCGCGCTGGCCTTGCCGTTTTGGTTTTTGGTGGCGTACAATTCAATCTTGTTTGGGCCCTAGAATGAGTGCTCGCTGCGCGCAGCGTCTATATAGCATCCACTACTGATTTACTGAACCAACCGAGTTTTGTTGGTGAAATCTCGCGTTAACTCTAAGCCGTGAGCTGCATACGTCCTAGCATTTTTTTAATTTATTTAATCTACACTTCGGTGGCATTTCTCATGTGACATTGCGTTGCCGTGAAATGTTTTGAGGTACTAAACTGGATGGTATAAACATTGGTGTAGTTGTTTCAGAACTTTTCAGTGTAAAGTGTAAACCCAAGGCATTCTGCTCTAAATACATCGGCCCATGTCTAAACAGCTAGATGGTATTCGCAGCTTCTGTTTGGACTACTCCATCAAGTATGCGTCACCTTCCCTTGCCTTAGAGTGTTTGGTATTTGACTAATCAGATGCCTACTGTGTCTTTTTCAGACAACTGACAAGTTCAATTGTTTTACGATGAATTAAACACATATTGGATCATTGCAGTCTGTAGAAATTGTCTCCTGATGTCAGTGTTGCAAGTTGAAAAATTGAGGGATAAATATGCACAAAAGAAAAAAAAAATTCATGATACTTCAGCGTGTCGATTGTTGGTAGGGTGCAAGGTTCTAGCTCTCATCTTACTTCTGGCTTGTTCTTCCCTGGCCATGGCGGAGAAGTTCTCAGGCCAGTGGATATTGTATATGTTATCATAACAGAGCCAGTGAATGAGATATATAATACAGATAACTACGCCTGCCGGATGTCTTTACTTGCTCTCCTAATGTCAAGTAAAAAAGTCCGGAGGGAGTAACTCTTAGCCCGGGGGAAAAATGTTTTAGGAAATAGATTTTCTTATTGGAAGAGGAAGCCTTCATAATCGTTGCTGTGGCCCATTGGTACATACTAGAGCATATACAGATGCTATTCAACTAGATTAAGGCACATGAACATCGTGTTTGTAGTACCACAGCCATAACATTCAGTATATAGCTTTTCTATCAGTAGATATCTATGTCTAATTTCGTGCACCATTACGCTGACTCAGATATATGTTAATCTGAAAACATGTAGGTGTGATACTATGGATGTGAACTGACAAAGGAAGAAGGATCAGCAGGAGCGGGGATTTCAGTTGCTCCATCGAGCATTTGTGTCACCTTAAGCATCGTCGGTCTTATAGTCGGGTCCTCCTGGAGACACCACAATGCCACTTTCACAAACCTTTCCACCTTTTCCAGATTCAACATTGCTTCATCATCACCCTCAACTAGAAAATCCACCCTGCCACCCCTATAACAGTCCATTGCCCAGTAAGTAAGTATTTTTTGATCCTCTTCTGCAACCTCCAACTCAACATTCCGCCGACAACAGATGAGCTCCAAAAGGATGACCCCAAAGCTGTAAACATCCACCTTGGATGTGATACCAATGTTCTTGAACCACTCAGGGGCAACATATCCTCGGGTGCCTCGGATGCCTGTATTTGTTTGTGTCTGCTTGGTTCGGAGAAGTTTGGCTAAGCCAAAGTCTGATATCTTTGCTGTGAAGTTTTCATCGAGAAGTACGTTTTGAGGTTTTATGTCACAATGGATGATCTGTGCGCTGCATTCTTCATGCAAGTAAAGGAGTCCCCTTGCCACCCCAAGTGCAAGCTGAACTCGAATGTTCCACTGAAGCCTAACATCACCAAATAGAAATCTGTTGAGTGATCCGTTGGTCATAAATTCGTACACCAATAGTCTTTCTTTTCCCTCATTGCAGAATCCTAGCAACCTGACCAAGTTCTTGTGGTGGGTCTGTCCAATACTTTGGACCTCAATGGTGAATTCTTTTTCTGTTTCGTGCTCAAGCTTGTCAATTTTCTTGACAGCAATAAAGGTTCTGAGCTCATCTTGTAGCTGACCCTTGTACACAATGCCAGATGCACCAGTACCAAGAACCTCCTGGAATCCATTTGTTGCATCCTCAAGCTCTGCATAAGTGAAGGCTTTCAGAGGCAATCCTAGGTTGCGTGCTGACTGCGAAGATGGGACTCTCTTTCTTGTGATAGTACAGTAAGTACCAAAAAGGAGTAGAGAAATCAGGAGAAGGTTCACAAAGACAGAGCTTCCCAGAAATAATGAACTTCCAAGGATCCAATACTTCTTATCCTTCTTCCATTTGCTGGAATCGGGAAGCTCAGCCTGTGAACTGTTGTTCTTTGGTACCTTGATGAACACTGTCCTATCCACACTGTCCCCCATACGACCGTTTGATAAAGGCATCTTCTTCTTCCAACATGTATTATCTCCGTCATGAAACACTGCAACTGCACAGAAACAATCTGTCAGGCACAGATTCTGGCAATCATTCTTACTTATGGGCGTTTGCTGCTCGTAGTCAGCAAAAGGCCAATCCACATTAACCATTGATATAAAGTGAAACTGCATCGTGGCACCCTCCTCATCCAAATCACAACTTTGTGGCAAGAAATCAGGTTTGCAGCCTTTATACTTTCTCTCCTCATCAATAAATGAGTACTGCTCTGGGCAGAAGCATGTAGTCTGATTGTTTGTGTCATCTAACATGCAGTAACTATTAAACCCGCATGTACCGCTGCCGCTGCCGAGATTTGTCAATTCTAGACATATGTTTTGAGGTTCCATGCCCACTACTGACCATGCCTGACTTAACTGGTTGCTGGCCTTCTTTGGGTACACATATTGCCTAAACGCGCCATCTGGGTCAAGTGTGGCACGATGGTAGTAGTCCGCCATGGAGTTGACAACTGCAGATGTCATATTTATTTGTGTGCCGTTAGCTGCAATGTATATCCTACCAGTGGCATCAAATACCAGATTTGTAATGTTCCCTTTTATGGACCAATAGGAGCCATAACCATATCCAGAAGGCACAGCAATCGGATCAAGGGTAACACCATCAGTTTTCATATTTAGGAGGAACCGACCGTTGGAATAGTCCGTGGGGATGATCCGGCTACGGAGCATCATTCCCGGTGTGAGCACTTGAGTTAGCAGAATGGTGTCTGCTGGGTTGTTGAAAGTCCCCCACTTGGTAGAGCCATCTGCACCAGCCAGTACAAAGTTTCCTGTGTCGAGCATGTTAGCATAGGCTGCACTGACAACTTTGGGATTCCATACCTCTATGCCAGTGGGATCCAGGAGTGAGAGCGCTCCACTGGATGTGAGCTGGAGACGTGAACGGGATGAAACTTGTATGGGCTCTGGATCATCACCAGTGGTCTTGGCGTACCAAGCCACCGTCTGGTTGCTGATCTTGTGGAACCAGACGGCGAGGAGGTAGGCCGAGGTGTTGCCCTCAATTGGACGGAAACCGAACGCGAAGTCTCCGGATGGTGAGAGCCACGAGCTGTTAGGTCCTTGCGGTGTCAAGGAAGATCCCAAGGAGATGTTTGTTTGAGCTTGGACATATGGTGAGTTCAGTAGGAGCAGGAAGAACAAGAGGAGAGGCGCCATTAGGAATTCTGATTTCGATCTTGTTTCCTTGGAGTACATCTGATGGCAAACTTATGCCCCTCTTGGCGTTTGGGAGTCTTCATTGACTTGACCTTTCAACTAGTCGGAGCCTTCACACGGTGTAACAGTATGCAGTATTGAACTGGTCAATTCGAACAATCGGTTGCTCCACGCGCATGGATCCTTTTCTATGTGACTATTCCTTGTGGAACGTACAGACTGGGTTGCTGTGAGAACCACATGAGGTCAGGCCTAACTTTTGACATGCTTACTAGTTGCACTGAATAGAAAGAAGATTTTTTGCCCCCTATGATTACATTGACGTTTGCGTGAAAGCAGGTGCATAACAATTATTTTTTGGTAGCTCAGTATTCTAGAATTCCAGCTGGATGCTTGCGGCTGCTTTTGTTTCTCTGATAAGAAGAATAGTTATGTTTACTACTTTCTAACAGCCAAGACAATAAACAACAGTCTGTAATTATGGAGCTCATGTTTACTTCTAGCATCTAAGTTGAACATGGAGTCGAAAATTATAGACACAGAAGAGCACGCGCTTCCTTTTGCGAGAAAAAAATAAAAAAATGTTATGATTGCATTGCTCCCTTCATTATATACGGGGGGCACGTCTTCCCTTAACTATAATTTGGCATTGGCACAAGCAACATTTCATCTGTTGCTACATGCACGACTGGTACCTTTCACTTTTGATGGCTCAGCGTTTGGTCCGGCCGGCCTATCAGGCTGCGGCGCCGGCAGTTGAAAGGAGCTTGTACCGGCACTCCAGCAGCCAACGGTTGGCTCTGCAACCCAATCCATGTTGATTCCAAAATAAATAAATAAAAACCAATCCATGTTTTTTGGGCATTTGTGCTAGACTGATGTGTCAGAAGCCAAGCTGTAGAGTTACAAAACATGTTATATTGAGAAGTCTACTGTACTCTCTCCAACTCTGTTTGACCTCTCCAATTTGTCCTTCTGTTTCTTTGCATGATTTGATTTAAAGCTGAAATTTTATCTTTCAGGACTGCTTTCATGGTTTCATAGTAGTAGATTAGCAATAGATATATAAGAATGCAAGAAAACAATCGATGAAAATATTCTTTTTTTTTAAAAAAAAAACATAAAGAATAATATCCTGTTCATCTTACAAATTTTGCAATGAAAACTCGTATAAAAATATCGGTAGAGCCTATATTATACCGTTTGAATTGTTTAAGTTGGTAAATGGAGCTCAAAATTTGTTCTGAAGCCAAACGGACGAAACGCACTGTTGGGATACTAAAAGAACCACTGACCAGGGACGCCCTTTCAGCAACTAATGCCGCGAGGACGCTGGCTTTCTAACTCGCGCTGCGCTGTATTAGAACTAGATTGCAGAAAGTAGAGAGACAGTATGTGTAAAGGGTATGCTGAATCTTCCAGCAATGGTGCGTGTATCAGAAGGTTGGAAGTGTGTACAACAGTACAAGTGTACGCCCTATATATATGCATTTATCAAATAATTTAACAAAAAGTACACTTCTAGTAATTTAATAAAATTTTGCAGTACGTACTCTCTAAACAAGTCGACTCATACGCCAAGAAAAATATTGTGTACATCAGTTAAGGAAGCAACACTCCTTCCACGACTTTAAAAGAAGACTCCTGGACAGGAGGAGGACATTAGCGAAGCCATGTGCCTGGTGTTTAAGAGAATCATGTGGTGGGACGCTTGACAAATTCGGCTTGCATGGTTAGTGGGACGCTTGACAAATTTGGTTGCTTTAAATAACAAACTTTCGATAAGTACCTGGTAACTATCGAGTAGGATTTTAAAACTAATGTCAAATGAGTGTCAAGGATCTTGAATAGTTAATAACTAACATAACATGAACCTGTAATATTTTAATAAAGCTATAATGTAATAAGACTGTAATCTTTAATTTATGCTAATTAATCACAGAACACTGTTTGACTGAGTATTTCAATATCCTTAGAGAATTCTAATAGCCCTTAATCAATTATTATTAACGTGTTTTATATTTATGTATGCTCATTTTATGACCATAGTTCGTAAGGTATCGCCAAGGCCACAAGGCATATACTTGGGTCACCGCATTGGCCTCGTTACATGCCTAGAGGATAAGGTGGCCTCGTTACGATGTCAAGTCACAATCCCTTGATTACCACCTTAAGATGTCCCTTAGAGGCTCTGGCTGGTCCTCATCTTATTCCTGGAAGACTTCTGAGGGAATTGCTATAGATTATATCATAAAAAGGAGCCTGTTAGAACTAGCATCCCAATTCAATTAGAATGCCTAAACGGGCAGATACACATGCAAGGAAATCCTTATACAAGTAAGTACATATGGAAGAGAACGAATCAAGGATGCAAATAGCCTGCTATAGCTCCGCTATAGCTTTGCTATAGCTTTTTGAGATAGGTGCCGCGACGATATTGCAAATATTACCGCTAATGCCGCTAACTCCGCTTTAAAGTTAAATAGCCCCGCTAACTTCATCCGCTATATCTGAGTTATAAACTTATGTTTCATGCTTTATGATTCATATATCATAAGTCAAGCGATATGATGAATTTTCTTGTTCATAGTTTAAACGATGCTTGCTTTGTTGATTTTCTGAACTGTTTTGCCGCTAGAAAAGATGACATATACATGCTAGGATGATGGTTCCACTGAAGCTTTAAATCACCAAACAAGTACCTATCGAGTGATCCATTTGTCATAAATTCGTACACCAATAATCTTTCTTTTGCTTCATTGCAGAACCCTAACAACCTGACCAAGTTCTTATGGTGCATCCGTCCAATAGTTTGGACCTCGATGGTGAATTCCTTTTCTATTTCATGCTCGATCTTGTCAAGTTTCTTGACAGCAATGCAGGTCGTAGGCTCATTTTGTAGATTGCCCTTGTACACAATACCAGAGGCACCAGTACCAACGACCTCTTCAAATCCGTTGGTCGCATCCTGGAACTCTGCATATGTGAAGGCTTTCAGGGGCAATCCTAGGTTGCTTGATGGCTGCAACGGCGGGACTTCCTTTCTAGTAATAATACGGTAAGTAGCAAGAAAGAGAACATAAATCAGGAGAAGGTTCACCAAGATGGAGCATACCAGAAACAATGAGCTTACAAGAATCCAGTACTTCTTATCCTTCTTCCACTTGCTGGAATGGACAAGCTCAGACTGTGAACTATTGTTTTTTGGTACTTTGATGAAAACTGTCCTCTGCACATCGTCCCCCATACGACCATTCTTTGAAGGCATCTTCTTCTTCCAACATGTCTTATCACTGTCACGGAACACCGCAACTGCACAGAAACAATCTCTCAGGCAGAGCTGCTGGCACTTATCCTTAGTAATGGGTGTGTACATCTCATAGTCATCAAAAGGCCAATCCACGTTTTCCATCGATATCAGCTGAAATTGCATTGTGACAGCATGATCATCCAAATCACATCTTTGTGGGCGAAAATCAGGTTTGCAGCTTTTGTACATGCTCTCCTCGTCAACAAATGAGTAGTGCGCTGGGCACACACATATAAACTGATTGTTTGCATCCAACATGCTGTAACTATTTAAACTACATGAACCAACAGCTGGCTGGTCAAGGAGGAGCCGGCCATTGGAGTAGCTTGTTGCGATGTCCCGGCTGCGGAGCACCTTTGGGGTGGTGAGCAGGAGAGTGTTTGTTGGATCGTCGTCGAATGTTTGCCAGATGGTTGAGCCATCTACAGCAGCCAATAGAAAGTTTCCAGTATCGAGCATGCTAGCATAGGATGCACCGAACACTTGGGGATTCCATACCTCTTTACCGGTGGGGTCCAGGGCCGAGAGTGTCCCAGCTGAGGTGAGATGGAGGCTTGAACCGGATGAAACTTGCACCGGCGCTGCTTCTGGATCATTGTTCTTGGCATACCAAACCACCGTCTTGTTTCTGATCTTGTGGAGCCAAATGGCGATGAGGTAGGAGGAGTTGCCCTCTACTGGCTGAAAGCCAAACATGAAGTCACCGGATGGCGAAAGCCATGAGCTGTTAGGACCGTGGGGAGCTAGGGAGGAGCCCAAGGTGATGTTTTGTTGAGCTTGCACAGCTGGTGAGATCAGTAGGAGGAAAGGTAAGGAGAGAAGAAGAGGCTCCATTTTTTTTCTTTTCTGTTTTGCTCTCCTTTGCCACCTCTTATGCCTGTCTTATACATTCCTTACTGTGTATAGGAGTCTTCGTTGACTTGACCTTGCAGGTGTGGTTGGGTCATCTGAACCTTCACGAGGTGTAAGAAAGTAAGTGGGACAATTCGATGATCAATGCTCATGGGGTGTTTTTCTGTGTCACTAATTTGTTGGACGTAGAGACCAGGTTGATATGATTCCAAGTGGGGGCACTTGATGCCAATCATAATTTTTGACATGTTGCACTGAATGGAAAGCAGATTTTCCTGACGTTTGTGTCAAGGCAAGTGCACAACAACTATTATTTGGAAAACTCACCTGTTTGCTTCTGGCTATAATGAGATTTTGTCTCTTATTTTTTGAGGGATGAGATTTCCTCTTTTTATTCTTCCAGAACGAACAACTATGGTTCCTGCTTGGACTGTTGACCTGCAAATTATATGCGCTGTAAAGTTCTGGTCGATATAGGTGATGTTCTTGTATTTGGGCTCCCTTTGTTTATGAGAAAACCATTACTGGTACTAGAATTTTCTGTGAGTGTATGGTTCTCTTCATTTTCTATTGAGCACATTATCTCTTAACAAGCCTGTGGACGCAGGTTTTCTCAATTTTAACGTTACCTGTGGAAAAAAAGGCATTTGAAAGCTGATAATTTGTCCCTGTTACAATCAGTGATTCGTCTGACATGACCTGCATTGACTGCTATTTTCGATGGTTCAGACGAGCCGGCAGTTGAAAGGAACTTGTACCAGCACCTTTGGTTGCTGAGCTAACACGTTGTACTACTGGGTAATTGGTGACTTTGGTTTCATGGCTCTGCAAATTTTGATCTTTACGGGTCTTGGTTATGGTTCTGAGATGGTCTGTCGTGTGCGCCCCACATTCTGAGATGCACCGAGATGAAGATTCTGCCAGTAGCATCATGCCAGGGCAGCCCACCGAGTAGATACAACACCGTCCGTGCAACAAGCACTCATGGCGCGCCAACGGCCGTGCATCTCCGTCCTGCCCTGTATTCAGATAGAGAGAGAGTATGAAATGATAAATTTATTTACTATTCATGTACCAAATTTATAAGTGTGGCGATCCCCCAAACGGACACGTCCCTTGACTACTGAATATTCGAATCTTCTTTGGTGCATGTATTGGATGATGAACCGCATGGCCGTTGCCAACTGATCACCATATTTTTGTTCTTAACACTACTTCATGACCATATTTTTGTACTTCATATTATACATCCTCCACAAACCTTTGTGGGCGTAAAACACTCCTTAAGGGCCTAGTGTTAAATCTGAGAACAAATACATAATTGATGTAACTTTTTGCAGCTAAACATCGGAGCTTCATTATCATCATTCGTAATGCTATTATAGATCAGGAGTTTATTGTTACGTCTTCCCAGACACACAGGGATAAATAAGGGGCAGTCTAGAACAGCTTTTATGTATCTCCTAAGGAGACAACTCCCTGCTACTTCATACTTCCTCCGTCCATTTATATAAGGTATTCTAGAGTACAAACTTCAAAATAACAGAGGAAGAAATTTGAATAATAGAATCCGTATATAAAGGGGCAGAGGGAGTACATTTACTATTTTACTATCTGTACGATATGCAGGAAAAATAACTATGGAAACGAATGGGTAAAGGAAGCAGAATCAGGAGGAGTTTTGATGCCAACTGTTCCATCGAGCATCCGCACGACCTTCAGCATTGCAGGCCTCACCGTTTGGTCTTCCTGTAGACACCACAATGCCACTTCTACAAAGCTTTCCACCTGTTTCAGATTTAGAATTGCTTCATCATCACCGGCAACCAGTAAATCAACCCTGCCGCACCTATAACAGTCGTTTGCCCAGTAGGTCAATATTTTTTGGTCCTCTTTTGCAGCTTCCAACTCAACATTCCGCCGACTACAAATGAGCTCCAACAGGATGACGCCAAAGCTGTAAACATCCACCTTGGCAGTAATACTGTTGCTCTTGAACCACTCAGGGGCAACATATCCTCGGGTGCCCCGGATACCTGTATTTGTTTGTGTCTGATTTATTCGGAGCAGTTTGGCTAAGCCGAAGTCAGAGATCTTGGCTGTGAAGTTGTCATCGAGGAGAATGTTTTGGGACTTTATATCACAGTGGATGATTTGTGTGCTGCATTCCTCATGTAGGTAGAGAAGTCCCCTTGCCACCCCGAGAGCAATCTGAACACGAACGTTCCACTGAAGCCTGACGTCACCGAGTAGGAATTCAATGAGTGATCCATTTGTCAGGAATTCATAGACAAGGAGTCTTTCTTTTCCTTCATTGCAGAATCCTAGCAACCTGACCAAGTTCTTGTGGTGCGTCCGTCCAATGGCCTGAACTTCAATGGCGAACTCCTTCTCTGTTTCCTGCTCAAGCTTGTGAATTTTCTTGACAGCAATGCTGGTCAGGAGCTCATCTTGTAGCTGGCCCCAGTACACAATACCAGAGGCACCAGTACCAAGCACCTCCTGGAATCCGCTGGTGGCCTTCTCGAGTTCCGCATAAGTGAAGGATTTCAATGGCGATCCTAGGTTGTTTGGTGACTGCGAAGATGGGAATTTCTTTCTTGTGATAATAGAGCGGGTACCCAAAAAGAGAGCAGATATCAGCAGAATGTTCACCATGATCGAGATTGCTAGGAACAATGAACTTCCAAGAATCCAGTACTTCTTATCAGTCTTCCATTTGCTGGAATGAACATGCTCAGAGTTTGAACTGTTATTCTTTGGTACCTTCAGGAAGAGTTTCCTCTGCACATCACCATTCATCTTACCATTTGATAAAGGCAACTTCTTCTTCCAACATGTCTCATCACTTTCATGGTACACCGCAACTGCACAGAAACAATCTATCAGGCAGAGCTTCTGACAATCATTCTCGGTTATGGGGTCATATTGCTCGTAGTCAGCAAGAGGCCAATCAACAAAGTCTGTTGGTATCAACTGAAACTGCGTTATAGCAGATTCTTCATCCAGGTCACAGCTTTGTGGTTGGAAGTCTGGTTTGCATCCTTTGTACTTCCTATCATCATCTAAAAATGAGTAACTCGGTGGGCACGAGCAATTTGGCTGACTCGTTGTGCGATCAAATCTGCAATAACTGTTAAACCCACATGTGCCACTGCCGATTCCTGTCATTGCTGTACAGATATCCGGGGGCTGGAAGTCAGCAACAGCCCATTGTGACGCTGGAGACCACTGGCTGCTGACCTTCAGGTACGAATATTGCCGGAACACACCATCTGTGTCAAGTGTGGCGCGATAGTAGGAGCTCGCCATGGCTGCAGATGTCATTTTTATTTGTATGCCATTATTCATAGCCACATATATCATGCCTGCGGAATCAAACACCAGATTTGTAATATTTCCGTCTATCGACCAGTATGCGCTGTTTATATATCCGGATGGCGATGCAACAGGATAGAGTACAACACGGTCAGTTTCTATATTGAGGAGGAACCTGCCATCAGAGTAGTCTGTGGGAATGATCCGGCTGCGGAGCTTCATGCCTGGTGTGAGTACTTGTGTGGGCAGGATAGTGTCTGCCGGGCTGTCGAAAGTCCCCCACTTGGTAGAACCATCTGCAGCAGCTAGTACAAAATTTCCTGTGTCCAGCAAGCTGGCGTAGGCTGCACCAACAACCTTGGGATTCCATACCTCTGCGCCGGTGGGATCTTGGAGCGAGAGCACCCCACCAGACGTGAGCTGGAGGCGAGAACCAGATGAAACTTGTACCGGCCCTGGTACTGGATTGCTGGTCTTCGCATACCAAGCAGCTGTTTTGTCGCCGATCGTGGCAAACCAAACGGCAAGGAGATAGAAGGATGAGTTGCCCTCGATTTGCCGGAAGCCAAATGCAAAGTCACCTGATGGTGACAGCCATGAGCTGTTAGGCCCTTGTGGTGCTAACCATGAACCTAAGCTTATGTTTTGTTGAGCTTGCACTGACGCTGAGGATAGTAGCAGGAGGAAGGACAGGAGGAGAGGTGCCATTGGGTTTCTGATTTGGCTCTCGTTTCGAACCGTGGGTGGGTGGCAAACTTATGGATCCCCTTCCATGTTGAACAGGAATAGAAAAATAGCATTGAACTGGTCAGCTGTGATCAGTTGCTTCTCAAAATGGATGCATCGATATTTCTTCTGATACTATTCCATGCTGGCAATCGATAACTGGTTGTTGTGATGGTGTTGAAAGTCCGCCAATGTAGGTCCTCCTGATGGTTAGGCCGGATTTGTCGCACGCTTATAAATTCTACAGAAAACAGTTCGCACAAAATTTTAGTTCTACAAATAACAGAAGAGAAGACAGGTAGAATGAGTCAGTCAACGATGTTTAGGTGAAGGCAACAAAGACGGACTATTTGTTAGTAAGGTCACCATTCTTCTATGCCTCGTGCCTGGATGCTTCCAGTCATACTACTTCCATATGCAAAATGATGACGTTAAGACAATAAAGATAGTCCAGTTTTGAATATGGCAGTGACTTACAGTCAGAGAGAGGTGGAACCAGTATTGGACCGTAAACAATCATGTATACTGCAGCTTTACTTCACTATCGACCGGATTGACACAAGAAGTTGAAACTAGATCCTAAAAGGTTCTGTCACAATTTTGTTTGTTTGCAGGAAAAAAGATGTCTAGAAGTTAGCAGCTTTTTGTTTACATCTAGAACATGAATCGACCGGATTGACACAAGACATTTACGAAGGTTACTAGTAAAAATGCACGTACACCACGCACGTGTCCGATAAAAATAATATGATACACCGTGTACGTATCTAAAAAAAACACATTTCTTTCACATCATTGCATTTAAGTACCATAACGACATTAACACGACAAGCTCAAAAATCTGATAAATATTGACATTGTCTTTGAAACATAAAAGACATAACGTGGCGCATAGTTCTTATTCGTCATCGGTAACGATAGCGATCATATTAATCTTTTTCTATCTCAATAAATATATCTCCCAGATTCCTTCATAGCACGGCTAAAAGACCCTCACGTGGCACCAAAAGGAAGTAACCTAAAATTAATACCATTTTGCACAACACCTAAAATTAATATTATTCATGATTATGAATCTGAAAAGCTTATAAATAAAATACGTAAGACGAGGGCCAAAACCAGAAAACTCAATATTTTCTTCACCTGATAGACAACCATGGAGTGTTCTTGTATATAGGCAAAAATAGTAAATCACAAGAAAATTAAGTCTTACAATCAGTCAACATTAGTGTACAAATATACATTAATCAAGAGTTCAGGACATCTCTGTATACAATGTTCTTAGTGCTTTTCACCGCAGGGTCCAATAATTTATTGGGTTTGGCGAGGACCCTAGTTGTCTTTCGCGGCACACCCCTGGACAATGCAACATAGAGCTGACCATGCGCAAACACAGGTTCAGGCAGATATACTCCGACGTGAGGAATGGTCTGTCCTTGAGCTTTGTTTATCGTCATTGCAAAGCTTAGACGCACAGAGAATTGTATCCTTTTGAATTTGAAGGGTAGCGTCAAATCCTCAGATGGCGAGAGAGGTATCCTCGGAATGAACACCCTCTTACCAGCATGCTGACCACCAACGATTTCCGTGTCAATGGCGTTGTTCTGAAAGCCCCTGACCACCAAGCGTGTGCCATTACACAGTCCATTATGCGGGTCTAGGTTGCGAAGCAAGATTAGAGGATAATTTATCTTGATCTTCAGCTCGTGAGGTGGCAGCCCATTTGGTATAAGAGAGTTTAGAAAGTCAATGGGGTAATTATTTGTCTGGTCATCCTCCACAGAGTCAAAGCTGTAAAACATCTTGGACGGACCCGGAAACATCTCAATCATCTTGGAGTTGAGTTGATCAATGTACTCATTCTTCGTTGATAGGATTGCACGAGAACTCATGTAAGCGGTGTCACTGACATTTGTCCAGAGATCAGGGAAAATGTCTGCAACAAGACGGCCAATCCCTTTCTCTTCATCGTAGTCAATAACAATCTCCTCTGGGAGACAGACATAATCATCCCCTGGTGACTCTTCAACTCCATCACCAATTCTGAGAAGATACTGTGAGAATAATGGGTCTGACTGTGCACGCATGTTTGGAGTGAGCCTGATCTTGCGAATCCAATCCCATATATAGCTCCTCTGCAAGATGGCATTGGTGATCTGAGCTCTAGTTCCCCGCGGACCACAGGAAGAACCTGTCTGAAATCTCCTCCAAAAACCATAATCTTGCCACCAAATGGTTCATCGCGACCCATGATATCTTGCAAGGATCTATCCAAACACTCAATAGATTGTCTCTTTGTCATCGCAACTTCATCCCATATCAAGAGACGGGCTGAATGAAGGAGCTCAGTAGTACCACTCTGCTTTGTGAAGTTGCACATGCTTTCATCGCTGATTTTAGTTGGTATCTTGAATCTGGAGTGTGCTGTCCGACCACCGGGCATAATAGATGCCGCTATGCCAGATGTAGCAGTAGCAATGGCTAGGAAACCCATGGAATGTACAGTTGCGATCAAGGCCTTGTAGAGATACGTCTTTCCGGTTCCTCCGGGACCATCAACAAAAAACACCCGACCCTTTTCAGAAGTCACATGATCCATGATCTCATCAAATCCTGCCCTCTGTTCAGCGTTGAGTGTCTACACAATTTTCAAATGGTCTTCATCGAATTCGAGTGCATACTCCTCATTCAACTCCCTGTAGTGGTCCCTTTCCTTGTGTCCTGGAATAAAGAAATATAAACATAATTAAAACATTTGGTACATAATTTTTTTGTGATACACTGTAGCTAGCAAACTTTGCAACAATTGCTGTTTCATAGGTTTAAAATATGATGTAAATCCAGATCAGGTCAAATAATCAGGACCAGCAATATCAGGAGTACCAAAGAAAAAAAATGATATAAGTATAGATTGGCTAAGTCTATAATGTCTACAAATATATCAGTCTATAATGTCTACAAATATATCAGGCATGAAATCTCTTATCAGTTAAATGTATTGTGATTCCAGATTTTTTTCATATAGATAGCTATCTGAATAACATATCTAACATTGCAATTAAAAGAGCATATCAGATATGATCCATTAAATGTATTGTAATTCCAGATTTTTTTTTATATAGATAGCTATATGAACATATCTAACATTGCATGATTAAAAGAGCATATCAGTCAAAATCAGTTAAAGGCATCAGAATTATAGATTTGTTGTTCATATAGATAGCTAATAGCATATCCTTGTTCATGTCACGTAAGTACAGGTTTTTAGAGGAGCATTTAACAACTAAAGATTTGAAGTCTTTTTTTTTTTTTAAAAAAGAAGAGAACATAGCACACACGTATCAAGGTATAGATTTTTTCCTTTAACTGACATGAATGCTTTCTATGGAGATGAGACACCCAAAATTACATTGAAAGCTAGGAACTTTTTCCTTTAACTGATTAAGAAAGCAATAGCTAATAAGGTGTATCTATTTTTTACTTCTGAAATGTTCTATGACTGGAGAGTCTATTTCTTTTTTTTGTCGTAAAGATCAGAGCAGATGGCATATAACATATTTAAATTCAACTGAGCACATGGCTAAAATGTGATCACTCTTTCTTTCACCTACGTAACACTGAATTTATTATGCCAACTTCAGTATCAGATGTATGAAGTGCCTACTATTCAGTCTGTGCAATATGAGAACAACATAAAAAACATTTGTTTTAAATTCTTTGGTTTAAAGCAACAGCTACAGGTTGACAACAGTGACATGTGAAGGATTAAAAACATAGGTCATAACAGTGGTTTATTTGTAACAGTGGTTCACAAATCAACATAAAGTACGGAACTGTTATGTGTTATAGTGTAGCTATGAAGCATTGATCCATTCCTAGGCTAGATATATAATTGTTATGTGCTAGCATGCCAGATGAGAAAACCAACACAATCATCGACTTATTTGCTACAGTTCTAGAGAAATGAGGTCACTTGTCTCTATGTCGATATCCAAGATTTCTAACTGTCTCAAATTATATTTATGATAGCCAAAGAAATCAAATGAAAAAAAAAACTCGATGGTTGCTGCGGGCAAAGCTTTACCTTTTTCGTCCAACTTGGGTAGGCCGAAGCCATCCACATCCTTGCCCATTGATTGAACACATCGCTCAATATCCAAGAGTACCCGCTGCTCCACCTCATGGGGATCGGAAATTGTCCTCCGAATGTCCTCAGAGAGTGAATCAAAATGCTTTTCCCACAGCTTGCGAATATTATTTGCCTCAGAAAAAACCATGATTATAGCAAATAATTGTCAGAACGAGCTAGGCATTTTCCATATAGCACACTCTGTTAAGGTATCGTCCAAATAAGAATCAGTAAAAGAAGTCCACCAAGGTCACATGCTTCTCTAAAGGTCTCACATGTTACTCCACAAACAGTTCTCAAACTCTTGAATGACGTAGCGCCCCTCACATGGGTCAACAAAAGCCGAAGGTAGTACCGCTCTCCTTCAGATGGGCTTGCATGTACAAGACGGACAATTTGAGCTCGTTGTTTTCTCCATTCCCAACGCTTTTTGGATTTTTTCCAAGTAAACCATTCAGGGAACTGTATGTACAGGAATTTGCAAGCTTTGGGCTCCGCAGCATTGGTCTTAAACCACTCAGTCAACATTGATCTCTGGTTCTTCGGGTCTTTGGCAACTTCATTCAAGTCTGAGGTTGATTTGAATGAAACCATGTGCATCCCCTCAAGATGAATGGCAAGCTGTAAAACAGGAGGCGAGACATAGTAGAGAGGGAACCGATAAAGCCTGTATGCAGCCTTTGACGGTGTTATACATCTTGCATCTCGGTACTGTTTGATTTCATTAATGACGGTATCATCATTCTCTGACTTGTCGACCGTGAAAGATGCACGATCATGGCCTTTGTAGATGTATTTGTAGAGATACTTGACAGACTTGACATTGCAGGAGATCTCCACATTGATGTGACAATTGTATCGCATAAGTAGGGTGGGGTTGTAAGGAACAACCCATCGATTGTCCAACTCGGCGTTTCGCCGGTATATTGGGTACGAGTCTTTCCCCTGCTGTGTGGCTTCACAAAACTGGCAAGGGTAACGAAACCGACACTGTCCATCTATCATACATGGGCAATCCTTGTTGAGAACACCACAAGGGCCATGCATCATGTGTTTGCAAATGAGATCGTGCAAAACCGGGTACTTCTTCTTATCCGGGATTTCAGCAGATATTTTTGTGTCATACTCATCTGGACATTTTAGCTTACTCCCTTCTTTCATAATCAATAAGAAATGCTCATGTGGCAGGCCCCTCTTTTGGAACTTTGTGACATGAGCATAGGCAGCAACCTCGCCAAAATGTTGTTTCTTAACCAAAAAATCCTCACAATCTCGCAGCTTTGCTTTGTACACTCGTGCCACAACTTCAGGACGGTCCTGCGGAGTCTGGCCAGGCAATAGCTCCTGGATGATTTCATCCCAATATGGGTTGCATGTCATAGTTATGAAATAATCTGGCTTCCGATAATGTTGCACCAAGGTCATTGCATCAAGGAACCTGCGTTGCACATCACGGTCGCAACCAGTCATGGACCTTGGTAGGACAATTCTCTTGTCAGTCAATGACGCCCTTGCCTCCCCGGTTGCAAGAGTGTCGAGAACTCCCTGTATGGGTACATCACAAGTTAGTAGGGAAAATTTAAACGACCAACGTAAGCAATGAAATGCGTATATTCTGTACTTTAAAATTGAAGGGTAGTAGCAAAGTAGTGTGTTGGACATCAGCCAACATCAATTAAATATATTAAGAGTTCAAATATATATCCTTGATGATCAGGTCACACACAGAGGAACATGAATAAATAACAGATTCCAAATCTCTGCAACAGACATGCAATTTTCTAAAAGACTTAAAGCACATGTCAAACTAAAATTGAATAGAGCTGCATTTGTACAGAGCACATGACAAACTGAAATGCAAAATGTAACTCGTATGGTCGTGTGTATAACATAATAAAAGCCTATGTAGCAAATGGTTCCTTAATCACACAATAATAATATTGACCGTTTATCAAATATTATTTCTGATGATCTCTTCATTACATTAAGTATCGCCAGGTTAAATAGCTAGATAGGTTAATAGCTAGATTAATCAACCAGACAAGTATGCTTGTATCCGGAGATTTGCACAGGTAAAAATAACAGCCTGCTATTCATTCATGCATTTAGAAGAAACCACAAGTTTCAAAAATGTGGTTACCTGATAAAGGTCTGCCCGAATAATCTTCTGGTGTGCAGGGAGAGAGTACCAGTTAAGACGCATAGACTCAGCCTTACATATCAACGAGCCACTGCTGGAAGAGTCGTCCACCGTGAAACAATACATTGAATTCCCCACGTCTGATTTGAAGCTTGTAAGCATAATATATTCTGGCGCTCAAATACTTCTTATTTGATTCTAGATCACCACCTGGAATTAGCAGTGAAAACAAAGTTAGGTGTACGCATATATATATAACTCCAAATCAAAAATAAGCCTAAATAATTTTTATTATTTTAGCAACTTTGTCCCCCAGTGCGATCATCTGCTTCGGCTTCGTCGTCTATGTCCATCACGGATGGGAAATCTTCATGCGGGTCTACCATGTCACCACAAAAGAAACACCATGGGATTAGTCTATTAGCTTAGAAAAATAAATGATAAGTTATTAGGCTGTTTAGATATATGTATTGTAATATGCATTGCGACATACCTTCATTATCAGTTTTCTTTTTTCCGGTCTTTTTATTCTTTTTGGTTTCCTGGTACAATATCCCTTCATTCCATCCTGCCTCGCCGCCAGGAAAAAGCAAAGGATATGCTAGAGTATCATAGCACCCATAGTAAGCCTTAATATAAACCGGTCGATCCGATACTCCACAGACCATAACACTCCTCTCAAACATTTTCTTTGGGTCACTTCCTTCCAACCATATGGCTGAAACCTGAGAAGCAGTGGGAGCATTGTATCTCCTCTGGTCCACATCAATCTTCGTGTTGAGTTCAATTCTATACTCGTCAAGGTTTGGCTTGGAACCCAAACTCCTGAATGTCCCAACAAAGGATTCCCTTGCAAAATACGTACAATCAACTTTATTAACCCAAGATCCAGGTGCGGTGATCGCTTCACTCTGTGTGCAAAATCATCTTCATTGTCATATATATACAGCTGCATATTTCTAGCAGAATAGTTTTCATGCGACAACTGATCTAGACGGTGATATATCTGACCCTGGATCCTAAATGTATAGATCCCAGTTCCTGCTGCGGTAGCATATTGCCGGTCGAGTTTGACACCCATGCTAGTGAATGAAAAATGAGAGTTGAAGTAACGAATATTCTTCATGAACCACTTTGCATCTCTGTCTGCTTGGTTTGTGTAAAGTCTTCTCATTTCTGCAGGTACCTCCGGAATATGAATACGGACCATCCCCTCCCTACAACAGAATGCCGCCCCTTCACCAGGGAACCTCTTGGCGCCGCAGTGTTCGCAGTCCGGTGCGTGACCCAAAACATGATGTTTTTTTGGGAGATTGTGATAAACATAGTCATGGGGATCGGGTCTGCCTTCAGTACCTCCGTCTTGCCTATTAACTCGATATGACTTGTATTGCACATCTAGCAAAGGAAAACACAAAACGACTCTAGTTTAAAAATGAACACGAGAGGCAATTTAAATTTAACCCGAAGGAAGAGAACTCATAAATACCAAGTCTAACGAAAACCCGGCCCTCGTCATCAGCAAAAGGATCATCGATGTCGTCATCTTTCGGCTTATGAGTCTCTAAGTTCTCCTCATCTGGGCCATATACAAAAAAAGGGGTCATGTTCTGCTTTTTAATTATAGCTTTTCAAAGAAAAGAACCAATTTAATTACCTAATCCCGGGCGTTCTGATGCATCCGGAACCCAAATACCAGAATCGTACATGCCATCGTTAGCACGAGACTGCTCGCCCGTACACAATGTCGGATTTATCGTTCCAGACGGAGCAGCTGTAAACAAAAGAGAAAGTTGTCATATACGAATATTAAAGCCAAGAGGATATTCAATCCAACGGGATATTACAAACAGGCACGCACCTTGTGAAGTGATCTGAGTCGATTTTCGCCGGCGATGTTGATTCTGGAATTCTACGTTCTTATCAAGTTGAGCGACATTAGCTTTTCTCTTCATTCCACCAGCACTGTCACATTGGACTTTAAGTGCAGATTCCAACAAAATAAACCATTAGAACAGTAGGTATATGATATATACATGAATATCCAAAGCCACAGAGAATTTTTGGATTATGTTGAACTTCACCTTCATTGGCTAGAGTGCCCTTTTGACGCTTCCGGTAGCGCTGACTATTATTACGCCACAAAGATCTTTTACATTCCTCTGGTGTACTCTGATCTTCTGTGTCCGACTTAATAGTATCTATGTTTTCCTTTTTACGCTTCCGGTAGCGTTGACTGCTTGCACGCCGCCTGGACCTTTGTGTTTCGTTCAGTTCAACGCAATCTGCAGTAACAAATTCAATGTTTTCATCTTGCCGAACTCCCCCACTTGGTGCTGGACACCAATCTTCATTCCGATGAAGCCAGCTGTCATCACCGTCATCAACAGCAGCATAATCACCCTGGTTTATCGTCACACGTTCTGAAACCAAAAAAAAAAAAAAAGAATCATAAAACAATAAGTTGGAATTTGAACTATAAAAAGAACTCAGCAAAACAGTGTGATTTAAGCATTTTACTTTGATCATTATGTGAGAACGGATTGACAATGGAGCCTGAACCCAATGCAGGGTTCGTAATTGTGTCCCTCATTGCCTCAGCTTCAATATCTATATGTTCGGAACAATGGTTCAGAAGAGATGAATAAGAAAGCTGAAAAACTCAAAACAACAACTCATTAAAAGAAATGCACCGGTAGGGTTCGAGGACGGCGTCGGTCTTTGTCTATACCACGAAAGGGGTGGTGGTATTGGAACCGAAACCCAATGTTGAGTTCGTACCAGCAGTCAGTGTAGTGGGACCTAACCAAATTTGAAAATTTGTTTTGACATATAAAAATGTTAAATCACACTGGCATAAAAATATTTGAAACAGTGAAACAGTATGCGTGAAACTAAAAAAAATATCCAAATATGTCTGTGTGAATAACACACCTGGATGGAGAGCGAATGGGGTGTCATTTAGGTCATTCCTCGAGTCTAAGTATTTTCAAGCAGTAATTAAGCTCTATGTGGGTAAGGACTGAACATGCGCAAAGAACCAATTACACTAAAAAAGGGAGAACAAATGGTACCTGCTACATTTGTCATTGACTATTCACGGACTGGTGCGGGCAAAGAATTCTCCAGTTCGGCCTTTTTTCGTGCACGATACTGACGTTTCTTTTCAGCAACTATTTTACGTTTTGTAGCGAGCTCTTCTTCCACCTGGCCTCTTTTTTTGGTCTGAAAAAATAAACACATGCCTGAGACTCACTGAACACTTGAACAATGGAAAATAAAATTATGCCGCCATCAGGGAAAAAAGGAAGTTACCAACCATTCGAAAGGACATTCGTGCAATCAGCGAGAGGTCGACGCACGTGGGGTTTCTTAGCCGATTTTCCGGAAGGTGCAACACCAACTTCATGCACTGCTGCATTGTTTTCTGAAAATAATCGACAATGTCAGGCATCGTTGTCAAACACATTGTATAGTGGGACAGTTGCAGAGCACAATTGCAGCTTTACACATCTGACCATTTTCGTCGATTTCACTGGTCGTGTCTCGAAGAGGTGGGGATTCACCCAAAGCGCTGACTTTACGTTTGGCCATAATGACTGAAGCGAAACCATGTTAAGCAAATTTTGATGAGAATGTAATGGTAATTATACAAAACTTTAAACTGAATTTTTCATGTTCAAATATGTTCAAATCGCTGAAGGTAGCAGGGACATTGTCTACTGGATGCTTAGCCAATTAAAATCGGCTTGTTTAGGTGTCCCAGAATTGCAGTTTCAGAAAACAATGCCTACGCACTTCCTGTAGCGCATCCGACAAACATGCATGCTGTTGGGGGATCGAAGGTCTTCGTGTGACGTATCGAAGCCCTCCAACGATTGATAGAAGTGTCCTGGTTCTGGCGAAGCCCTCGAAGGTAGTTGATGCCTTCGAATCACCTCGCGAAGCCCTCCTTGTTCGTCGTCGCCGCCTTCTGGTTGGAGCGAAGCCCTCCTTCCTGGTCCGCAGTGCCGGACGAAGGTGTTCTTACTCAGGTTCCCTGCAGTTTGTTGCGCGAAGCTCTCCTTCACCCGCGATGCCGGGCGAAGGGGTTGAGTGATTAGAGAGGTTTGAGCACGGTACGAATGATTCCTCCTTTGGCTCGTGGCCCGAAAAACAGATGTCATTACAGGATCATCTCCCTCTATATTTATAGGGGGTGAGATGATTATATTTACAAGTGTGCCATTGGCTGCTTTAGTATGGCTCTCAGCTTGGCAACTTCGGGCTCCTGCGCCGTCTGCTCTTTCTGCTCTGCTTCGCTCGTCCTCTGCTTCGCTCGTCCTTCGCGTAGCTCCGGGTGTCTTCGGCGTAGTCCCCAACATTGCATTCCCCTTCGCGTGTGTCTTCTGGTTGCGGTTCGTCCCTTGACTTGGATCGCAGCTATCTTCCCAACATTAGCCCTCAACTGTTGAAAGGAAGTGAGCGAAGGCGTTTCCTTGAAGCAGTTATCTCTTTAGCTGCGATTTTTTCCTCATTTTATTTCTTATTATTTATATTTTAATGTATTTCACTATTCTTACTTAAACCCTTGGTTGTACGGTTTTTCACCCTAATATCCCCAACTTTCGGCAGGTCTTTAAATATGTGTCGCTTTCACCTTTTCTCGTCCGTGTCTTTTTACCGCCGTGGCTGCTTTGTTGGCATCTCTTCTTTCGAAGGTATTTCTTTTCTTCCTTCGATGGCTAGGCAGAAGTCGGCAGCGTTTCTTAGGGGTTTCCATTCTCTTCGAGCTGGTTATTATTTCACAAGGTCTATCTCCGCCTCCCGTTATAAGGGTATGTTTTCGAAGTGTTACTCGGAGTCTGGTCTTGTTGATATAGATTCCATCTGCCTTCCTTTGTATGGCCCGAAACAAGTTCCGGAGGTCCGCCTAAGACCTCGAAGCGATGAGTTTGTTGTTTTTTCGTCATTTCTGGATGCCGGTCTATCTTTTCCACCTTCGAGCTTTGTCCTTCGTGTTCTTTCTTTATACCATCTCCAGCTTCATCATCTTACTCCTGTGGCCGTCGCAACCATGTCAGCCTTCGCTTGGGCTTGCATCAGCGAAGGTTTAAATCCTGAACCTCATGCTTTTTATCGAGTATACCAAGCCCGGCACACTCCTACTTATGATCATGAGAACCATCTCAGCCCTTGCTTCGGAGTTGTTGGATTTGAGGCTAGGGAGGGGTTTCTGACGCCTCTTGGTAGCTTCGATCCCCCTCCCTTTGATGAATGGGTGAAAGATTGGTTCTACTATAAATACTCTGCTATCGATTTTTATACTGGGAAAGCCGCTGGTATATGGATTACCAATGACTTCGAGCCTCCGCAGAATAGCTTCATTTCTTGATGTGTCGATGTTTTCCGAAGGGTTAGTCAGAGGATGACCCTTCGTGATATTCTGGAGGAATGCTTCGCTGCTGGTGTTCTTCCCCTCGCTCGTCGCGGTTGGAGGCCCTCTTCTTTTGGTAGAAATAAGTTTGGCTTAAGAATGCCAGTTTTTCCTTCGATATCGGGACCCTGTATGACTATTCCTTGTGCTTCGTTGCCTTTGATAGCTTCCTCTTCTTTTCCCTCTTTTAATTTTTCTTTTTGCTTATACGTTGTTATTTTTGCAGGTTTCAATCTCTGGTCACCTCAAGACCGGGTTACTTCTTTTCTTGGGAAGTTCTCTCAGAAGGAGTGGGTTGAAAGCACTCGAAGGGGCATTGGTATTCGGATAAATCGGTTTTATCTGAGCTTCGACTTGTGTCTCCACAACCGTCCTTTTCCTGAGGACAATTCATGTGAAGGAGATATTTTTCCATATTTCAGTATTTCAGGCTCTTCGACCGTTGAGATGGATCCTTCGCTGGCTGTTGTTACTCCCGATGTTGAGTCCATTCCTAGGAATGCTGAAATTCCTTCTCCGCCAGGTTCTCTTTTTATGCCGACTTATTCTCTTATCTTTGAAAAACCGTCTCCTGACGATCCTTCGAATTCAGTTGTTCCTTCCGTTGTGCCTGATACTGCTTGCGGGAGTTCCTCGCTAATACCTTCGAAGGTTTTACGAAGGTCTCCAACTATTGCTTCGGATGTTGTCCGTATGGATGGAATTGCAGAAAGGTCTGAGTTAGTTGATTCTTGTCAGCTGCTCCCTGAGGGTTCGAAGGGCACTTTTGGTCTTCCGAGGAAGTCTTCGTTTCTTGGTTTACTTGGCAAGCGGAAGCTTCCAGAAGTTTCAGATCCAAACCAGGATATTATTTCTTCTTTGGGCACTGCTTTGCCTTCGATTGACGTCGCTGTTCCGCCTTCGCAATCTTCAAATCCTGGTATTCATTTTCAAAGGATTGCCTTGCCTCCTCCTTTCTTTTTTTTTATTACTATTCTCATGATCCTTCGCTTCTCTTCTTTTTTTTTAGGTGCTTCGAGCTTAGGGTCTCTTGAACTGGATGTTGAGGCCATGCTATTGTCTATCAATGACGACGTTCGGGCTTCGGGTCCTCTTGAATCTGCTGCCCGTAAGGTCCGGTTTCCGAAGGTTGAGCTTCGCCTGTCGAACATTTCGGGTGACATCCTCTTCCGTTCCTTGGTTGCTCATCAAGTTAAAGTTAGTATCTCACTTCCCCCTCTTTTTTTTTTGTACTTCGTGTTTCGTTTTTCTAACAGCTTCGCTTCTTCCTTCTTGCAGTCTATTATTCTTACTCAAGCTTGCGCTCGTGAATTCCAAGATTCTTCTGGTGATTTGCTACTCGCGTCATCTCTCCAGGTCTCTCTTTCTGCGAAGGATGATTCCCTGAAAGCTTCTTCTGCTGCAATGTCCGATTTGCTAGCTGAAGTTGAGGTTCTTCGAAGCCATAAATCTAGCGTTATCTCGGATGTGTCTGTTCTTGAAGAAAAGATTCGAGAAAAGAAAGCTTCACTGGAGATGGAGAAGTTATTTAATGAGTATCTTTCGTCTCGTCTGTCGAAGGCGTCTTAGCTAAAGACTGTTTCTGTTGATAACTCCTTCGCTAAATCTCTTGCCCTTTGTGATCTTGTCAAAGAGCTGTTTCAAGCACTTGGTGTGAAATATGACGAGGTACCGGCGGATGTCTCTTTGGAGGTTGTGAACGAGTGGCTTCGCCTGAACTTGGCTGGTCTTGCCGAAATATGTAGGAGCTTTTCTTATGATGCTGTGGTACTTATGATTCGAGATCTCCTTCATAGCTTTTCTTGCGAAGGTAGCGATGCTGTTAATTTGGTCAGTCGTCCTGATTTTTCAATGAAGCCCTCGGATCCTTCTTATGATTTTGGAGCTGTCGAAGGCAAGTGTATTGGCCTGATTAATGACTTCTGGTGGAACAGGGTCAGGTATCTAGTCCCTGACTTTCCCGAAGGTTCTTCTTGAACTCCTTCGACTAGTTGTAGATAGCCCTTTTGGATGTCCTTTGATATGTATCTATTTTGGATACGCTTTTTTGATGTAATATTTGCTTTATCAAAACTCTGAAGCTTTATTGCATCAAATATATTATTCATGTACTTCATGTTCTGCGATGACTTCGAGCTCTGTATTGAGTCTTCGAATTTTCGTAGTCTTGTGTAAGCGCGCCTTGTGATTATTTATCCGCCTTTGCTCTTCGGTAATTAACTTTATTGCCACTTTCATTGCTTGACGATGACTAGATGCAATGGGTTGCTTCGTAACTTCATTGGCCTTCGTCTGCTTTTGACGAAGTAAGCCTGAGTATGTCTTGTTTTTCTATTTCTGTCTTCGCTGTGTGCGAAGGTATACTTTTGTTCGTCGTGCTCCCCTTTTTGGCTTATTTTGCCTTTTTGGAGGATGATGCCTTCGCTATTTTTGCGGGTTCCTTTTTGAGTTTTTATGATGACTCTTTTGAGTCCCTTTTTTCAATGTTGGCTTCGCTTTTCTGGGCGAAGACCTTTTTGGTTGGCTTTCTCTTAGCCCTTAGATGGTAATTTTGCTTCTGACGAAAAATTACCGTTTCGGCTCTTATGCCTTTGATTTTCGCTTCGCAGTCTTTACGAAGTTGGAAACATTTTTTCTGCCTTTTTGGCGAATTTCTGTTTTTAAATTGAATTCCTTCCCTTCTGTCCTGCATTGCGACGAGGCTTCGTCTTCTTAAGGGTTTGACTTTGATGATTCTCTTTTCGAAGGCAGATGCGATTTTTTCCTGCCTTCGAAAAGGCGAATTCGAACCGTCTACCTTTAAGGCAGGTATTTATCACCTTGTCTTGTAATTCGACGAGTTTTTTTTTTTTATAGAAGCTTTGCTTCGATGAAGTTCGTTCGAAGGTAAACGTGTTTTTCTGCCTTTTGTCGGCGAATTCAAAGCGTCTGCTTTTAGAGCAGGTATTCATCATCATGTCTTGTAATGCGACAAGGTTCTATTCTTTTTATAAAAAAGGGGAGATATTTTTGTAGGCGTCTAGAATGATCTTCCTTGGTGTATATATACATGAGGTGTCTCTGTCTTCTTCTTCAATTTCTTTAGTCTTTTTTACTTCATGGAGGCCTTGTGGGATCGACTTCCTCGAGGCATAGTGAAGGATCTGACGCGTCATGGTTACAAACGTGGAGATGCTCTTCCTCGAGATCTTGTGAATCACTTCGACGAGCTTGATCGATTAAGTGTGAGAAATGCTATTGTCAAAGTTCCGCCGCAACCTGTTCCTCTTGCTATTGTTCCTCCTGATGTTATTATCATTAGTGATGACGAAGGCTCCGAAGGTCATCAAGTTAGGGCTTCGCCGCCGGTTGGGGTGGCTAGTCGAACTCGTAGTAAGTCGAAGAAGTAGATATTGGTATCTTCGCACTTTTAGCTTCGAATGTTTCTGATTGGTCTTCGGTTTTGGTCTGTATTTCTGTAACTACGTGCTGAATGAAAAAGAATGCCTTTCGCTTTGTGTGTCTTGTTATACTCTTCTTTTCCAAGATTCTTTTTGTTTCTGCAACTTGCTGTGAATCCCCTGTTTTTTGCTTTGATTTTTCTTTTTGTATATAGCCTTCGATCTTATCATCTTGGAGAAGGTTTCGTCATCTTGGTGAAGGCTTTGTAATATTGGAGGAGGCTTCTCTATGAAAGAGTCAAAAAAAGAACGAAGATTAATATGCAACATATATAAAAGAGAAAATACATCAGACATAATATATGTATAAAAGGCTTCGTCCATGAGATTTTGTCATTGCAGAAAGCTTCGCTTCGCGTTGTGCGGTCGTGGGTTTGTCGTGGGTTCGGCCCACGGATGGCGCCAAATGTTGGGGGATCGAAGGTCTTCGTGTGACGTATCGAAGCCCTCCAACGATTGATAGAAGTGTCCTGGTTCTGACGAAGCCCTCGAAGGTAGTTGATGCCTTCGAATCACCTCGCGAAGCCCTCCTTGTTTGTCGTCGCCGCCTTCTGGTTGGAGCGAAGCCCTCCTTCCTAGTCCGCGGTGCCGGACGAAGGTGTTCTTACTCAGGTTCCCTGCAGTTTGTTGCGCGAAGCTTTCCTTCACCCGCGATGCCGGGCGAAGGGGTTGAGTGATTAGAGAGGTTTGAGCACGGTACGAATGATTCCTCCTTTGGCTCGTGGCCCGAAAAACAGATGTCATTACAGGATCATCTCCCTCCATATTTATAGGGGGTGAGATGATTATATTTACAAGTGTGCCATTAGCTGCTTTAGTATGGCTCTCAGCTTGGTAACTTCAGGCTCCTGCGCCGTCTTCTCTTTCTGCTCTGCTTCGCTCGTCCTCTGCTTCGCTCGTCCTTCGCGTAGCTTCGGGTGTCTTCGGCGTAGTCCCCAACATTGCATTTCCCTTCGCGTGTGTCTTCTGGTTGCGGTTCGTCCCTTGACTTAGATCGCAGCTATCTTCCCAACACATGCAGGGTTCTTCCTGTAACTCATCAACAGCTCTCACTCTGTCTCGTCATCTCTCTCCAAAACAAATCGCAACCCATGCATGTAATCAAGCCGCGCGTTTGTTGAGGGCACAACGAATCAGAAACACCCTCCCACGAGATGGAAATTCTTCACGTAACAATAAACAATTTAACACCCACCGCCGCCATGAGATTGAATTAGACATCACCTGTTTGTTAACTGATATTGAACGTCGACGACGACGGCGAGGGCGACACGGTGCAGGTAGAAACTGCAGTACGACAAGCAGGCGGACTACAAGCTGTGCTGGCACGGCGCGCAAGGCGACGTCCCCGTCGCCGACGTGCTCCACAGCAGCTCCGGCACCGACCCCGCGACGCGCCCGCCGTCGCTGCTGACCTCGACGGCGCGCAAGGCGACGTCCCCGTCACCGACGTGCTCCACAGCAGCTCCGGCACCGACCCCGCGATGCACTCGCCGCCGCTGATGACCTCGACGGCGCGCAAGGCGACGTCCCCGTCGCCGACGTGATCCACAGCAGCTCCGGCACCGACCCCGCGACGCGCCCGCCGCCGCTGCTGACCTCGACGAGAAGAAAAGCTTCAAAGGGTTCCCGTGTCGCGATGGAAACTTCCTAATCTGGCATGGGATGGAATTATGGAATTTATTCAAATTAGACGTATAAAGGGAAAGTAATATTCTGAACGTAATATTAGGAGGTGGGATTGGCTTCCACGGGTGGAAAAACTCACGTAACAAAAAACACAGGATCGTCGTCGCAATAACACTAACGATGACGTTTTGTCCACCTTCCTCTTCCTCATTCCGTGGGCTCGGGCCCAACATGGCAGGATCGGATGGTAGATTAAAGAGGTTCAGTTTTAAGCAACGGTGGATGGACAGGCGGGGTTGATTCTGGCAGGTAAAAGGTGTATTTCTCCTAACTGGTTCTTTAAAGGTTTAGATTAGATTAGTTCATTGATCCTAAAAAACCAGGAATGCATTCGAGGTCTTTATTGCTTGTTTCTCATAGTGACGCGTTTGTTGATCCTGTCGGCAGGCTTATAAGCAGGGTGCCAAGCCGGCAGCTGAACGCGGATTCCGGTCCCTGCCATCGCTCACCGAAAGAAGCTTCTCTAACCTATGGTAGAGTCTTAACTTACAGTGAAGGAAGCTTCTCCTAACCTGCCCAAGGTGATGTTTTGTTGAGCTTGTTGCACAGTTGGTGAGATCAGATGGAGGAAGGGCAAGGAGAGAAGAGGTTCCATGTTTTCTTTTCCCTTCTCCTTTGCCGCCTCTTATGACCAACTTATACGTCTCATGGTGTACAGGAGTCTTCATTGACTATTGACCTTGCAAGTTTTGGCCCATCAGAACCTTCATGATGTGTAAGAAGGGGAAAGTAATTTTTCCCATGCGTGGGATGTCTCATGCGACATGCGTCCGTTCGTTTCAACTTGGACGGCCCCGAGATCTGTGTCAGTTTTTCCCACCCTTTATCATATACGTGTCGGTATTTCGCTAGAATACGGAGGAAGGTAGAGATACGCTTGCCTGTTTGGGAAAGTGCTACCGTCTCTTTTTGCTTTTTAGCTGGGCCCACGCTAGCGGCACCCCATACCGCCCGCCCCTTCGCATTTGTTCTCCAGGCACTTCCTTCGATGCATTTCAGCAACTCGCAAGCACTCACAACCGAACCGAAATACATAATCTCAAGATAAAAAGACTTTGACCTGCTTAGTCTCTATGCATTTCATCATCAGAATGCTTCGAATTTCTCTGTAACATCTAAAAAAAAAATGTTCTCTGCAACCACAAGTGCAGTCTTTGTTCCATAACGCTGATTGGAGGGGGAAGAACCGTATGCGAAAATGCTATCCCAAACGAACTCCAGACTCCACCGATTCTCTCTTTGCTCAGAGAGGGAGCTTAGCTACAAATCAAAGGCATATGGAAGAATTTAGATAATATGCTGAGCGATTTTCAGTATTAATATACATTAATTCTAAAAAATTGTTGAAAATTAGCAATATGTGATTGAAATAACTTAGCAATATGCGGATGAAAATGGTAAATGTTTAGTACTACTAGTAATTTATTTGAAAACATGTGGATGAGAATGTGAATGTGTACAAATTGATTAACCATAGTCAGTGGCGAGTAGTGCTAGCGCGTCAACAAGAATAACAACCACCCTCGCATCCGTACTTCTCATCTCTCTCTCTCTCTCTCTCTCAAACAGAGGTCAGCAGACCAAGCAGCATGTGAACAACTTTTTGAGTACAGAGCAACATGTGAATAGTTTACTACTGTGACAGCCTGCGCACTTCACTGAAAAGGTGGTTCAAGACTATTTGCATCCATTTTGACGGATATTATCCGAAGTTTTTCCATATGCAACTGAATATTACAACAAAGTTTTGTGAATCGGTACACACTGTACTAGTATTACTAAACAATACTTTATAATATTACGACCATGAAGTACAAGTTGAGGCCATCATACAACAACAACGACATGGAACCACCCTAAAACCAAACTGCAAATATTGTGTCAGTTCGTTTTAAAAAAGAAAAGAAAGAAAAGAAAAAAAAAAGCTGCGTCAGTAACCATGTATAGAACCATCCTCTTAATGTTGTTCAAACTGGATAACAGTCTAACTAGCCAAATGGAAATAGGCTGTAGCAAGTCAGTTCATGAAGTAGCTCCTGGAGTGAAAAAAAGGAGAAAATATTCAAGCATTGATTCTTTATGTTGCAGACAAGGTGTTTTTTCACAGGAACTGGAAAAAAAAATCAAGAAACAGACAAAATGCTTTTGCAGCTAATCAAACTGCATGAGATTAAGAAAAGGGATCCATTAATAACAAGAGATCCACTCTAAGAAAAAAAGAATTGACAACGGGTACTATTGTACATGCCATTCACGCATAAAAAGAAGTATGAAATCTGAATCGACAACACACAAACCTCTAGGTCATGTGCAAAAAACCAAGAAAAAGTTTGAACCCTTGTCTAGAGAAAGGAATTAAACTTAGGACCCTTGGATGGATTCACAGCTACGCTCTGGGCCTCGAACCCCATTCAGGATTCATAAAATTCCATCTGAACTGAAAGTAATGCAAAACGGAAAAGAAAAAAAGAAACTCATGCATCGGTAAATCGAAGAAAAAAATTGAATATTCGTTGTTGTCACAAATATAGTATATAGTCCAGATCTTGCCACTCGCATCGCATTTGGTGTCTTTTGCTGGAGGATTGGGGAAACAAGCAGTATGCGATAAAGAAGAGTAGAATGTGATGGAAAATTAGTACTGAACTGAGAAGAAACAGGTCAAGAACAGGTAGAAGAACAATCAGATCAAGAACAGGTCAAACCCTTGGGGAAACTCATGCAATAGGAAGAAGAACAGGTCAAGAACAGGTAGAAAGCAATAATGACTTGAGCGCATCCAGGGAAAAGAAACAGGGGAGAGCTCATGGTCAGAATTTGGGGAGGAGAGTGTTTGAGGGAGAGAATACAAACAACAGTAGGAGATGCAGACGGTAAATCTGTACAAATCAAGAGCACAACACCTAAACTTAGAAACCAAGAGAAGCAACCGAGAAGGAAAACAAGGTCTGAAAAAACTGTTGAGAAGAACACTGCTTGGAAGGAAGATAACTCGGGGACGAAGAGTACTGTTGACTTGTTGAGTAGCAGATGAAGAAGAACACGGTCAGCTACTCAACTATAATGGTGGAGAAGAGCCGTAGCAAGGTGAATGGGAGCAGATGGGAGCGCGTCCGTGAAGAAGACAATTATTAGACCACATAGGACCCATGTGGTACCTCGGACAGAAATAGAAAGCGGGCCCCACGTTCCCTGACGAAATACGCTGCTCAGGAAATCGGGAAAAGGGGGATACGATCGAAATACACGCCTAGTTGATCTGTAGTCTCGTATCCCGAGGAGAATGAACGGATGCATGTGGCGTGGGACATCCCACGCATGGGAAAAAAACCGCGTCCGTGTAAGAAGTGGGACGATTGTATGATCCATGCTCATGGGTTCTTTTTCTGTGTGACCATATTCCGTGTCTTTTTTTTTTTTTTTTTTTGACACCGTGTTGTGTTGGGCGTAGAGACTGGGTTGATGCGATTCCCAGCTGGACCACTTATTGACAGGTTACATCGACGTTTGCGTGAAGGCAACGGCACACCAATTATTGTTTGGAAAACTAACTTGGATGTATCTGGCTATATTTGATTTTTTTTTTCTCGGAAGGAATAGCTATGGGTATACCAGCCTGGACTGTTGAGTTGAAAATTATACGCACAGCTAAGTTCTGGTCGATATAGGCAATGTTCCAGTAAATTGGGTTCTTTTTTTTTTTTTTTTCTGAGAAAACCATTGCTGTTACTGGAAATTTCTGCGAGTGTATGGTTCTCTACATTTTCTAAATCGCATTATCTCATAGCAAGCCTGCGGCTGCAAGTTTTCTCCCTTCCATTGTCCCGCATGGAGAAAAAAGGCATTTGAAAGCTGTCAATTTGTCCTCGTTATAAGAAAGTATTGGTCTGATACGGCCTGCAGTGACTACTACTTAATTTTGATGATTCTGACGAGCCGGGTTGTAGCACCTCGGGTTGTAGTGTTGGACAATCCCTCTGCAAATTTGATCTTTAGCGATCCTGCCTCCGGTTATGGACTGTCCAGTGCGCACAAACATGATCTGTTGCACCTAAATCTCGCAGTATTGCTAGCTATACTATATCTGCTATCACCTTCATTTCAGTGCTGTTTATTTGTTGCTCGTAATGATAGAGACTTATGTATCCTCGCGTGGTATGTTGTCGCGCCGCATGACATTTCTGAGCAGATACAACACCCTCCAGGCAATCCAACTACAAACGAAAATACCTTTTTTTTTTTTGCGAGGGACAAACAAAAATACCTTAATCTACCACCATTCGAAAATTATGCAAGGAACAAGACCTGATTGTGTGCAAGACCCACGAACCATCTGACACGTATAATGCAGCACCAGATGGCCCAATGCCTGACTGTGCAGCCCAACGCTCAGGGCATTGGCCCGAGAGAGCAATATGTGGCTTTTCATTTTTCTTTTCTTTTCATCTAAACCTCCATATCAATTCTCGCATTCAAAAATTCCTGTAACTAATTTTATTATATTTTGAAACACAAGTTTAACAATATTTAAAACCAGATTTCAACCTGTTGAAAAATAGGTTTTTTTTGGGAAAAATAATTCAACGTTTTAGGTGAAATGATGGAACACTTTTTTATATGCATTCAACATTTCCATGTGCTTGGTTCACATTTCGCAAAAGCGGGTTTAATAATTTTCAAAATACTTCTGTTGTTAAGTTAAAAAGTTGAAAAATAAGTGAAAACATCAAATTCTTAAAAATAATCAAGTTTATGGCAAATATATACATTTTTAAAAAAATCTATCGGTGGGGCAAAACACTACCTCGAGTGTTGTACTTCAAAGTTCTTTCCTCAAGGCCGGCTACCCGGGCACACCTATGGTTTTTTAGGTGAAAATTATGAAATACCTTTTTACATCTAGAATCTTGTTTTGTTGCATCAGTTCTAAACAACACAATGCATGTTTCATAAGGATTTGAAAATCATCTGACAGAGAAATTCATTTGAAAACTAGAATACAATATAATCTACACTACCGCCAACTGAAGGCTGACACGTGTCCCCTTCAGTAAAAACATTGTTTGTGGCTTGTGTTCCAGGGCTCCATGTATATTAAGGAAAAGGCTATACGTCCGTGTTAGAGAATATTTATGTACATTTGCTTGATGGCTTGTGCGCCGGCCCTAGTTGGCCCGTGCGCCTCCAGCGCGTGTCATGCGGCCACGTCCGTTGCGCCACGCGCGGCCCTGCCGCAACCCCTGCAGTCGCGCTTCCCGCCCCGGATGGCAGGCGTTTCGGCCTCATCTACACTCTGCGTGCGGCTCCCGCGCCCGCTGCCCCGGGCGTGCCTGCTCCTCCGACGCCACCTCGCTGGATCCCTCTCTCTTGATCATGTTCTATAAATCAACGACGAGCGGTATCGCGACCGGGTCAATACATGTGTAACCCTTTGTTACTCATGAATGCATGGATCGATCAACTGCGTGACTAATGCTGCTATCTTCAAAATTGCGTGACTACGTCCGATCCAGTGATCCAACTCTTATCTGACTGACCCATCCCATTGTTGTTCGCATTAGCATGTGCTGTGAGCGTTGGTTTGCACGTCAAAATTTCACCACTAGGACTCAACAAGTTTGATAATTGATACTATCTTAGTGATTTAATCCATGTTTATATGGAACGAAAGAAATGATGTGCTTGACCACAAATATAGAAACAATTATATACATCCAGAAATTTCCTTAATTTAGCACAAAGATAGAAACATTGAATTTCATCAATATATAATGATCTGTGATAAAATTTCAGTGCAAATTGAAACACCTTCCCGATTGTCTATCTTTATTTTGGAAATATTTAGAAGGAACGAGATCCCTTAGATCACAATCATACGGGTGAAATTGCATGTTTGCACCATTGCACTCAATTTCTATTTGCACTGAAATTTTCCCCCTGTGATAGTAATAGTATCTCGAGATAAATTGCTTATAGGAGTACCTTGTATTAGCATGCAAACTGTAACAGAAAGTATTTCTAGAGAAAAAAGAATCATGTACATGATTTTTCAGTGGTAGGGTGCGGTCCAAAACTTTTGATAGTGGGTTAAAAATAACCCCTAGATGCCAGACCCCAAAAAAAGAAAAGAAAAAGAGAGAGAAAAATGAAAAACCATGTGCCCTGTAGTCATCATGCTTGGAAGCCTATTTAGCAGTACGGAGAACAACTCCGCTATAAGAACATGTAATTTGAATTCTCGGCTCCTAAGGCATTTGGTCGAACAGCTTATGTGCAATGTAACTGACACTGAGAGGATGCGGCCATTCTAACGCACCGTTGACCCGTATAAGACCACTTCTCCTCCACCTCACTGGTTGCACATCCGCCTCAGGCACAGCACAACACAGGTAGAAATGAGGAAGTGGCGAAAGGCCTGAATTAGAATGTTTCCAGTAACGCTAAATTTCCTCAAGGCGGTGACGGAGGCGGAGCACGACATGGGCTCGAGAGGTCCAGGAGGTGCGGCCGGCCAAAGACTCGAGATGGGCTCGCTCAACTGTAAAATGTATTGTAAAAGACTGATAACATTCTAATTCAAAATTTTTGGTAAAATGTTTTCAGATCAACTTTATGTACTTCATTTGTAAGCTATGAGTGTTATACAAGCCATTTACAGTCAGAGGCTGAGAGGGGTCCCCGCAAAAAGGAAAAAAAAGAAAAGGCCAAGGGGTTACTTATGCTGCTGAAGAAAAACCTAGAATGCAGAGCATGCTATGCTCTGTTCGCTCGAAGCATTGTCTGTTCACTAACTAGTATACTGTCGAATTGGCTGTTCATACTATGAAGCATTGTCTCTCGCACGAAGCACTAACAAATTTTAATTGGCATAGAGAACTCTTTCAGTTCCTGCTCAAGGAGCGATTATTTTGTTGTACTTCGTGAGAACGCCAGGCACAAACCACTGTCGTTGTCGCCTGTGAAGCAAAGCGTACGTCTATGCCCCAGAATTTTATATGGTATACATGCATCTGGGACGAACTTGCTTCTCGGCCACGCACACCATGAAGCTAAACTATATATGTACGTCGTGTAAGCACCGCATCTCTTACTTAATAACTACGTACATACAACTATATATACCCATACAACCAGATCCAAATCCGAAGCAGAGCTCACAGCAGCAGCAAGCAACAGATAAAAGCTGATAGATAATGGCCATCCCAAAGGCGTTGCTTATTGCCATTCTTGGCACCTGCTTCTGCAGTGCTGTCCTTGCAGCTCGCGACCTGAGCGATGACTCGGCCATGGTGTCGAGGCACGAGCAGTGGATGACCCATTTCGGCCGTGTCTACAAGGACGACGCCGAGAAGGCGCGGCGGTTTGAGGTGTTCAAGGCCAACGTAAAGTTCATCGAGACGTTCAACGCTGGGAACAAGAAGTTCCGGCTTGGTGTCAACCAGTTTGCCGACATCACCAACGATGAGTTCAGGGCAGTCAAGACTAACAAGGGGTTTAATCCAAGCATTGCAAAGGTGCCTACAGGATTCAGGTATGAAAATGTTAGCATGGATGCACTTCCGACATCTGTTGACTGGAGGACCAAGGGTGCCGTCACTCCTATCAAGGATCAAGGACAATGTGGTAAGTACATTTTTGAAACTATATATACATGTATATATCTTCATTAATAAACCCATGCATGAGCCATGAAATCTTTGGAAACCAAATTGGCTGCAGGTTGCTGTTGGGCGTTCTCAGCAGTGGCTGCCATGGAGGGAATTGTGAAGCTTAGCACCGGCAATCTAATCTCACTGTCAGAGCAAGAGTTGGTGGATTGTGATACCCATGGTGAAGACCAGGGATGCAATGGAGGTGAGATGGATGACGCCTTCAAGTTCATCATCAAGAATGGTGGCCTGACCACCGAGTCCAACTACCCTTACAACGCGGAAGATGGAAAGTGCAAGGCTGGATCAAACAGCGCCGCGACGATCAAGAGCTACGAGGACGTGCTGGCTAACGATGAGGCTTCGCTCATGAAGGCAGTGGCCAATCAGCCAGTTTCAGTGGCGGTAGATGGTGGTGACATGACATTTCAGTTCTACTCTGGTGGCGTGATGACTGGCTCTTGCGGTACCGATTTGGACCATGGCATTGCAGCCATCGGTTACGGAACGGATAGCGATGGCACCAAGTATTGGCTGATGAAGAACTCATGGGGCACAACTTGGGGCGAGAATGGGTTCTTGAGAATGGAGAAGGACATTTCTGACAAGAGGGGCATGTGTGGCCTTGCCATGCAGCCATCCTACCCGACTGCATCGAAAAACTATTGGATACCTCAGGCTCATATATGCATCCACACCAAGCTGTAAGGATCACGGAGTACCGAGAGGGGGGGGGGGGGGGGGGGGTGAATCGGTAGCTCTTGTAAATTTCTCCGGCAAGGTACTTTAACAATCCTACTAGTTTGCTAGGTGATAACAAGAAGCAAGCAAAGCGCACACACTAACAAGACTAGCTAAGAGCAGCCCTACACATGCAATTCTACCAAGAGCAAAGCAAACAACCCTATCAATCAATTCTACTAGCAAGAGATAAATGCGGAAAAGTAAATGCTAGTAAGTAAAGAGATGAGATAGAGATTGCTCATGGATTTTTAGCCCGTGGTATCGGGAGGATGGCGCCTCCCCCTAGTCCACGTTGGGTCACTCCCGCCGGAGTCTCGACCCCTCCCTCCGCTCGATGGCGATCCCCTCTAGAGCATTCTTCACCCTCCGAGTGAAGACGCGGGCACGTCCCGCCGGCAACTCCGGATACTCCTCCGAGGGTAAGGATCCGCACGTGATGCAGTCCAAAGGGCGTTCCCTTCTTGTTGCTTCTTTCACACGGGAAGCACAAAGACTGTGTACAAACTTGCGGCGGCTTCCACACTTCTTGGCAAGCTCACCACCGACGCCTAACCGGTCTAGGCCTTGCCATAGATCAAGAGTAACAGCTCAAGATGACTCTCTATGCACACACTAGCCCTAGAGATCAAAGGATGCTCTTGTTACTCTCTCACTTGCACTTGGATCACTCCAAATCCTCACTAGTTCTCTTGCTCTTGGCTTCTCCTAGGCAACCTCAACTGTTCCACTGGCCAAGAGACCCTCACAGGGGTAGGCAACCAGCTATTTATAGCCTCAATCCATAAAACTAGCCGTTGCCTCAAAAGCAGTCTTCTCTGCATAGCCACCGTATCATACGGTGCCCTAGTCACCGTAGATCTCCTTCAACTTTCTCTGCTATCTTCTCGATCTTCATAGTCACCGTATCATACGGTGACTAGCACCGTATCATACGGTGACTTCTTCCTTTCCATCTTCAGCAACTTATCCAAATTGCACTTCTCCTGGAAACCATACGGTGACCCACCGTATCATACGGTGACCATCATACGGTGACTCTACCAGAGACTCTTCTTTCTCTGGATTTTTCGGTCTGTACCACCGTATCATACGGTGACCTCTTCTCTCTGAACTTGTAGAATCTGCCAATTCCCTGAAAACCATACGGTGACCACCGTATCATACGGTGACTGTCACTCCTTATTATACGGTGACTCCAGCAGAGGTCTTCAGTCTTCAGTCTGCAATTCCTGCAGTCACCGTATCATACGGTGACTACCACCGTATCATACGGTGGCTTTCCTCTGAAGTCCTTCCTGATCATCTCCTCGATCCTTGACTTCATCTTCACACTTCTTGGTTTCTCAAGCTTCTCTTCTGCCACCCTAGCCTCTGAGAGCCTCACATTACATCCAATGATCTCTACCACTAGTGTGCACTAAGAGAACCAACTCGAACCCCCTTGATAGTCCGGTTTTTCCTATGGACTCAAGACTACATCTACACCAAGCCAACACTTGTTTGGATCTAGCATGTCCTTAGCCTTGATCCATCTTCTCGACCGCGACTCCATCAAGTCCAATGTCCCAAGTTGACGAGGCAACCAATCATCGAGATCTTCATTAGAGAAAAGGTTGATGTAGTCCTCCATCATATGCGACCATAGGCAACAACCTACAAAAGTGTTAGTCACATACGACATGATCATCCAATCACCAAAACATTCATACCTTTGGGGTTTCCATACTCCAATGGTCATGAAGCTTACAATCTCCCCCTTTTTGGTGATTGGTGACAACATACATAAAAGATATGGAAAGAACGCGCAAGTATTGATCGAGATGATTGAATGAGAAAGCAAAGCATAACTAGACCGCTCAAGTAAAAAGGATACGGGTGAATGCAAGAGCAAGAGCGTCGTAGTACTCGATCACTAAGAACTATGCATCATGATATAGGATAGATAAAGAGTATAATCATGATGAATAGCTAAGAGAGGGACATAGCTCAAAAAGGTATCACCTGCAAGATGGAGTTAGTGCACAAGGGTGATATGTAAGTAGAGAGCAAAGAGCTATGTCCACGACTCTTGTGATGATAAGATAACGAATAAATCCTGCAAAAAGCAAGTTAGTCCACAAATCATCACAAGTAAGGGATACATACACAAGGTATCAACACATACATCACAGGCATAACGATACCAGATAGATATATAATACGAGTGCAGTGTATGTAAATGAAACCAAGTGCATTCTCGATGAGCTAAAACAAGGCAAAGGAAGACCGAGCTCATCGAGAACCACGAACATCCAAAAGAATATACAAAATAACTCCAAATGTCCTGACTATCCAAATGCCCGAGAGCTCCCCCTAGGTACAAGCACTCTCGATCAAGTCTCACTCCCAACTCCCCCTAGACATTCTCTCCCCCTTTGGCACCAAGTACCAAAAAGATCATTGAGGAAAGATATGCTATCCTACGCATCGGGGTCTGGAGGTGGTGCAGTGGCCTCTGAAGTAGAAGAGCTGACTCCCCCTGAAGCTGTGCTGGCCACTGAACCTGCTGTGCTGTCCTGCTGAGTGGGTGCCACTTGTGCTGTCCACGTCCAAGTCCTGGGCATCCCTAGCTCTCGAGTTTGAAGGCGTCTGCGGTAGGTCACTATCTGTCTGTCCAGTGCAAGAGAGGGAGCATCTGGCTGCGCAAGTGTCTGCTCAAGCTCAGCAGTGTACTCCTCTAACTCTGACTCAGAAGCTGTGTGCACTGAGGGACTATGAGATCGAGAGCCGGGGTCACTGACTGTCTCTCCACTGGCTATGATTGCTGTGGCATCCGCTACATCCTCATTATATCCTGCTGCAAGCATGTCCTCTAGAGCATCCAAGTAAGCCATCACTGGAGGTACAGAGGATGTCGTCCTGTTGGGAGCAGCAGTAACCTCTGAAGTGGTGATCACTGCCTCAGTAGCAACTGAAGGAGTAGTCACACTGGAAGTAGTAGGAGTTCTGGTGGTAGGAAGCTCGGTCTCTGAGAAGTCAAGTGTGCGTACTGGCAACGGAGACGAGATCCTAGTGACAGAGGTAATGTGCTGAGCTGGAGCTGCCACTGCCGGTGAAGTACTCATCAGGAAAGCGGACGGAGTCATGAACTGGCTCGGTGTCAGGAACAGAGTCGACGAGGGACCTGCCTGTGAAGGTCCAGCCTGTGTGTGTCCTGCCATACCTGACACTCCAGCAGATAGTGATCCAAGGGGACTCTGAGATAGCTGTCCTGTGGGTGTCATAGGAGCTGATAGCATGGAAGTGAACATCCCGGAAGCAGCTGTGGCCTGTGGAAGCTGGAGACCCTGTGGTGGTACAAGAGAGGGAAGAACCATCGGGGGTATCTGAGGCATCCCCGGAATCACCTGACCAAGGTAACCAAAAGCTGTGGCAAAGTAGCCAAAGATCCCCTGGTTTGCCATGTGAGTGGCTCTCAATGTCTCTGCCATCTGCTGAGACCACTGTCTATGCTCGATCTCTCTCCTCTCCTGGTCCTGTCTCCACTGCTCCTGCTGATCCAGTCTCTGTCTCAATATCTCAAGCTGTGCAAGTATTGAGGGATCAGTGGAGGTAGCTGCTGCAGCTGGTGTGGTACTCACTGGTGGAGGTGGAGGTGGTTTGTAGTCTGGGTTTGCTCCATGGTGCAGTGGGGACTCTAGTGAGAAGTCCATCTCCTCTGTGGCTCCACTTTGCATGCCTGTGCCTCTAGCCTGTGAGGAGCTGCTCTGTGAAGCATCAGCTCTCTGTATGCATCGTGGGTCACTAGGGTGTAGCAGCACATACTCTGTGGTCACATCAGGAAGGGCCTCGTACTGAGCATCGGTCATGAAGCCATTCATCCAAATCAGCCAACAGATGAGAGGTCCAAATGGTAGCATCCTGGTGCCAACCCTCTCAGCAATCACATCCTGCAGCTGACATATGATAAGATCTGCTAAGTCAAAAGGCTGCTCAGAGAGGATGGAATTGAGTGTCCACTGCACTAGACAAGAGATCCTGTCCTGATAACCCTCCCGGGGTACTATAGTCCTGCTCAGCACTGCTCTCATAGCCCTAGCCTCGTGCATCAATCTGTTGGGCATCCGACTGTAATCCTGCTCATAGGATGGTGGAAAGGCAACCCTCATCATATCATCTGAAGGCACCACTCCCCCTGAAGGTCTGCGGGGTGGTCTAGCTCCCCCATGAGCTAGGTTGTGGAGCATCCTGTCACTAACCTCTGCCCCCAGCACTCTGAGAATATCAGCTCGTGTCATCCTCACTGGCTAGCCCTCATACATGAACCATATAGCACTCCTGTCCTCGGCCACCCAGAGTGTAGCATAGAAGTCCCTGATGATATCAGTCCTGTACCTCATGGGAACTCCCAGTAGTATCCTCAAGCCAGGCATGTAAGTCATCCTGGACTCCATCTCTCTCCCAGCTGCTAGAGATAGACGAGCTGGCACCACATACTTGTGGGTGGTGTATAGCTTAGGCCCCTTCTGGCTCTCAGCCCTGCGAAGTGCCTCACCAATCTGCCTCTGAAGGATAGTCCAATATCTGGAACCTGCCATCATATCCCTGTTCCCCAGAGGAGCCCACACATGCTCTGCAACCTGTCTCAAAGACTGCAAGGTCCTAGTCTCGACCTTGAGGAAATCCCTCTGGTGTGTAGCAGGTGCAGCAGCCTCTCTCATCATAGCCCTCTCGACTATAGCACGTCTCCTCTTCCTCGACTCCTCGTCCTGAGGTAGAGAGGCACCACCAAAGAAACCCCCCACTGTCCACTCGGGCCTTAGCCTCCTTGAGCTCGTCCTCCTCCTCAAGCTCAACCTCCTCCTCCTCAGCACTGCCAGAGCTGGAGATGAAGCTGCTGTCTGTGTCCTCAGCCTGTGGCATCTCCTCCGGAGCCCTCGACGTACCCGCTTCTCGGGACGGAGTCTCCTGTGTAGAGAACCTCACTCGAGTAGACCTCCTGAGTGGAGTCTGACTCTCAGTGAGCCTCAAGCCACCTCTGCTGCCTCCTGCAGGTGGTCCCTGTCCACGAAGAGCTCGACGGATGGCTGCATCATTCAGGGGATCACCTGTGTGTATTGTAGGAGCACGAGGCTTCTTAGCCTTGGGCTTCTCCACAACCTTTGCCTTGCTCTTCCCTCTGTCCTGATCACCAGAACCTCTACCAGCACCCCTGTCTCTGCCCATAGCTGCTGTCTGTCAAACTGCCCTCTGACAATATAGGGCGAGTGAGCTTGGCTCACCAACCCGTCCACTGACAAGCTGACTGCCAAAGATAGGATCAAGGGCTTGGCCCCAAATCCGTCCACAGATCACTGCACTGTCAACTGCCTCTGTCCTCTGGGCTGACTACTGACAACTGCCACTGCACGATAGTAATATAGATAGGGTATATGAGTATAGAATAATCCTACTATGATCTACAAGCAAGAATCGTAGGTAAGCGCATAAAAGTCTATATGAAGTCCTAGCGCTGAGGTGAAGGACACAATGCCGGCAAATTATGCAATATGAACAACGGCATTGTCGATTATGGGTGGAGATCAACTAGTGCACATTCAAGCATAGCAAAAGACTCAATGTGACACTAATCGAGGAAACAAACACTAGTGTGATGTGCAAGGATGAATTTTAAGCACAACAATCAACACTAGAGCCTATATGTCATACAAAGCAATGAACTTTTTGACGAATATGACACATAGCAGAGGAGTTCAACCTATACTAGCATCAATTTAAATGCACACTCCTCGGTGCATGCTGGCAAGGATGAAAACCTAGGGAATTAGGGCATAATCGATGAAAAGGAATGAAATTTTTGATGCCCTAACAATTCAGACACGCTACTGTGCATCAATTTTGACGGGAATCACTGGAATTTCTCTGAAACTCGCTGGAAATGCAAGAACAGAGGCCGGAGCTCTCACCGGACTTGAAGAAGACGATGGCGAGACTTCGGTGTACAGCTCCTCCTTTCTTGTCGCGCACGGGAAGCACCTGCTGTGCACGAGGATGTGGATGAGGTGGAGCTCGTCGGCGGCGCAAGAGAGGAGTGGCGCGGCGATGGCGACGGCGGTGCTGCTAGCTAGGGTTTGCGCGGAATGGTGCGGCGGCGCGATAGAGCGTGGGTGACGTGCTGCGGTGGCGGAGCTGCTGCGCGAGGCGGCGGCACTGGTCGTCTGCGAGGAGTACGGGCGGCGCGCGCGCTGGAGTGGCGTCGCGGTGGCGGGAGAGCTCGGCGCGGTGAAGTGCGGCGGTGAAAAGAGAACGATGCATAGTAACAGGAGCTGGTCATTGAGATTAGGTTTCAACGTGAATGGACGATCGAGATTCGATCAAGGTTTGAATCAACGATCCAGATCGAAGCAGAGATAACGGTCAACCCTAGGTCACCGTATGATACGCTGATAAGCACCGTATAATACGGTGATCCCACCAGACAGGGCGCAGAGCAACTAGTCACCGTATCATACGGTGACTGGCACCGTATGATATGGTGACAGTAGAATCCTGTCCAGTGAGACCTCAGAGTATGAATACTCACCGTATGATGCGGTGATTAGCATCGTATGATACGATGACCACCAGAAATGCTGATTTCAAGGAAATTTCTTTCTTTGTCCATACATCTCACACAAAAACCAAATAAACACCATGTATGGACCAGAAAGGGAACTCTCAACCACTCCTTTGAAAATAAACCAATATAGGCTGCACATAGGCATATAGTAATTTTTGAAATTCAAATAAGATGCAAGCCAATAAGAGCCAAAAGAGATAAAACCAAAGGAGGAGTATGTATGAGCCCTTTGCCAATGACCCGTGCGAGTAGATTTAACCTCGAGGATCATTAGGCAATGCTCAATGGGCATGACGCACAATCCTTTCCTTTAATCATACTTTGATGGGATGTGATATCATATGGATCATGAAGCACTTTCCACATAGTGTGATGGCTCCTATGTGATTTCCTATATGCAATGCATGAGACAAGCATATCATACAAATGCAAGTAAAAGTAAATATGCCATGTGAGATGCAAGCAAAATTAAAGACATTGCATAAAGGAAACCTACTCAAGGTCAAGTTTGAACCTCTCTCAAGCTTATTCACCATGAACCAAACCTTGCCTTGAGTCATACAAGCCACCAACTCAAACATCCCCCATGTTCACGGTTATCTTGAGAAAGTTAGACCTTGAACTAATTTTTATGTTCTTTTCTTTTTAGTTATTTACACATGCATGAATGCAACATACTAGTTCACAAAGGAGCTCCTAGCTACCATACAAGACAAATGCAAGAAAAGAAAGCTACTTCTACTATGATACAAGGTTACCTCCTTGAAGAGTAGATATGTCGTTGACGCACTCGATGCTTGTGGTGGACCTTGATGAATCTTCAACTCGGCACTCGGTCCACCACCACCAACCATCTAGGTCCCGGTCTTGGGGACCCACTCGTACTTCATTGGCCGTTCACGATCAACGATGCACTTGGGGACCCAAATCTTCCGGATCTTCCTCTTCTTGTCCGGTGTTCCAAGCGCCTTGGCCTTCACCTTGCCCTTCTTGTCCCTAAATAGCTTGAAGTGTGTGTTCTCATGGAACAAGTTGGCATTGGGTAGAGTCTTGGAGTTTCTCACCGTGGGGCAATTCTTGTAGGTGTGTCCATCTTGACAACACTTCTCACAATAATAATCATCCGCCATAAGAGGAATCACCCAAGATGGAATGGTGTCTTCGTTGCCGATGGTGTTGATGGCGGCGGGGTAAGATCCAAGTCCCTTGTGCTCGGAATTGTTGATTAGATTTCTTCTAAGAATCTCCTTGTGCAATGCCCTACCCCGAGCAAGCCTCTCGAAACCATCCATCACCATTGCCCTTTCTTCCTTGAGCTTTTGATAATCCTTTAAGATAGACTCATCAAGAGTAACAAGCTCACGAGAGGGGGTTAGCTCATCACAAGTAATATAAGAGGAATTTGAAGGAGATGAGCTTGGTGAGGGAGTGTTACTCTTTTCAAGGTCAAGAGCTTGATATGCAACCTCAAGTGCCTCATGCTTCTCATTGAGCTTCATGTAATCATCTTCAATGATCTTGTGAGAGATTGTGAGATCTTTGATTTCTTCTTCAAGTTGCTCAACTCGAAACACGGCCACGTCATGTTCTTTCTCTAGCCTTGCAATGAGCTTGTCTTTCTTCTTCATTATCTTGCCGACTAGATCAAGAGCACTCAAGAGCTCTCTATAGGTCGGCCTATCTTCCTCTCCAAATTCTTCTTCTTCTTCCTCATCTTCACTCTCACTATCCTCCTCCTTATCATCACTATCAAAATCTCTTGCCATCAAGCACATAGGAGGTGGAGGTAGATTGCTTGTGATGTCGGTGAGCACGATACCGGCCACTTGCTTGCCCTTGCGAGAGACATTATCACTCTCATCATCTTCTTCACTTGAGTCTTCATCGGTGATCCACTCTTGAGCAACAAAACCCTTGCGTGATGGTCTCTTCTTGTCTTTGCCCTTGGGGTTGTCCTTCTTGACAAACTTCTTCTTCTTCTTGTACTTGACCCTCAGCTCTTCTTCTTCATCATCATTTGAGTCTTGTGGCTTCTTCTTGGTCTTCTTGATGGGCTTCGTGCACTCCTTGGCAAAATGGCCCTTGTCTCCACAATTATAGCACACGGAGTCTTTCTTGGAGTGCCGATTGAAGAAGTTGCTTCTCCTCATGATGAGTGCAAGTTCATCAGGGCGAATTTGCAAGAATTCATCGTCTTCTTCATCTTCATCCACCTCATCTTCACTTGATTCATGGACAAATACTTTCTTGCCCTTCTTCTTGCTTGAGCTCTCGACCGGAAAAGCAAGGTTCTTGGTTGTTTTCTCGTCGGGCTTGAGGTCGAGGTGGTAACTCTCGAAGGCGGTGATCTTCCCAATCAACTTGTGCGTTGTAAGCTCTTCGAGTGAGGTGTTGAAGAGGCATGTGATGAGTGCGCCGTACTTCTCCCTTGGAAGGATCCTCAAGATCTTGCGCACGAGTCCAGCATCATCGACCTTCTCCTTCACACCGAGTGAGTTGATGTCCTCTACAATCAAGTTCAAACGAGAATAGGCATCATTAATAGATTCACTTGATGACATAGTAAAGGAGTCATACTTATCTTTGAGCACATAATATCTTTCCTCTTTCACATCCACGGACCCCTCATGAGTAACTTGTATTTGTTGCCAAATCTCATGAGCGGTTCCCGCGGACTTGATGCAAGCAAAGACATCCTTCGTGATTGCTTCATTTTTAGCTTTTGCATTAGCTTTAGTGAGATTTTCAATGACCTCCCCTTTGTCATCCACAAGCTCAACCTCCTCACTTGTCACACGCCACGCATTGGGATTGATAGCTTCAAGGTAGGCTTGCATACGTGCCTTCCAATAAGCATAGTCGGTCCCATCGAACGTGGGTGGCCCGCTTCCTCCCGGCATCCTTACTCAAGGCGGTTAAGACCTATTTTGAGCACGTGGATCTGATACCACTTCTAAGGATCATGGAGTACCGAGAGGGGGGGGGGGGGGGGGGTGAATCGGTAGCTCTTGTAAATTTCTCCGGCAAGGTACTTTAACAATCCTACTAGTTTGCTAGGTGATAACAAGAAGCAAGCAAAGCGCACACACTAACAAGACTAGTTAAGAGCAGCCCTACACATGCAATTCTACCAAGAGCAAAGCAAACAACCCTATCAATCAATTCTACTAACAAGAGATAAATGCGGAAAAGTAAATGCTAGTAAGTAAAGAGATGAGATAGAGATTGCTCATGGATTTTTAGCCCGTGGTATCGGAAGGATGGCGCCTCCCCCTAGTCCACATTGGGTCACTCCCGCCGGAGTCTCGACCCCTCCCTCCGCTCGATGGTGATCCCCTCTAGAGCATTCTTCACCCTCCGAGTGAAGACGCGGGCACGTCCCGCCGGCAACTCCGGATACTCCTCCGAGGGTAAGGATCCGCACGTGATGCGGTTCAAAGGGCGCTCTCTTCTTGTTTCTTCTTTCACACGGGAAGCACAAAGACCGTGTACAAACTTGCGGCGGCTTCCACACTTCTTGGCAAGCTCACCACCGACGCCTAACCGGTCTAGGCTTTGCCGTAGACCAAGAGTAACAGCTCAAGATGACTCTCTATGCACACTCTAGCCCTAGAGATCAAATGATGCTCTTGTTACTCTCTCACTTGCACTTGGATCACTCCAAATCCTCACTAAGTGCTGTCTTCTCTTGCTCTTGGCTTCTCCTAGGCAACCTCAACTGTTCCACTGGCCAAGAGACCCTCACAGGGGTAGGCAACCAGCTATTTATAGCCTCAATCCATAAAACTAGCCGTTGCCTCAAAAGCAGTCTTCTCTGCGTAGCCACCGTATCATACGATGACTAGATCTCCTTCAGCCTTCTCTGCTGTCTTCTCGATCTTCATAGTCCAATGTCTTATCATACGGTGACTTCTTCCTTTCCATCTTCAGCAACTTGTCCAAATTGCACTTCTCTTGGAAACCATATGGTGACCCACCGTATCATACGGTGACCATCATACGGTGACTCTACCAGAGACTCTCTTTTCTCTGGATTTTCCGGTCTGTAGCCACCGTATCATACGGTGACTACCACCGTATCATACGGTGACCTCTTCTCTCTGAACTTGCAGAATCTGCCAATTCCCTGAAAACCATACGATGACCACCGTATCATACGGTGGCTTTCCTTTGAAGTCCTTCCTGATCATCTCCTCGATCCTTGACTTCATCTTCACACTTTTTGGTTTCTCAAGCTTCTCTTCTGCCACCCTAGCCTCTGAGAGCCTCACATTGCATCCAATGTTCTCTACCACTAGTGTGCACTAAGAGAACCAACTCGAACCCCCTTGATAGTCCGGTTTTTCCTATGGACTCAAGCCTACATCTACACTAAGCCAACACTTGCTTGGATCTAGCATGTCCTTAGCCTTGATCCATCTTCTCGACCGCGACTCCATCAAGTCCAATGTCCCGAGTTGACGAGGCAACCAATCATCGAGATCTTCAATAGAGAAAAGGTTGACGTAGTCCTCCATCATATGCGACCATAGGCAACAACCTACAAAAGTGTTAGTCACATACGACATGATCATCCAATCACCAAAACATTCATACCTTTGGGGTTTCCATACTCCAATGGTCATGAAGCTTACACAAGCCAATAAATTTATGCCCCTTGTATAGTAGTAGTCTGTTCATATAAGTCTGTAAAAATTATGTTGTACGAACCTGTTATGAAATTTACTTTAAATAATAATGCAAACTTGGGTTCAGTTGATGGTATGGCTGTTACAACCTTTGAGCTTTGGAGTTCTATCATGTTTAGCAATTTTGCATGAAAATTCACTACAACAATTTTGATTTTCTATGACGATGTCATTTTGTCATAAAAGGTCTGAAATTCGTCACAAATTACCTTCCATGATGCAACGTTGACGAAATCGCTTCGTCACATAAGGTGCGTAGCTAATTACCTTTTGTGACGTTTTTACTGTTTTTGTGATAAATTTGTGACGGTCTATAGAAACATCGTAAACGTTTATGACACTCGAAAAATCATCACTAAATGTTTATGACGATTGGTAATTTTTGTCATAGAATTTTACATTCGGCCAGTTAATACCGCAGGCCATTGAACTTTCAACTCGCTTAATTAACAGGTCTTTTTACTTCCGGCCCGCTCAGTTAGCATGTCTTTTTACTTTCAGCCCACCAATTTCAAAGGCTTTTTACATTTTGGCCCACAATTTTTCTGGGCTTTTATTTTTAAACCCGCTTATTTCGCAGGTCCTTTTAGTTTCAGCCCATTAATTTCCCAGGCTTTTTACTTTTGACCTGCTTAATTAGCAGGCCTTTTTAATTTTAATTTCTTTTTCAAAACTCATTTTACAGAAAAAAGCAAATGTTTTATCCCTTATATGCAATACAAATGCACATACAAGAAATGATGTGTTTCATTATGTATAATACATACACAGGCTGTATCCATTACATACATCATCACAAATACACATGTTTCCTGTCTCCATTCTCAAGCAGCCAAACAAGACCTGCAAATATATCTGGGAATCACAGAGAAGAAAAGGACACGTGTTACTAAACTGATATCAAATTCATGTATGCAGTGCAAATTCATGATCAAGCAAGTCACATACGCATGTATATAATGGGTGTTCATGATCAAATTCACTCACACACGCATTCAACAGATGAGTGATGCAGAATCTCAGAGTAAAATATCACATATTCAGTGAATAAACAATATCAAAAATCCATGAGTGGTGCACAAAGATGAGTGACACAACTAGATGCAGCTGAAACAAAAAATTATAGTTTTGCCTATCAGCTTAAACACTATTGGTACCATTCAGAGTAAAGGCCTGTTACACTACCACATAAGGAGTAAATTGTACTACAACAGCTGCAAGATGTGCACTTATCAAGTTTCAGATATTACCTAGCTGCTGCCAAGAGGAATAGAAAGTCATCAGGTCATAATGTACAGTTCATGCATTTCACAGGCCTAATCTGTACAATTGTGCAGTATGCAGTAAATTTTTCCTGAAAAACAGCTAATAATTACTAGTGCAACTCTAATAATGATAAGGCATAGCCAGCATATACACAGAGTCTATGTAAGGCTAACCTGAAGCCTCAACTTAAAATAACCAGGACGCACAATGCTAGCAGTGCAGATTGCCTACCACGTGTGTGCTGCAATTCTAATGGAACACAGCTAATGGAAGTGATAAGAGAAACAAACATCATTTAACTCAGCTAATGGTTAATTAACTGAGATGTAAATAAATCAATCGAGTAGTTTTGCAGGCATGCATTTCATACCATGTCTGCTACTTTCAGACAAAGTACTTTGAGCTTATTCCGTATCCAGATTGTAGTAAGTCTCATCATCCAGATTATATAGTGAATGCATATGCTCAATGGATAAAACAATCCAGAGATTGATCACTACAAAGATAAGCAAGCACAGAAATCATTTTCCAACAGGTTTGCTTGAATGACTAGAGGTGAAAACTACCTCTATAAACAGCAATAGCTGCTAACTTATCACAAGGCAGAGGCACTTAGTACAAGTAACAGAGCATAGGCACTAGCTGCACAAATAAGAAGAAATACAATATTGAAAAAATATACAAGTAATTTGACAGTATACTAGAGCTTACATCGTTTCTAATTTGTTACCTCCTTTTGTCATTTTCAGTGTATGGAAGCAACAGGTGAATTTGTGCTGTCATAAGCACACTTAAATCAGCGTCTTGTTTCTTAATCATGTTTCTGAACAGTCTGTCATTTGTTTTGGAATTAATGCGCCATGATCGAGTGGGGGCTGTTAAGATATGTTATAGTCCATCTTTAACGAAATGCTAGCTTGCACAGATAATAAGATATATAGGATAAGAGTTGTTCCAAAGTTTCTTATAGCAAACCTATAGTTGATTGTACCTGTTAATTTGCGTATGCAAACAATCACTTTCACTCTGTTTTGCTTTTTGGTGGATGGCGTGTCATAAATGCAGTATTGCAGCTCTAGGATTCGCTTTTTTTTAAAGAAGAAATTTTTTTCCTTTTAGAGAATAGGGAGCTCCCCTAGTTTTTATTCCGAAAACCAAGTTCAGGTTCAACGTTTACAGGCTCCAGTTCACATGTCCTGTTGGATTCCCACGCTACTTTTGTATTGAAATTGACATTAATATAATATAAATGATGAATACAACCCAAAGGTAACAGTGCAAGGAGTAGTTACAATCCTCATTATATTTATGTATAAACTGAATGGCCTTGCATAACAATATGTCAGGCACAAAACCGTATACAGTGACTGTGCTCATTCAAAACCACAAAGAAAAATGTTTATGTTCCCATCATTCAAAAGTTCTCACCAATAATCAAACATCTTTATTGTTAAAGCCATTGTTCCTGAAGATAACAGAAGCACTTTCCTCATAATTATGATAAACATGCTCTAGTAGTAGTTACATGCCTCAATCACACTCACGTAAGCAATTAAATACATTCTGAAAGGTTTCTGTGTACGCTTACATAGGATCAGAGCATCTTTGGCCATGCATAAAAATATGTAAGGCACAAAACAGTATACAATGACTGTGTTCACTAAATAATACTATGTTACTGGGTGCTTAGCTCGATGAATACTTGGCGGCAAAATCAGCAATATTCTTGTCGCAGCACCCTCCTTTCTGCATTGCCTCCTTGGCCTTCTGCATCCACATAGTGGCATTCATCCTGTACTTATCCTTTCTGTCCCCATCCATCACCTCCCTTATGCACTTTTCCACCTCTTCTCCAGTAACAAAGCCTTTCTCATCCTTGTGCACCCGTACGCCCATGCCCCATAAACTCTCCATGTATTTCGAAATGGTTTGCTGGTCGGCCCAATGTGGTATTGCCACCATTGGCACTCCATTAACCATCGCCTCCAATGTCGAGTTCCACCCGCAGTGTGTAAAGAAACAGCCTGAATGATCATAGTAGATTAATCTTTTTAGAAAATATCACATCGTTACTTGTGAAACATCACCAATTAACTTATTATTTTGTTTGGTTTAAAATAATTTTGCAAACCTGTGGCTTTATGTGCCAAGACCTCAAGCTGGGGACACCAAGAAACAATGAGGCCATGTTCCTTGCACTTGTCACGGAGTTGCTGGGACAGCTTGTGTTCCTCGTTTGACCTCACGACCCAAAGGAATGGTTTTCCTGAGTTGCATAGTCCCCTGCCAAGCTCCTCCAACTGAGCTGCGTCGTAGTCAGAGACAGTCCCGTAGGATACAAGGACAACAGAACGAGGATTCTGCTTGTCTAGCCAAGCCATACAGGGTACAGTGCTGCTGAAGAGATTGAATCCGTATGTCTTGTTCTCTGGCAGACGGCCGTCATCAAGATAGAAAGACGGCAGCAATGGGCCGATTGTCTTTGCTCGCCATGTTGACTCCATGTAATCTGCCTCCTGCTCATGTGTGAACAACCGAAATGTCTCAACAATTTTTGACATTTAAGATTGTAAGGAAAGCAGAGTACGGGCAAGCGGCACAGCCAATTTACTCTTGAGCAAAACAACAAACAGTTGCGGGGCATGGTTCTGATGGCCTCACCTTGGGCTCGATGTCGCGGAACGAATTGACGAGCACTTCGTCGGCGTCTTCTAACCCCTCAAACTGCCTAATCACCGCCTGAAAAAACAACGGACACCAGTCCGGCTTCGCGGCGAACGGCGGCACGTCGTCGGGCCCGAGCTCGACGCCGAGCAGTCCGCGCTCGAACAGATCGCGGCCGTCCGTCACGGGCAGTGGCAGCCGCCCAGCCCACACCTCGCCGTAGATGATGTCCACGGAGCAGGGCTGCGACAGGAACGCCGCCGTCGCCACGCCGGCGTCCCGCGCCACGCGCCGCGCCCACGGCAGGTGCGGGTCGTACACGAGCACGCGCACGGGACGCCCCTCCTGCGCCTCGGAACGGAGCAGCGCCGCCAGCGTCTCGGCGCCCACGGCGTCCAGGCTGCGCCAGTACTCGGGGCCCCAGGAAGCGCCGCCGTCGTCGAAGCCGTCGGAGATGGCGGCGACGCGGAAGGGATCGCCGGGCGGCGGGGTGGTGGAGAGCACGTACCGGGTGCTGACGAGCGTGGGTCGGAGGCCGTGGTAGGCCAGGCGCCGCCCGAACTGGAGCATCGGGTTGGTATGGCCCTGCGCGCCGGGGACCGGTAATAGCATGACGTGAGCGCCGCCGGCTTCCGCCGCTGAGGAGGAAGTGGCAGACGTCATCGCCGTAGTGCTCGTGCTTGTGTTCTCCATTGTCAGGTTGTTTGTGTTTCAGGCTTTAAGATATGCGGCGAATGAGCCAAGGATAAATAGGCGTTCGAGTTGAGTGGCGCGCAAGGTTCTTTTTGGTGGGAAGCTTCCATCCAACTTCCTATGGGCTGATGTTTGTTGACTCGTCTGCTCCATCAACGCGGAGTACCAAAGCAGCTCAATTATTCGATGTTGAGAACAAGGTTTGCTTTACCGCGGTAAACCGGACCAGTTTTCGCGAAAACCGGAAAAACCGGTCCGGTCCGGTTTACCCGGTAGGCCGGTTTTCGTTTTCAAATTTTTTAAAAAAATCGAAATTTTGAAAAAATATGTAAAAAAACTAGATCAAATTTCCAGCCCAATGGTGGAAACGAAACACCTAGATTCGATTGTTTCATGTATCAAAAAAATTGAGGAAGTTTCTGGATAGAAAAAGGAAGGAAAAAAAAAGAAAAACCCTTTTTTCTGAACTAGCAACCTTCCATTATTTTTTTGACTAAGCAAACGATCGGATTTTTGTGTTTTTGTTTCAACATGTGCTGGAAATTGCACCTAGTTTTTTTACATATTTGTTGTTTCATTTTTTTTTCAAATTTTCAATTTTTTGCATTTTTCCTCTTAGAATTGGTTTTCAAAATTTCGTCCGGTTTTCTGGAAATTTGGGTAAACCGGTCCGGTTTACCGAAAATTTTGAAACTTTTTTACTCAAAATTTAGAATTTGAATTTTATCCGGTTTCCGGACCGGTTTTTCTGGTTTTCACGAAAACCGGTCATACCGGTCCCAGCCGGTTTTACCGGTCAATTCGGTATTATAAACCTTGGTTGAGAATTGACTACCTTTTGTTCTGCTACATAATGGAACCGACTAACTTTTCATGTCATGTGTGTTACCACCGCCTGCCCCCCCCCTCTCTCCCCCCCCCCAAAAAAAAAGAGAAAGAAAATCAATTTGGTTTTTTTTTATTACACAGTACAACTCAGACATGCGCACACACTCACCCCTATGAACGCACATACGCAAACTATATCCCTATAAGCATCTTCGAAGACTGAGCCGACAAATCTTCGAGATTGACGAAGTCACCACTGGCGTCTCGCTGTCGATGACCACGTTGCCTACCACTGAAAGCACAAAGCTGTTAAATACTAAAAAAATTCACTCCTATGAGGAGTCGAACCAAGGACCTGAGAGGTGCTATTCGGGTGTCTTAATCGCTAAGCCAAGACCCTTCACAAAACCTATTTGTTGTTAGTCTACATTCTCAACTAACTCTATATGCACATAATATGTCAATAATGATAATATTCTTACAAAAGAACATGATACATGAAGACCTAGCAGAACTTTCATACACCTAGCAGAACTTTCATACAGAACATTGAGATCCCAAGCCTAACTCTCGACTCTACCCTAATTCCCATGCCAAACTACTACACCCTACAAAGTAAATAGCAAGTGGAAGTGTCTGCTGAGAATGGTGATGAAGCACACTTAGAACCAACATGAGGACCTCTCTTTATACCCAGGGCAGTTTTTATAGAGTAACTAAGAGGTGGTTGTCCTGGAATGTGTACCAAACCTGGCCAGCCGCCTGACCGTCTATTGTGGCAGCTGTCCACCGCCTTACAGTACAACAGAACAGGCCTGTAGCGGCAGTTCGAAATGGCCTGTAGCGACGGACCAGTCCAACCGCCGCTACGCCACTGTCGCTAGAAATCACGAGCCTCTAGCGGCGGTTCAAAATAACCGCCGCTACAAATCGATTTGTAGCGGCGGTTGCTGCCGTCAACCGCCTTTACAAATCTATTTGTAGCGGCGGTTACTGCTATGAACCGCTGCTACATTATCGACAGAAAAAAAGAATAAAATTTGGTTTTTAAATACACATTCCAGAATACACAGATAGCACAAATGTAACATATAACTCCAGAATACACAGAATTGCCAACATCATTCATACACCAAATTGTCAACAAAAATACATCCATACAACTATATACATCCCTAAGTCATCTATGATTAGGCTCCTTCTCTAGCACTTCATAGTCATCATGCTCCTTAGGCGGGAGATGAGGCTCATATGGGCGTTTCGAACCAGCCCAGTCACAAAGATTGTAATGATTCATCCCTAAGTCACTCTCGGGATCAAAGAACTTACCCATAGGATGAATGACCTCTCTTAGAATGAAACGACATAGGTTAGCAACCACCCGATACATTACATTTGTCAACAAATGTACTGAGTTCGGCGGGATTATTCCCTATCTAATCAATTCATATTCCTTTTGCCTTTGTGTTTTTTGTGGCTTCATCCTTTGTTCTTTCTGCAATGCAATTGTAAAATGGTGTTAGTTGAACAATGACTGAACTAGTGACGACAAGAATACAACTTAATGATACACAAACCAAATACATACCTCCTCTTTGGTTTCCTCGACGATGGTATCCAAGTACTTGGAGCTACTCTGCGAGAATATACATGTGTAGTAACCACAATGCACGGTTCCTTTGGGCTGCTTATAACACTAAAATAGAGAAAACATAATTAGCAGTTTCATAAAATCATAGGATTGATATACAATAAACGACGTAGCATGTCTTACCCAAAATTTATGACGGAAGTACATATGTTTGTCTCAATAAGGGCTGTGTTTACCCCCCGCTTTGCAGTAGTTCTCGTAATCGCTGCGCAATTGAGGAAAGCGTATCGTTAGATAAAAATATTCGTCATAACTAAAAAGCGATGCTTAACTTCTTACCAATCTATGACGCTGATGATATCTTGGTACTTCTTCTTGTCCACATCAAGACTATCGAGCACTAGAAGGTACCCATTTGTCGGTACAAGGCACAAACATATTCAATGGTCACTACATCAATGATCGTGTTAGCACTCATTACATTAGACATGTAGAAGGAGATGAAGACAGTGGTTCAACTTACTCAAAGTGGTATGGGAGCATAATCATCTCTTTATCCTGCCAATTTATGAAACAATCATAGATATATTGAACCGCATGAGTCCTTGCGGCTTAGACCAACTCCTTTTGCAATGTCTGTAGCTCCGCAACTGTATTATCAGCGTACATGGGGTCTTTAGAGTTTAGTTTTGGGTTGATCGCGGTTTGATTTAGCAATTGGGGGTTCAAGTATGCTAGCTTCCAAAACTCCCTGGTGTGTGTGTGAGTCTTCCGCTGGTAGATGGAACACAACCTAGAAAACAAGAAAAGCAATTGTCATTGTTTTGTCGGTGAAGGACATGCATTTCTAAATTGAAATGAGATGCGATGACTTACATGCACCACAAGGTTATTAAGGTGCTGTCCATCCTTTGAAGCGGGTAAGCACAGAAAATTTCATCAAAGGTAATCCCCATGTAGTTGGTCTTCCCTCGTTCCATGTCGTTGAAGATATCAGGGCCATACTGTAAAGGTATCATGGTGATTCCTTCTTTTGCGGCTTGCATGTACCAGTGATGCAGCTTCTTCATCTCCCATGGCATGTTCTTGAGGCAGCTTTTTGGTAAAAGTTGCTTGCCCAGCTCGAATGTCGGAAGGTCCTCATCGGTCAAGGCCCCCAAAACTTCATCGTCGTAGCACAACAATGATCGGGGATCTGCCACGTGATTGTTGGTATTTCTTACGTCACAGACAAATCCGCAAGCGCACGGAATACCGTTGTAGCACTTCACCTGTGAGTATTCAAGGGTATCGTTATTTATATTTTCCCAAAGGAACGGTGTGTGATTATCTTCTAGTCTAATTAGTCCAAGGACACGAAGAAGAGCGGTAGATTTGGGTAGAGAGGATTCCTATGGATGAGTTTCTTAGCAAAAGATAAATCCTGTCTCTAATTGCTTACTTCAAGCGCCGGCTTAGGCTTTGGTCTGCCAAGCCACTCCGGCTTGAAGCTCTACTATGTACCCGAACGTGGAGGGTTCCTTTGGATGGACAGGGCTGTCACTTCCTGCCACCTACCTCTACAAACCGTGGAGCACACAGCGGACAAAGGCGACTTCCAGCCTAGACACCACGTCTATGCTATCGATCGCTACTCTAGCCTCGGCCTGGTACCAATTTGGAAGACTAGAGCACTCCTTGCGGAGCGATGATCCCGTAAACAAGTAAAGAAAGAACTTAATCTAAACACTAAGTACACAATCCAATAGGAGATCAAGAATACTTACTTTTGATGAAGATGAACGAACGATGAACGACGAACGAACGATGAACGAACGACGAACGATGAACGAACGACGAACGAACGATGAACGAACGACGAACAATGACTATTATAAAGAAGTATTCTCAAAGATACAAGATTGGGGCTAAATCCTCACAAAGGGAGGACTACCCTTCTCCTCTACCCTACTCTCTCCCTACTCTACTAGTATACAAGGGGCTCTAGGCCCTTGGGAGTGGAATGAGGCTCTCCTTCTTGTGTGCTTTGTGTGGGAGGGGGTACCCCTCTATTTATAGGCTTGAGTAGGTCGGTTTGGGGCCTCCACCGCCTCACCCACCGCCTTTGGGCATTAAATGCAGGCAGAATCGACATCAGGAAGGCGGTGGCGACCAGCTGGCCAAAGATGGGCCAGAGGGGCCACTGTAGCAGGTCGGCCGACCTCACTGTAGCAGGTCGGCCGACCCCCCCTTGGCCCATTTGGCCTTGGGCTTTGGCCGAGGGGTCCTCCTTGATGTCTTGTTCAATGATCTTCGTGCATTGGCCCAAGTTGATTGGGTTTTGTATGACTTTTGATCCATATCTTGTTGGGCTACCTGTGCTGATTTTCTCGGAGTGATGTGTTGTGGTCTTCTTGATGTGAATTCCCTCCTTTTGATATGAAATGCAACTGCACTCAAAATCTCACCAAGGCTTGTGGAATTTGTTAGTTTTAAGCCCTAACACTATGTTTGGTGTTTACTTTGATTCCATTTGTGCAGGTATTTGACGGTCAAAATCGTGCCGTAACGACCGTCAACAAGACCCCCACACTTGAGCCTTTGCTCGTCCAAGAGTGAAGGTGGAAGATTAAGATAAAGCATGACTTCCTATGGTATGATGCTAGCATACAAGTTATTCCAAGCCTTAACTGCACCTGTGAACTTTGAAGTGGCTAACATGCTATCTTGGGCGGTTGGAATGGAACGGTCTTGATTCAAGTCATCAATACCCCTCTGTTGAGTAACTTGGTTTTTTTTTTTTTGATAGAATTTTCAAAATAAAAACATAGCTTGTACTCCTCAAATGATAACTCTCAGGTCGCTCAATGTGTTTGATTCCTCACCAAGGCAATATGTTTACCTCTTTTCATCCTACTTCTACAAAAGGCTTTATGTGGAGCTTGGTAGGGATGAAAAGGAGCATACTTGTATCACTTATATTGCAAAGTCAAAGGGTGGATCCAAAAAGAAAACAAGTCACACAATCTGATCAAGAATGTGCATGTGTGTGGATATGTGTATGGTGAATGGAATGAGGTGGAGTGAGATGGATACTCCTTGATGCTATGATGTTTCTCTCTTGATTGACTTTTATTTTGAGAACATGGCTATCACTTCTTTTCTTTTCTCTTCTCTTCTTTTTTTTTCTTTCTTTCTCTCTTTTTTTTCAATTGTGCTCAACATGTTTGAGCATGTCTTTCTTTATTCAAGCTCATGCAAATGAGCATTCTTTTTCTCTTTTTTTTTTCTTTCGATAGCCATGTCTCTTTTTGCAAGAATGTTTGGAGAGAGACATCAATCAATAAGTGACGGAGTATTTATTTTGTGGGTGGATGGATGGATGGAAATGGTATTGCTAACTTCCAGTGTAGAAGTTTAGCATAAGGATGTGGCATGATGAAATATTTATTTGGTCGATGAGTGGATGGTGGTGTGTGTACGTGATTCTTGATCAAGAAAGTATGACAAGCATCTCACAAGGGTCACACAATTTGACAAAGCTCAAAGCAATAGCAAGCAGCATTTTGTAGGGGTTTTCAAAGTGATTCTTATTTGGCTCTGGTGGGAATATAAGATCATTGAGGAGTGCAAAGCTATGGATTTAAAATTTTGCAAGAGAAATTCTCAAGCACTCTATGCAGAAGAAGCATGATTTATTTCATCCAACCATATCTCATTCGCCAACAACTTCGATAAGCATGGGTTCCTATGAGATTGGTGTTCACAAGCAACAGGTGTATGATGCGAGGAATAAAGAGTATGCAGGCCAACCAGATAGAAGTATGTTTGTTGAGAGGATAACACGAGATTTGTTTTATCATTGAGTTAAATTTTAGTGATTGACCCAAAAGAACATTTTAACTCATGAACTAGGGAGATAGAGTAGTAGGATAGGATGCGCAAACCATTGCCTTGGATGAAGTGGAGACCAAGAGGGATCATGGGATATTTGATTGAACCAAAGGTTCGACCGAACTTTGTTTTCTTGTGCCCGATGGCTCCACCATTGTATGTGTCGATCAGTGCGAGCTTGTGCATCGTGTTGGTGGGGAGATCTCGAATGTGTGCGTGATGAAGAACTCGAGAGATCTCCCCCACACTTGTTCTTGTACCTGGCTTATTTATTCAAAACAAACAAAAAGAATGTGGAAGCAAAAAGGACTCTACCGGGTTAAAGACCGGGGAGCCTAAATTTATTGAATTCAACACAATAACTCAAGGCGCATGATATGTTTGAAAGGGAAATAAAAATGCCTAGTTTATTCGTGTACTTTTCATTATTTAATTTCTTTATTCGATTTTAAATTATTTTCAACTTTTTATTTTATCATGCAAGGAGAAAGCAAAAAGATACAAGTTGCGATACAACTTCTTAAAGCGGTGTGAGCAATGAACGAGGTGCACTCAACATGTTCTAACCACTTGAAAAGTTCTAACCATTTCTCCATCATGCATTGCATAGGAGAGATTTTGATATTGTAAACCATGGCATAAGGATACAATGCTCATCCTCATAGATAGGTCTAAGATTGCCTTGAGGAACACAAGTCATAGCTAGCCATTCATGCATCAGGCACAAGGTAGGATGTGATATTTTGCCAAAGAGCATGCTTGTGAAGATCAGGAGTTGTAGAAACAAGTCTTGCAAGCAATGCTTATGAGAGCCTAGTAGTAGACTAAGATTGTTCCATGCAAGCAGGTAATACTTATTCTGGAAGAACCAAAGTAAAACCATTGTCTACTACTAGCAGGGTGCATAAAACTGTGTGGCAAGTAGGAGGGATCTTACCACACAAGCAAAATTATCCCACCCTATGGCTTCTAATCATGGGCAAAGTTGGCATTCATACCTTCCTTGTGCAGCAATGCCGTGTCATGTGCTCATGGGTGAGCATAGACACGGTTTCATGAGTGTTGTAGGCTTGCTTCTCCTTCTCGCACACCAAGATGGGATTGGTGTCGAAGAGGAGTCTCGATGTGTCATTTTCATTGTGGTCTACCTCTCCATGTGATCCTTTTGAAGCTTTTCATGCCAACTTTCTCAAGTTAGGCATGAGCTCAATGGAGGGCTATGGATATGTGCCACATCGAGAGTGACTTGGGTTTGAGCTTGTCGCCTTCTTCAACACATTGATGAGCCGCTTGTCGGCTCTTTTCATGGCTGCACACAAGAGCAAGAACACAAGAGCAAACTCGAGAATGGGTTACGTTAGTTTAAGCAATGTGGACCATTTGTCGGTTGCTCTTGCAAAGCTCTCTCTTTTTTTTTTCGCAACTAAAGAAAGCAAAATAAAATCAAAAAGAAGAAAAGGGAAAATCTTTTTCTTAAGTTTGAGATAAAACAAAATTGTCACTTTGAGAGTTTGAGAAGCTCTCAAATTATTACCCTTCTTTTTTTTTGAAAAACAATCGTCTCAATTGTTTTTTTTTTTAGAATGATTTCAAAGAAAAATAAAGAAGAGTTGGAAAAGATTCCAACATAGAAGAAGTTTATTTTGGAAGACTCCAAATGCAAATGGAAAAACCAAAAGAAGGAAGAAAATCTTTTTCTTGAACTTGAGACAAAATATAATGAAAACTTGGAGAAATGCAAGAACAAGAATTTTGTTGTAAGGGTGCTTAAGTGAAAATGAAATGTCATTGAAAAGTTCGAGCACCCTTGCATCCAAATATAAACAAATGAAGTTCAACTTGGTCAACAGTCCCACAATGGCTATATGCTGAAAAGTCAAGGGAAGCTATGCCAAAATTCCTTCAAAATTTTGTTCAAAGCATTTTCCAACAAAAGGTTGTTTCAAATTCATTTTATCAAACTTGTTCTCACAAAGGAGATTTTTTTTTTATTTGAATGCGCTAATGCAAAGTGGTTTGAAAAATCCCAAACATGAGTTGGAAGGATTCAAACATGCAAGAATGCAAATAAATAATCAAACATGCAAGAATGAGTTGGAGAAGTAAACATGTATGCAATTGGGAATTAAAAAAAAAATGCAATTTGTTGGTAAAATCAAAGATGCAAAAGAATGCAAGTGGAAATCCAAGGAAGCAAATAAAAGATAATTGTCGATTATCCTATCGACAAGGGCAGCGTCATTTTAAGTCAGACGAGCAAGACTCTCCCCCGTCACGTTGAGTTTGATCATGAATTATCTCGTCTCGAAGAATGATCTGCATGGTTAGTACCAACATACAACCACGATATTTGCAATATTTATGATAAACAAAAGCATCTACAACCATTTTAAAGAACAAGTAGCAAAACAAGGGAACAAAGTGGTTGTAGGTAGCAAAAGTGGTTTTGGCACTAATGGGTATTGACTCTAGAGTTTCATGATGTGAGCATGTGTCATGTGGTTGTTCAAGGAAATAGCTCTCATGCTTATTCAAAGATTCCTCTTTAGATTCTTGAGTCGATGCCTCATGAAATTCCATGGCCCAAGGTTTGTCTTCAAGAAGTTCTTGATCAAAATCAAGAACGGTGCATGAAGGGCCAGAGGGAAAAGGTTCGAATGGTGAAGAGGATTGTTTGGGTTCAGAGACATGAAGAGTTTCATTCAACTCATCCTCTTCATGGGTGGAAAACTTCGCATCCTCATACCAAGTATGCTCGAGCAGCGGGATTGGAGATATGAACTTGATTTGCTCGAGTGGTTCATGATCGAGATGAGGTTTCACCAAAGGATTTTGAGTGGTGGTGGTGAAAGTGGTTTTCCCAAGACGTTCCTTCATGTCCTCCTTGAGGAATGGTTCCTTGAGAGGATCGGGAGGAGTAGGAGGCATCTTTTCCCAAATGTAGTTCGAGGTGTTTCCAAAATTTTCAAAAATTCCTTTCTCGAACTCAAAAGGGAACTCAAGAGGTTCATCTTCCTCTATCATCGTTCTTGTGTCAGATGAGGACTCGGGTGTTGGGTCTACCATTGTAGGCACCAATTTTTTTGTTTTTGGCACAACGAGTTCCTCATCTTTTGACTCCGGCTCATCTGGTAAGTCAGCGGAAAAAGGTGTGTTTTCCACAATTCGATCCAAAAGTTCATGCGCTTCCGCTATGGTCTTATGAGAAAAAGATCCACCAGCGGCTGTGTCAAGATAAAGTGCGGTATTGTTGCTCAATCCCGAATAAAAATGTTGCAATAAAACTGGTTCGGGGAGCAACAATTCTGGTCCGGAGTCTGTTAATGAACAGAACCGGATCCAAGATGCACTTAAGGTCTCCTCTTCTTCTTGTCGAAAGTTAATTATTTCCGCTCGTAGAGAAGTGATACGAGATACGGGAAAGAACGCTAGACAAAATTTGTCTCGCAATTCCTTCCAATCACCGTTCACTCTCTTAGCAGTATAAGTGTACCATTGTTTCGCCTTCCCATTGAGGGAGAAGGGAAACAACTTCCACTTCAATGTTTCTTGTGTCATGCCATGGATCAATCGGCATGAACACAAATGCTCAAACTCTCGCAAGTGTTCATAAGGATTTTCATGTTTAAAACCCGAAAAGGATAGACCTCTTATCATTGAAATATAATCGGGGCAAAACTCATAGCCAGATGAAGAAATTGGGTGTGATGATGATGGTGGCTCTAAGAGATCACCCCGTGGAGCAGAGAATGATTGGATTGTAGGTTGTGGCTCCATGATATATGTTTTTGGTATTTTTCAAGTAAGTGGGAAATGATGATGATAGGATAGATGGTGGAAATGTGATGATGGATAAAGGAAAAGCAATAAAAGAAGAAATGATAAATAAAAGGATACAATACGAGGACCAACTAGGTTCGAAGACAAAAACGAAAACCATTCCCCGGCAACGGCGCCAGAAATGCTTGTTGGTATTTCTTACGTCACAGACAAATCCGCAAGCGCACGGAATACCGTTGTAGCACTTCACCCGTGAGTATTCAAGGGTATCGTTATTTATATTTTCCCAAAGGAACGGTGTGTGATTATCTTCTAGTCTAATTAGTCCAAGGACACGAAGAAGAGCGGTAGATTGTGGTAGAGAGGATTCCTATGGATGAGTTTCTTAGCAAAAGATAAATCCTGTCTCTAATTGCTTACTTCGAGCGCCGGCTTAGGCTTTGGTCTGCCAAGCCACTCCGGCTTGAAGCTCTACTATGTACCCGAACGTGGAGGGTTCCTTTGGATGGACAGGGCTGTCACTTCCTGCCACCTACCTCTACAAACCGTGGAGCACACAGCGGACAAAGGCGACTTCCAGCCTAGACACCACGTCTATGCTATCGATCACTACTCTAGCCTCGGCCTGGTACCAATTTGGAAGACTAGAGCACTCCTTGCGGAGCGATGATCCCGTAAACAAGTAAGGAAAGAACTTAATCTAAACACTAAGTACACAATCCAATAGGAGATCAAGAATACTTACTTATGATGAAGATGAACGAACGATGAACGACGAACGAACGATGAACGAACGACGAACGATGAACGAACGACGAACGAACGATGAACGAACGACGAACAATGACTATTATAAAGAAGTATTCTCAAAGATACAAGATTGGGGCTAAATTCTCACAAAGGGAGGACTACCCTTCTCCTCTACCCTACTCTCTCCCTACTCTACTAGTATACAAGGGGCTTGTCGGTGTTAAGAAACCGGTCGACAAGTAAATTTGTAACTACGGCGCCTAACAATCTTCTATGATGGCGAGGGTTTTGCGAGAGAGGCAAGGTTTATACTGGTTCAGGCAATCGATGCCCTACGTCCAGTTCATGGGTAGTTCGTGTTTCGACTTGCAGAGGGGAGCTACAAGTGTTGGCGAGGGAGGAGAAAGACTCCAAGCCTCTTCGTGTGTATCTCTGGATCCGAATCCCCTCTCCTCATGCACCAAGCTCTCCTTTTATATTCAAGGAGTGAGCTGGTTTACAAATGAGAACGGGGTTTCGAGTTGTGGGCAGCGCGGCTACGCGCCGTACTAGTCTGATCCCTATACGCTACTGTGGCTCTAGTCAGGCGGCGTCCTGCCAGCCTGGTCGCCGGGCAGGTGGTCGAGATGTCAACCCGGACTGTCGCGACCGTCTTGTCGCCGGTCCGGTCTTCGTCCCTGTTCAGGGTGATGATGATGCCGTAGCCATCCTACTGCTGTACTCGAGGTGTCAGGCGGCGCTGTGAGATGGGACGGATGTCACTGTGCAGGTCAAATCGCGTGCCTGCAGGTCAGATCGCGTGCCTGCAAATAGATGAGTTGCTGGGTAGAGTTAAGGCTCCCCAGCTACTCGTCGTAAATGCCTGCCCTCCTTGCCAGAGGGAAATCTTCTCGACGAAGTCTCCCAACTCGGGGTCGGGCGAAGCGCGGCTTGTGGGCCCGCCCGACTGGGAGTCGGGCGAGGTGGAGTTTGGGGCCCGCTCGACTGGGGGTCGGGCGAGGCGGAGTCTGTGGACCCCACCCGACTCAGGGTCGGACGAGGCGGAAGTCGTGGGCCCCGCCCGACTCGGGGTCGGACGAGGCGGAAGTCGTGGGCCCCGCCCGACTCGGGGTCGGACGAGGCGGAACTTGTATGTGCTCTCGGGGTCGGCCGTGGGCCCCTCGAGCGCTCCGTTGTCGTGTGCCTGTTCCCGTGGGCCCTACACAATTAAGCTGAGACGGTTTAGCAGGATTAAGCATCCTAGATTAGGATACCCTGATTAGGGTATCCGTCAGTAGCCCCCGAGCCTGGGCGGCGGCCGGGAGTCGTGGTCGCCGTCGAGGTTTGTCGTTGTCTTTCCGAGGGTATTTTCGCACTACTTCTGCCGGTGGGTGCGCGCGAGCGCACCCGCCGGGTGTAGCCCCCGAGCCTCGGTACAAGTGGTTCACTTGTGCCGAGGGTGACAAAAAAGGTTTTCCCGAGACCACGCAGTAGGTCACTGTTTGCGAATGCGAGCCCCCGAGTCCTTGCTCGATGCGCGGATCCGTCCGAGGGTCGTTTCGTCTTTTTGTTTTGTCCGTACCCGCGCGTCTTTACGGTAAGACGGGGCACGCATGAGCCGGCCACGTCATTCCTCGATGGTTCGATGCGTGGTGCTCGTTTAAGCTGCAAACGGGTGTGTCCGAGTGAAGGCCTCGGCTTGCCCTTCGCGGGGGTCCGATTGAGACTAGCTGGAGTCGGCCTCATTAAGATCCGAGTTCCTGCCCTTTTCGATCGCCGACTCCTTTCGCTCGGAGTCAGTGGGCTCGATGCCCTCCCTCGATGGGAGATCAGGGTCGAGGTTTTTAGACTCGGACTCGGACGCTACCGTCAGAGGCCCATTGTACTACGGTGTACGGGTTGCGGTCGCTGGGGACCCCTCTTTGGTGGCCCCTCACTTAGTTTTGCCTCGGAGCGGCCGTTCGAACCCTTTCGCGGGGCTGGCCTTCGAACTCCTGGGCCGGAAACTGGGCCGTCGGGGCGTTTTCAGCCCCTAGCCTTTATTACCTGTGGGCCTGGCCAGGATTCCAAGCCCGTCCGGGCCGTCATCGTGCGTCGTGGAGACGCGACGGTTCGCCTTCCGCGCGGATCGAGGCCACGATCTGGCTTCGTGCGGTAGTGGAGCGGGCCATGATGGCGGTTTTTAAGGCACCTGCACCTGTTAGATCGCGAAACAGGGGAGGCGCGAGAAACGATGCGTTGTGTGAACGCGATAACTATAAAAAGGGGATGAGTCTAACCTCATTTGCCTTACCAGGTTTTCGCAACCTTTCGCATCCACCGCCGCTCGCCCTTGCGCAAACCGCTTCGTCTTCCTCGCCTCGCTCGCTCTTCAACCTTCCTTCGTTTCGCCGTCGCTCCGCGTCCCTCGCCCGCATTCGCCATGGCGGATTGGAGCCGGTCCAACAGCACCAAGGGGAACCTCGATGCCCTGGTTGCGCGCGGCCTCCTGATGCCTCTCACCGCGGAGCGGGAGTGGCTGGTACCCGGGGAGGAGAGGACGCCATCGCCGCCGGACGGCTACATTGTCTCCTTCCGCTCCTTCCACGAGCGCGGCTTCGGCATGCCGCCTCTTCCCTTCCTCCGCGGCCTGCTTCACCACTACAAGTTGGAGTTGCAGCACCTCAACCCCAACTCCATCCAGCACATCTCCGCCTTCGTCGCCTTGTGCGAAGGTTTTTTGAAGATTCGCCCCCACTTCTACCTTTTCAAGTACTTCTTCACCCTCGCGCTCCAGACCAAGAAGGACGCGGAAGGGAATCCGCGCGCCGTCCCAATCGGCTGTGCTAGCTTCCGGCTCCGGAGCACCCGGGCCCGGGAGTACATCACCATGCCCGTCACCGACACCAACAAGGGTTGGCACGAGAGGTGGTTTTACCTCAAGAACACCGCGCTCGTGCCGCTCCCGGAGTTCACCGGGCGCCTGATCGAAGAGGCGCCCGCGTGCTGGGGTTGGGGACCGGCTGCCCCTGACAAGAGGAAGTTGGCCGATCTCTTGGATACAATCGACAAACTCAAGAGGGGCGGCGTTACGGGCGTCGGGGTCATCGGCGCCTACCACGTCAGGAGGCTTGCGCCGCTCCAAGATCGGCGCTTCCCCATGTGGGAGATGGGCCGTGACTTTGCGTGGGAGGGGACCTGCATGGTGGACCCCCACGCAGAGCCACGGATTTCCGTCCGAGAGCTGAAGGCCCGGCTCTCGGAGGCGATGGGGAAGCAGCGGCGGATTGGGATAACTTTGACTATCCGATCCCGGGCCACCCGCCGATGCTTCCGGAGGAGGGGGCCCTACAATTTGTAAGCTTTTCGATTCGGTTTCGATCTTGATTCGGCATTGTTTCGATTTTTCCGATTTTTCGCTTATACACTTTTTCTTGGATTTAGACTGGCGTCGTCTTCGTTCCTTATGCCGCCCCTCTTCCCGAAGTCTACGACGCCGTCCGCGCGATCAACAGGGAGCGGGCGGAGCAGCAGAAGGCCCGCAAAGACCGCGAGGACGCCAAGAAGGCGAAGCGGGTGAAGAAGGAGGAGGAGAAGAGACGGCGTCGCCGCCGAGGCGACGTGGTCTCCGACTCGAGGACGACGACGACGACGATGACGACGGCGGTGGCGACGAGGGCGGCGATGACGACGGCGACGACGACGATGAGGACCAGGTCGACTGGGATCGACTGGAAGATCGCGCCCCGGGTCCCAACGTCGCCGGCGCTTCAGGCAGTGGGGGCGCGGCAGGCTCTTCACGGCCAGCGGCTCCCCCCGCCTCCATGGCTCTCACGCTCGCCCCCGCGAGATTGCTCCCTGTGGCGACGGCCATGGCGGGGTCACTAATGGCATCGGCCGCCGCGACGACATCGGTCGTGGTGACCGTGCCATCGGCGGCGACAAGCTCGGCGGTGGCCGCGGCGACGACGGCATCGATGAGCGCCTCGACCGCGGTCCCTTCCACGACCACGTCCCCCGCAATCACCGCGCTGCCGCCCGCCGTGATGATGACGACCGTGGCATCCCCCACGGCCCCGTCGGCCGTGGTGACTTCGGCGTCCGTGGCGGCGGCGGCGACCGCGGCGTCCGTGACGGTGGCGGCGTCCACGGCAGCTTCTGAAGCTTCGCCAGCCGTGGCGACCGTGGTGGCAACGGCTCCCGCCGTCTCCGCGACGGTGGCATCCTCGGTTCCGCCAGTCATGGTGATTCCCCCGCCCGCGTCGGCGGGGACCGCCGCCATCCTCGCGACGGCGGCTTCGGAGGCGATCGCCGCGGTGGCGACGGTGGCGCCTTCTGCGGGGACGACGGCTGCGGCGGCGAGTGTAGTGGCCGAGTCGGCCTCGTTGAAGGCTGCAGCGCTGAGTGCCCTCTCGGGCAAGAGGGCGCGTGATGAGGCTGGGTCGTCTGCCGGCCTGACCCCGAAGCGTCAGCCATTCCGGTTAGTACTCAACTTCGCTGCGTTTCTTTTACTTCTTTATTTCGTTCGCTAACTCTCTTTTGTTTCAGGGGTCCGCTGCAGGTCCTGCCTCGAAAGCAGCTACTCCGGTCTTCAGGGGTTTTGGGGACGGTGCCCGGCTCAACGGCGAGCGCGGCGGCGCCGGCGGCAAGCGTGGCGGCGCCGGCGGCAAGCGTGGCGACGCCGGCAGCAGGCACGGCAGCACCGGCGGCGAGCACGTCGGCAGAGGCAGCTCCAGCGGTCGCCGCGTTGACGGAGGCGGGCAGCTCCGCGCTGTCCGGGCCGCCGAGGCCTCGTCCGAGCTCCACCACGCCTCCGCAGCCGCAGTCGACTTCGGGTGCGCCCACGGACGTCGATGTCCTGCGCGTCCAAGGGCCCGATGGACGGGAGCGGGTCCACAACGAGCCGGCGGAGCGGCAACTCTGGGGCGTGCTTGGCCAGAATCAGGGCCAAGCCATTCAGGCTCTGGAGACCGCGCTTGGCCTGGTAAAGGCGATGGGGGCCCCGACTCAGGTGCGTACATCCTCACTCTTTCGCAGAGTCTTTTTCCCGCTTTTGTTTTGCTTATCCCTCTTCGTTGTCTCAGGAACTGTCCAAGTTGAGTCGGGCCAAGTCGAGCTGCATTCGCTTCCAAGAGAGCGAACGAGTTCGGCTTCATGAGGAGGCGCAGGCCGTGGTGGAGCAGGCCACACAGGCCATGCGGGAGGCCGACCAGGCCAAGCTGGCGCTGGCCGGGGCAGAGGAGAGAGCGACCGCCGCCGAAAAGAGGGTCGAGGAAGCGGAGAGGAGGGCCGAAGCGGCGGAGAAGAAGGCCGAGAAGGCTGAAGTGGACGCGGCCAAGGCACGTGAGGCGGTCGACTCCGAACGAGTGCTTCGACGGGCGTCCTCCGAGTTGGTCTCCCAGCTCACCGCCCGGGTTGCCGTGTTGGAGAAGGA